>JANAVB010009198.1:13138550-13686050 GCA_029216955.1 Iris pallida | reverse complement strand
TCCCACCGGGAATCGATCTCCTGACCACTCGGGCCGCATGCCTCACCACTACCACTAGGTTAGAGGGTCATTGGCTATATATATATATATATATATATATATATATATATATATATATATATATATATATAGAGGGAGAGAATAAGGGAGGTGAGATGGCACCTCACTCTCAAATGTGGGGTGACGGTGACGTGGCAACATCACATCCCTCCATCACAAATTAACACATCAACATCATCTTTTAAACAAAGAGAAAAGTGGTTGCTGATTTTTGATGGAGGGATAGAATGTTGCCACGTCACCGCCACCCCACATTTGAGAGTGAGGTACCACCTCACCTTCGTTATTCTCTCTCTCTCTCTCTCTCTCTCTCTATATATATATATATATATATATATATATATATATATATATATATATATATATATATAATTGGGGTTTGGCCTTTGTTTAGAAACTTTAGTCCCACATCAGCTAGGCCAAAGGAGTTGTATCTCTATATATTAGCTATGCTAGTTTAGAGATACACATATGGTGTGGAGGTGCACATGGGTGTGCCATGTGGGGTTATTTTTCTAATGGAAAAAAGGCTAAATCAACAATTGAAAGCATTCATGCTTTTTGCTCTTGGAAAATTTATTTCCATGGGAGCTAAGCCCCGTAGGGGCTTAGCGACTCGGACTCGGACTCGGGCTCATTGGCTCATGAGGCGTAATGTGGCATTTTGTTGGCGCACTTTGTACTTAGCACGTCAGTATCGTCGCTAGGTGCATAGTGCGCTTAAGTTGCGCTTGTTGCGCGAGCCACTTGCGCGTACTGCACGCGGTGTGTAAGGCGCGCGGGGTGCGCGAGTGGCGCAACTTGCTTCAGATCATGTCTAAGCATGATCTTAGCGGTTACTGCACGTTCGGAGTGGTTATTACCACGTCCCAAATGTTGTGCTAACCGGACAGTTGCTACTTGGGCCTATAAAAGGTCTTTAATTTCTCTCTCACAGGCAGAATACACAGAGCATATACAGAGAGTTATAAAAGTTTATCAGTGTTTCTTAACACAAGTAAACAGAGGCTGTGAGAGAGAAGAAAAGTTTTACACCAGCGTTACTTTTGCACAGGAGTCCGTATACGATACGAGGAGTCAGAAGAGCAGAAGTGTTCCAAAGTTCTCCGACACGAACTTGCTGATTCCTGAAAGCTATTCCTGTGGGGCGAATATAGCTTTGAGCAACGGTGATCATTCACCACAGCAGGCCATCTTCCATCTTTCGTCTGTCATCTTCTTCGCTGCTGTGGATTACGAAATCTTCTTAGATTCTCGTAATATCATATGCTGCTGTAACGAGATCTTCTTAGATCTTCGTTAAACTTGCGCAACCTTCCTAGAAGTGTTGCGTTGGAACATTGTTTTTACAATTGTTTCATCTTCTCAATTTTCCATCGAAAAATTGTGTCCCGGCACTAACATATATATATATATATATATATATATATATATATATATATATATATAGGCAAATGACCTCTAGCCTAGTGGTTAAGAGAGATGCATGCGACCCGAGTGGTCAGGAGTTCGAATCCCAGTGGGAGCGATTCCAGAAACAATTTACCTAGTTCCAAATATATATATATATATATATATATATATATATATATATATATATATATATAAAAATATATATATATATATATATATATATATATATATATATATATATAGAGAGAGAGAGAGAGAGAGAGAGAATAAGGGAGGTGAGGTGCTATCTCAGGTGAGGTGGCTATATGTCACCCTCTTATGCTATCATCATGCACTTGCTCACTTTTTGGTGCATGATAATAACATGAGGGATGACACAGCCACCACCCATAGGGTGGTACCTCACCTCCCTCTCTCTCTCTCTCATATATAACTTACACGTCTTCCCACTAACATAATTACTAACCACTAGAACAAACTAAAAATATCATCTATATAAACTACAGAAAAGTGACGATGAGATACAAAAATGGAGGTCATCCATTTCTTAAATATCTGAGTCCATATTCATAATTGTTGGAAGGCGTTGAGAAAGATGTAAGCTCATGAGAAACTTTTTCATGTAGCTTAATATGCCAGAATTCACTTTTAGCATCAAACTTGTTGAACCATTTGACATCTTTAATTCAACCTAGTGTTTCATCCATAGAAGGGATGAAGAAACTATCGAACTTTGTATTATCATTAATCATTTTATACGAGCTGTTTCTCTCTCTTTTTTTCACTACGATTTTTTGACCATGAAGGCCGAAGTGGGATGTGGACTATTTCTACGTGAGTTAAGTTCTAATTCTAGTAATTCTTTTATTTGCGCATCAAACTCTTGTCTACCTTGAAGAGTGTATAAAAAAAAATTGACTCGAATTAATTTGGTGCTATTAATCGGAGTATAATTACAATAATATATATATATATATATATATATATATATATATATATATATATATATATATATATATATATATATATATTCTTTCCTTTTTTTAAGTTAGTATGGAGTGTGTAATTTGAAAATAATATATATATACACACTCCATACTAACATAAAAAAAGGAAAGAATATATATATATATATATATATATATATATATATATATATATATATATATATAT
The DNA here is from genome assembly GCA_029216955.1 of Iris pallida. Classification (NCBI taxonomy): domain Eukaryota; kingdom Viridiplantae; phylum Streptophyta; class Magnoliopsida; order Asparagales; family Iridaceae; genus Iris; species Iris pallida. Next base: position 13,683,404 of record JANAVB010009198.1, on the reverse strand, counting down.
ATATTAACTAGGGGATAAATTATGCAAATTACACACCTCCATACTAACATAATTAATAACCACGTTATCTTTTCCAACTACAATAAATATTCACCATCTCAAAAATAAATTTATTTTAAAATATTCATTCATTTAAAAAATGAAAAAAAGAAGAAGACAAAAACTATATGCAATTATGTGCACGCCTTCTAGGTCTCAATTAATATTCTTTGTGATATTCTGTTAAAACTTACATTTCGCCCCTACCTTTTTAGCTAATAAATGGTTACATTAGAGTTATGAACATCATTATAATCTATTTGGCATATCACCTTCCAAAATAATATTGTTCATAGTTAACAAGGAATATAGTACTCTTCGGTAAGTGTACATATGGCTTATGATTCAAAAATATAAGCATAAAAGTTCATATTAAAGCACATTAACACAAATGATACATCATTATATTTGTGACTTGAAAATATTTTTTGGTATTTTGATAATTAATTCAATTTCTTTTTCAAACATAAAACTTTTCATACATGTGATAACTAACTTTGTCATGAACAGAACTAGGAGTTGCAACTTGCACTAAATAACTTTCCGTCCTTTGTAAATATCTACTATTGTTCTTCCTTTTGCTTTTTCTGTTAATGCTTAAAAATTAAATGCAAAAAATAATAATTTGCTTGTAATACGTTTTTACAGATAAAATAGGCACACATAAATACAAGAGTATGAGAGTGACAATAGTATACGTCCCGTATAAATTTACAATTGTGTAACATACATGTAGAAAATTGAAATTGAAATACTTTGCTTGTAATATACATGTAGAGAATTGAAACTTAAATACTGAAGGGCATACATTTACGAAGGAATCATGCAATAGCACTTTTAACATGAATTATTGTAGGGCAATTCAAACTATTCTCATAATAAATATTTTTGCAAATGTCACACCATCCAAGCATTCCGTAGACAGACTATAGAAGGAAAAATAACAGAAAAATATCATCAACTATTCCAAACTTCCTTAAATATTATAAATTTTCGCAACCATATGGACCAAGTCTGAAGTACCAATAAACATTTTTGTTACATAAGGAAACCAGAATGTACAATGATACTTTTATACAAATTAGACATGAGCATGTATATGTACAATTATATTGAAGAAATGACTATAACCCACGTGTAGAGGTTCAGAACATATTGGAGATAAGTATTACACAAAGTCAATTATGTTTCATGGTCATGTTCGTGATGGAATTGCTCAACAGATATGAGCATCGCGTTAAACATGATCAATTTGGAGTTTAGAACTTTATTTTGGCTCATAATAATCATGGTTATTCGACAATAGTAATGACATTCTGAACTATACATTCATTTATATCTTAAAAAATTCAGGTTTATTGGAATTTGTGAGTTTTTAGCATGTACTATCTTGATTATATTTAAGGATATTGGATTGCTATCTTGCCACAAATAAATAAATTTGTACTTTTTTTGCTTACAACATGTTTTTTTTTGTTAATTTTATAAACAAATAACAATTAGATATGCCAAACTTGTTTATTTTGTTCAAATTTTTTTTTTTTTTTTTAAATTCTAGAAACAAAAAATTTATAAAAACAAAAAACAGATAAACGAAAATGATACCAAATTAATAGGGTCTTAGTGTATTGACACCCATCATTACATGAGGTCACATGTTTAACAGATGAAATTTTCATATTGCACTTACACATTTGTAACTATAAATTGCTTGAGCAACAACATATATGCACATGTGTGGTGCTCCAACTTTTCATCTAACTTTCAAAAGGGCAATCATACTTTAACATTAAGAATACCTCGCTTTCCAGTTTAGGATCTGTTAACTTATGAATACCGTGATTTACCATTCATGTCCTCCGGTATCTGTTAACTTATGAATACCTTACTTTACCAGTTCAGATATCTGTGAACTTATGAATACCTTGATTTACCATTCGTGTCCTCCAGTATATATTAATTTATGAATACCTTTTTACCTGTCCAGGATATGTGAACTTACTATTACCTTGCTTTACCATTCATATCCTCCGGTATCTGTTAACTTATGAATAGATTGATTTATTTGTCCAGGATTTGTGAGCTTACTAATAACTTGCTTTATCATTCATGTCCTCCCAGGGGTAGAGGTATGTATTGGCTGGGGTGGGCTACACCTCCCCCCTCCCCCCCCCCCCCACCCCCTTCCTACCCCCCCTCCATATTTTTTTTCATATGTTTTTTGGTGTTAATTTTTTATATGAGTTTATGTAGAAAATAATAGTTGTGTTGATTTTATTGATGGACTACTTCACTACTTATAGGGAGTCTAGCTCCTCTACATACTACATATTCCGATGTGGGACTAAAAGTCCCTTATTGACTCTCAACACTCCCCCTCAAGATGGGCGATAGATATTGATCATCCCCATCTTGTTACATAGCTTCGACAGACTTAATGAACTAAGACCCTTAGTCAGACAGTCTGCAACTTGTTCTTCTGAGCGGACATGGTCAATCTTCAGTATCCTTTGTTCCAGCTTCTCCTTGATGAAAAATCGATCAATCTCGATGTGCTTCGTTCTGTCGTGCTGAACGGGATTGTTAGCTATGCTTATTGCAGCTTGACTATCGCTCAGAAGACGTAATGGTGCTCCCTTGTCTAGCTTTAACTCTGTCAGCAACGCTTTCACCCACAGCAATTCTGACACTCCCAGAGCCATTGCTCTGTATTCTGCTTCAGCTGTCGACCGTGCTACCACAGACTGTTTCTTGCTTCTCCATGAGACCAGATTTTCTCCTACAAAAATACAGTATCCCGTAGACCTTCTGTCGTCTATGCAGCTCGCCCAGTCTGCATCACAGTATCCCTCAACTTCTATGCATCCATTCTTCTTAAACCATAGCCCCTTTCCCGGCGTTCCTTTCAGATACCTCAAGATCTGGAATACTGCTTCCATATGACCCTTTCTTGCATTATGCATGTAGCGACTCACTACACTCACCGCGAATGAGATATCAGGGCGAGTGTGTCCCAGATAAATCAATCTCCCTACAAGTCTTTGATATCTTTCACGATCAACAGGCTCTCCTGCTTCTGCTCCCAACTTGCACTTCTGGTCAATTGGAGTGACCGCTGCTTTGCATCCCAGCATCCCTGTCTCCTTGAGCAAATCTAGTGTATATTTTCTCTGTGAGAGAACAATTCCTTGTTCGCCTTCACACACCTCGATACCTAGAAAGTACCTCATCGCTCCTAAATCCTTCACTTCAAACTCCTTCGCGAGTTTTGACTTCAGCTTAGTGATCTCGACTTCATCATCACCTGTGATTACTATATCATCCACATATACAGCAAGTATAGTGATGTGGCCTCTTGCATGCTGAAGGAAGACCGTATGATCTGCATTTGTTTGACGGTATCCCATGCTTGTAACAGCCTTTCTGAATCTGTCAAACCAGGCTCGAGGAGATTGCTTGAGCCCGTATAGTGACTTCTTCAGTTTATACATCTTTCCTTGTGACGTCCCTCCGTTTAATTCCGTCGCATAGCACCCAGGCGGGAGCTCCATGTATACTTCTTCTTGCAGGTCCCCATGAAGAAAGGCATTCTTCACATCCAACTGGTACAGCTTCCACCCATAGTTCGCTGCAATGGAGACCAGAGTTCTCACAGTGCTCATTTTTGCTACTGGGGCAAAAGTTTCATCATAGTCTATTCCATATGACTGTGTGAATCCTTTTGCAACCAACCTCGCCTCGTACCGCTCTACTTTTCCTTCTGGCGTCTCTTTCACTGTGTACACCCATTTGCATCCCACAGCTTTCTTCCCTTTGGATAATGGAACCAGCTCCCATGTCTTATTTTTCTCCAGTGCTCCAAGTTCTTCCATCATTGCAGCTTTCCACCTTGGATCTTTCTTTGTTTTCTGCCAACACTTGGGCAACGAAGTAGAGTCTAACGATGCAATGAAGGCTCGATAATTTGAAGAAATGTTAGAATAAGACAAGAAGTTGGCAATGTCATGTTCGTAATCATCAAAACGAGCAGGAGCCTTACCCGCATTGATGCGAGAAGATCTCCTTAAGGGAGCAATAGGTGGTGGAGAGATCATACCGTCCGAGTCGGAGAGATCCGCATCAGAATCCGAGTGATTCAGTGCGGGGGCAACATCTTCAGGAGTTGGAACAGGAGTAGACGAGGGACTTGGTACAGTAGGCACAGGGCACGGCATAGGCACAGTACTGGACTTCTGTTGTCTTCTTCTGTAGACTTGGAGCTCCTTTTCCCTTGTCTGCTGCTCCCCCTGCGTAACATATGGATCTTCTTCTTCATTTTCTGTATCTGAGTCACTGTGCTCTCCCCCTTTCGTCCAGTTTTCTACAACCGGACACGGAACCGATCCGACAACCACATTTGGGCTTATTATCTCCCCCTCACATCTAACACCATCTGTGTTAGGTGTGTCACCAAATACGGAACCTTCATCCGAACCATAGTATGGTTCGAGTTCTCTGAAAGTAACGTCCATGCTTACAAACATCTTCCGCTCGACTGGACTCCAACAGGCATAACCCTTCTGAGTCGCCGTGTAACCGACAAAGACACATTTAACTGCCCGAGGATCCAATTTGCCAATGCCTGGCCGATTATCCTGGACAAAGCATACACATCCAAAAACTTTTGGTGGAACAGTGTATGTAGTTGCTCCAGTAAGCATCTCCAATGGTGTCTTCCAGTCCAATACCTGAGATGGCATTCTGTTGATGAGATAAGAGGCCGTCAATATAGCCTGTCCCATAAGTGTTTTGGGACATTCATAGCCAGCATCATCGTCCGTGCAACTTCCAGCAAGTGTCTGTTCTTTCGTTCCGCCACACCATTTTGAGCCGGAGTATAAGCACATGAAGTTTGATGAAGTATTCCATGAGTGAAAAAATACTCAGCAACCCGCTTATTCGTATACTCCGTCCCATTGTCGGATCGGAAACACTTAATTTTAGCGCCATATTGTGTTTCCACTCGTCGATGAAGTCCTGAAAGGCCTCAAGGACGTCACTTTTATTCTTCAGAAGGTAGACCCATGTCACACGGGTATAACAATCAATAAAGGTGACGAACCATCGAAAGCCGTTAATCCCAGTTGTAGGACAAGGGCCCCATACGTCCGAATGTATCATGTCAAAAGCAGCTGAACTCCTATTCCCTGTGCTCACATACGAGCTTCTGGTATGTTTTCCCAAAACACATGTAGTACAAAATAACTTCTCTTTATTAGCCCTTTGATATAAGGACGGATACATTCGACCAATAACCGGAAAAGAGGAATAACCGACACGCTGGTGGTGGAGTAGTAAGTCGGCTTCAACACTACGACAGGAAGCTTCTGGTGGTACGTTTGCTACCAAGGATGCCAATACTTTGTTCAGTCCAGTCCTGTCTAAATACCACAGCCCCTTATGCCATGTGCCAGTCCCAAGCCGTCGTCCTGTCCCTTTCTCCTGAAAAGTCACCTGAGGAATGTTAAAGGAAACAGTACAGTTAAGATCAAGTATAATGGCACTAATGGATAGAAGATTGACAGGAAAAGACGGAGCATGAAGGACATTGGTTAGAGTGATGGAAGGGGTGCATGCGACAGTGCCTTTACCCATTACAGGGCTGGATGTACCATCAGCGGTCTGAATACTCTCCGGCAATGGTAGGGGAGTATATTCCCGAAACGCACCACGGGACCCCGTGACATGGCGAGATACCCCAGAGTCCATAATCCATCCTGGCTGATGGATAGATGCAAGAGCACGTACAGAATCATCGGTGCTGGTTTGGACAAAGCAAGTGAAGTGATCTCCCGAGGTTGAAGACGCCCCAGGACTGTCGGCCGAACCCAGCTTTGTGCCACACAACTTCTCAAGGAACTCCCGCTCAAGCGGGGTTATTTCAGCCAGGTGATGCTCTCCCCCTTCTTCCGCCAGATTTGCTTTGTGTCCGCCCCTCCTACCAGCATATCCTCCTCTTCCACCACGTCGGCCTCGACGACCCCGTCCTCGATCATTAGACTGATTGCGCAAGGGTTTTGGACAAAAGCGGATGTAATGTCCGGAGTCACCACAATTGTGGCAAACACCACCCATAGATGGAGGTTGATTGAAGGCAGCAAAGGCAGACTTGTCAACTGAGGCTTGCTCCCCCTGGTAGGATCCCTTGTTGGGCATCAACTTCAGTCGAGCTTCTTCCTGTGTCATAACAGCGATAGCTTCTTCCAAGGTCGGAAGCGTGGGTTGGGATAGGAGGATATTCCGTCTCTGCTCAAATACAGGGTGTAGTTCCTTCAGGAATTTTATCATACGTTGCCGGAAAATATAAGCCAGGAACGTCTGAAAGTACTTCGCGAATGTCGGTTCAACGTGTGCATCGTCCATCCCAAGAGGATCATAATGATCCAGATCAGACCAGTACTTCTTCAGCAGGGCCGCGTACTCAGAGATGGTACGTTCTTCTTGGGCCACCCTATCGAGTTCATCTTGCAGTTGAAAGACTCGCATAGGGTTGCCGGAGCTGGAGTACATATCTTTTAGAGTTTGCCATATATCAACAGCAGCCTCCATTGCCTCGACATTGTCCGACACCTGGTCGGTTAAGGAGGCAGTCAACCACCCAGCCACGACGTTGTTGACAATCTCCCACACAGCAAACTCCTTGGTGGAGTGATCGGCTGGCGCCTTGGCCTGGCCAGTGACATAGCCAACCAAGCCACGTCCCTTCAGTGTCCGCATCATCTGCCGCGACCACTTCAAGTAGTTGGACGTTCCTTCCAACTTCGTCTCCAGCTTCTCCAATTTCTCCATTTTGTAAGGGGACGAATCCACATCAGTATGGATCACACGTGGGGTTACCTCGGTTAATCTTTTTGACAAGATATCATCAACCAAGGCCTTCATCTCGTCGGCCGTCATTTTGCCACTGATCAAATCCATGGCTTCGTCAACTGGGAACCTGATTCGTCGTCTTCGTCGGCTTCTTGGACGTTTGAGTCGGCAACTTCTCCAACTTCGTCGTCTTCTTCGGCTTCGTCGTCTTCTTCGACGTCACAGACTTTACGAATGCACTACTAACTTGGCCAGCACCGGCGTGCGCATGTAAAGTGAACACGTCAGGACACCAGAGAAGACATGATCAGTCTCTGTATAGATCCCGATGTGAAGGAGGAATAACAACATAAACATTTGTTGGTTCCAAACGGCGCAATCTAGGAACATAGTCGGTGCAAATAAAGAATTTGACATCTCGACTAGTCTTCGAAATACGTCGTTTTTTTTTTGTTTTTGTTTTTTTTTTTTTGACGGCTAGGGTTAGGGTTAGGGTTTGGATCTTAGGGCTAGGGTTAGGGTTTCCATGGCAAGAGAGGCTAGGGTTAGGAGGAGGGGGCAGGAGGGTGCTGTAGAGGGGTCGGGGAGAGGGGGCTGAAGGGGGGCGGCGTTAGGTCGCTGGATGGAGGGGGCGGGAGGTGCTAAGGGGGGCGGGATTTTGCTGTAAAGGTGCTGCTGTAGAGGGGTCGGGGGTTGGGAGGTTGCTGTAGTGGGGCGGGAGGGTGCAGGCAGGGGGGCGGGAGGTTGTAGGCAGGGGGGCGGGAGGCTGTAGGGGGGTCGGGGGGGTAGCTGTAGGGGCAGCGGTCGGGGGCAGCGGTGGGGCAGCGGTCGGGGGAGGGGGGGCTGGAGCAGGTCGACGGCTGGTGGGAGGAAGAAAGATTTTTTTTTTTTTTTTTGTGGAGAGAGAGAGAGAGAGAGAGAGTTATGGCTCTGATACCATGTAGAAAATAATAGTTGTGTTGATTTTATTGATGGACTACTTCACTACTTATAGGGAGTCTAGCTCCTCTACATACTACATATTCCGATGTGGGACTAAAAGTCCCTTATTGACTCTCAACAGTTTATACATAAACCAGTTCACCCCAACCTAATCTAGTTCACCCCAATTCAAAATCCTAGTTCCGCCCTTTGTGTCCTCAAGTATCTGTTGAATCATGAATACTTTGTTTACCTGTCCAGAATTTGTGAACTTACGAATACCTTGCTTTACCATTCATGTCCTCCCGTATATGAAAACTTATGAATACATTGCTTTATATGTCGACCAGGATATGTGAACTTATGAATACCTTGCTTTACCATTTTTGTCCTCTAGTGTATGTTAATTTATGAAGCTTTACATGTCCAGGATCTGTAAACTTATGAATACCTAACTTTACCATTCATAGATTTGTTAACTTATGAGTAGCTTGCTTTACCAATTCATGTCCAGCATCTGTAAACTGATGTGCCCTTCTTGCATGGAGTAGAGTAGACCTCACAGATCGAGGGGCAGTTTAATGGAGGATGGGATGCAGCATGTGGCCTAAGATTGGCCATTTATAGCTTGGTGAGTGGCTTCAGATACTCTTTACCAATCAAGATGCACGGAAAAGGGAAAGCACCATGTGTAATGTAATGGCCCTTCTACTTGTCTTGCCACATGCATCGATCCTTTGGGATGCGGTTTTTTAAGTAGGAATCCGCTACGAAGTAAGTATGATTAAGAAAAGAAACTAGAATTTTTGCAGAAGAGATGCATATGCTACCGAATAACTAATTGTCGACGATCACATGTTTGCCGTCGCTATAGCTAACCGATCTTGTAATCCTAGAAGATTATATTTTCCCTTTATAGCCCCAAAATGGTGCTATCTTTGAGTGAGACGAGTCGACAACTTTCGTCGACCACTAGAATTTGATACTTTTTTTTTGTTTCTGAATGATGATCAAGTACAGGTGCTTCTCTCCATTATTAAGTCACAAGATCTACCTGTTCTTTTTATATGACCTTCAAGAAACTTTAAAAAAAAACTATTTGCAAGTACACATTTAATATTCAGTAACCTATAATTTCTACAGTGTTCCCATTTAAATTAATTATTTGGATAATCGTTTACTAATGGTTAAAGCATCTACTAAAAATGTAACATTATTCTTCCAAACCAACGAATCTGGACTTCCCAAACATACAATGCTTATTATATATATACCAAATAATATAAAGGGAATAATCAGTAGGAGAAAAGCAAAATGAAAGGAATGGCATATTGTAACCGTCTCCTTTTCCCATAATTTAGCTCAAACTTTTGGATTCAGATTCTCTTATATGTCGGATAGAAGAGAATTTCATGTTCTTAAAAACTTTTTATTAATGGCAATAATTAGGACCATGCAATATATATATATATATATATATATATATATATATATATATATATATATATATTTGGTGTCTTTTTTTCAAGCTGGGCCGTGGCACAAAGCCACCCAACCATCCGGAGGGAGATTCGAACCTGAAACATGTGCTCGGCGGCCCCCGCACTACCACTAGGCTAATGTGTTAGAGACTAGGACCATGCAATATATATATATATATATATATATATATATATATATATATATATATATATATATATATATATATATATATATATGGCCAATGACTCTCTAGCCTAGTGGTAATGGTGAGGCATACGGTCCGAGTGGTCAGGAGATCGATTTCCGGTGGGAGCGTTCGCCACAATTACCTTCTTTCATTTTTTTTGAAGCAATCGATAATTGCGGCAATATATATATATATATATATATATATATATATATATATATATATATATATATATATTGCAAATGACCTCTAGCCTAGTGGTTAAGAGAGATGCATGCGGCCCAAGTGGTCAGGAGTTCGAGCCCCAGTGAGGTGAGTTCGCCATATTTATCCATTGTTTCAATATATATATATATATATATATATATATATATATATATATATATATATATATATATATATATATAGAGAGAGAGAGAGAGAGAGAGAGAGAGAGAGATAAGGGATCTGGATTTTTGTTCCAAAATATTCTCGTATTTTTTCTAAAATAGTAAAAAAAAAATATAATCCAATAGTTGATATTTTAGATTTTAAATATTTTAGATGACTATTTCAATCATTCATCTATAGTTAATAGTTGAAATTGACACAGAGTTCTCTCCTCATAGAGCACTGAATCTAAATCAAAATCCAAATCCGAATTCGAAATACTTGTATACAAGTGGGCATAAAGTTGGATTAAAGTGGTAGAACCCACTAACCAACAATTAATTTGTTTAAGGAGGGTAATTACTTTAGTAAAAGAGGGTTAAGGCATTGGTGAGTGGTTAGGAGGTGAGTGATTAGGACTTCACTTTTAACTTATCATGTGGCAACATACAAGTAAACAAAACCTTAGGTGTCTAGGCCTACTTTACATACAATAAAGTAGTAAGCATCAAATAATAAATGGAGAAATGACATATAATTGAGGTGTGAGAGGAATTAATTAAATTAGAACAAGAGGGGGAATTATAATTTTTTTTTTAAAGGAAAAGAAAGAAAAGGAGGGTTCCTTGAAGCCAACGCATCCTTGGCTTGGACTTGGACTTTGAGCAGATAAGAACGACCAAAAACTCACCAAAGACCCTCATTCCTTCAGCTCTCCTCCCATTCTCTCTCCCCCTCCTCTCCTCTCCTCTCTCTCTCTCTCTCTCTCTCTCTCTCTCTCTCATTTATCAAGCTGGCTATAGACCAAGAATCCTCATTCAAGGAGCTCAATCTCAACAACGGAGAATCAATGGTGAGCATTTTGTTGTTGCTGTTCGAAAATATATTTATTCTGAATGAATTAAAGGAAGAAATGCACTGGCTAGTGTTCTTCCTTGTAAGATAGCAATATTGGAATATGAATATTTCATAAGTTTGAATATCGCAACTGAAAACAAAATAGAAGGTTAAGTTATAACATTGTGTTTATATGTTTGTGAAAAATAATAAGGAGAAGAACTAATGAGAAAATATAGAAATATATTCATACTTTATTTTCCTCGATTTTTTTTTGTACAATTAGGTGAGTATGTATGTGTGATGTTTTGGCATTGGTTTATTATATTGAAGGAGGAAAATCTTTGGGAAATATATTTGTTAGGTTTGTTTGTGTTGAGTTGCTTGGTTTCTGTGTATATACAGAGCGGAGGAGGAGCTGAAGGCCAGTGGCCGCCGTGGCTGAAGCCGCTGCTGAAGACGAACTTCTTCGTGCAATGCAAGCTCCACGCCGACTCGCACAAGAGCGAGTGCAACATGTACTGCCTCGACTGCATGAACGGCGCCATCTGCTCGCTCTGCCTCGCCCATCATCGCAGCCACCGCGCCATCCAGGTCTTCATCATCAACAACTGCATCTCTGGGGTTTTTTTTTTCTTTGCCATTTTTGACAAAGATTTTGTTGCTACAGATTAGGAGGTCGTCCTACCATGACGTGATAAGGGTCTCGGAAATCCAGAAGGTGCTCGACATCGCCGGCGTCCAGACCTACATTATCAACAGCGCCCGCGTCGTCTTCATCAACGAGCGCCCCCAGCCGAGGCCCGGCAAGGGGGTCACCAACACCTGCCAAGTCTGCGAGCGCAGCCTCCTCGACTCCTTCCGCTTCTGCTCCCTCGGCTGCAAGGTTGCTCTATTTTCCCTTTTTAAGCAGCATCGAAAGTTATAATCCGCTCTGCTATGATACCATGTTAGTACGGCTGTTGTTACCATCTTCCACTAAAATAATGTATCCCAAAATAAATGATCAACGACATTTGCAGATTGTTGGTACGTCCCAAGGGTTTTCGAAGAAGAAATCGAAGAAGAAGGAGGCCATATTGCCGGCGTGGGACTCGGAGGAGTCCTACTCCAGCACGAGCCACGGCAGCGCGAGGAGCAACCTGATACAGAGCTTCTCTCCGTCGACTCCGCCGCCGACTGCGGTGGTCAACTACCGGTCTGCGAAGAGGAGGAAGGGCACTCCGCACAGGGCACCGTTCGGAAGCCTGATCCTGGAGTTCTGATCATATATATTCATATATACTTATATCCCATATGAAGATCTCTCCTTAATATTAACAGTGCTTTCGGAAATGTCATATATATATATATATTAATATATATATGTGTGTGTGAAGGTCTTCGTCCATGTCACCCTGTGCTTCTTACAACGGAGGCCGGTGGTTGGAGCTGAACGAACCTCAGTTGAAAGTAGTAGTTATGTTAGCTATATATAGATAGAGAGAGAATGGTGTATAATTACTGCTCCTTATACTAAGTTTTGTGCTAGTGTAGACTGTTCAAAAAATGTACATATAGACAAGGGGGAGAGCTTGTTTGTGTTTGATAAGGAGATGGTCGTCTCTTAGTTGCAAATGGAATAAGATGCATGCTCTGTGTCTCTAGTAAAATTCGAGTTCCAGCGACTTTTAATTATGTATGTTCTCTGTCCGTCCGATAGATGGACCGATTCTTTATCGTGTCGCTCTACGAGCGAGAGGGCAGGTGGGGCTCACGGTACGAAAGTGAGCCTGAGTTGGGAGTGTTGTTGGAGTTTAGAGGAGGATGAATGGGGGCTGGGGAGAGCAGTACTGGAAGATCAGAACTGCTGTCCCATTTATATTGTTCTAATTATGTTTTTTTTTTTATATTATATATGGGTCATCATCTACTTATCTAGTTTTATGATTTATCTATAATATAAAGCACAGTGAATTTTTGATCCGACCCATATGCTTTGGTTCAACGATGATGAAAGAACTAAATTGTCCCTCTCAATAAGCGAGGAGGAGGTCCCATGTTGGGTGCGGAGCAACCGGTTGTAACAACGGCACCCCCGCCTCCAGCTCATCTTGCACCGTCCCTCCTTACGCCGCCTCCGTTCCATCCTCGCCCACGCCGTCGTCGCCGGCCTCTTCCGCAACCCCTTCGTCGCCAGCAGTCTCCTCCACCGCGCCGCCGACGCCGACCCTTCCTTCGCCGCCTCCCTCTTCTCCGCCATGACCAATCCCAACCCCTTCTCCTTCAACACCGCCATCGCCATCTCCGCCGACCCACTCTCCATCTACTCCCAAATGCTCCGCCGCCGAGTCCCTTCCGACTCCCACACCTTCTCTTCCTTACTCAACGCCGCCGCCGCCGCCACCAGGTCGCTCCACGCACACGTACTCCTCCTCGGATTTCGGTCCAACCCCTTCGTGCAGACCGTCCTGCTCACCGCCTACTCCCGACGCGGCTCCGCCTACCACGTCCTGCGGGTGTTCAACGAAATGCCGCAAAGGGACGTCGTCTCTTGGACCGCCGCCGTCTCGGACCTCGCCGCCCTCGGATGCCCCGCGACGGCCCTGCGCGTCTTTACCTCCATGAGATCTCACGCCGCCCCGAATGCCGCCACCGTGTTCTTTGCCGTGTCCGCCTCCGCCGGACTCGGGTCCCTGGCGCCGGCCCGGTACCTGCACGCCTACGTCGAGAAGACCGGGTTCGGAGGCCACGTCTCCGTCCGGAACTCCCCGGCGCTGACCCGGTGCCTACACGCCTACGTCGAGAAGGCGGAATTCATGTCCGTGCCATTATGGCACGGGTTATCCACTAGTATATAATAAAGAGGAGGACATAATTATAACATAATAAATGAAATATCAGATCTGCTCCTCACTGTTAGAGCAGCTTGAGTTGCTAAGAGCATCTCCAACCCTATTGTGACTTTGGAAAAAAGTTAATGCCACATAGGAATGACAAAATTTTATTCAAAAGTTCTTCTCCAATGCAATTGTCAAGTCAATTGTGAAGTTTATGTGGCAAAAATTAAAGAAGACATTGTGAAGTTGATTGTCTTGTTCTAGACAATGCACTTAACAATGTCTTCTCTTCCATGTCATCAATTATGAATAAAAATATTAAAAAAAAGAAAGAAGATGAGTAGTTGTCTTAAAAGTTGTCTTGGAAGTTGGAAAATATACTTTTTATTGTCTTCTCAATACTTTTGCATTGGAGAGAGTTTTTTTATCTCATTGTCTTTTGAGATATAATTTTGCCACATAAATAAGACATTGCCTTGTGGCTCATGCCACATAGGAGCCACCTAAGACTCACAATACTTAACAAGACAATAGGGTTGGAGATGCTCTAAAGTTTTTTTTTTTTTTCCTGGGAAAGTGGGGTTTCTGTACTTCTCTTGTGTGGCCAGGACTGGGGAAATCACGAGGCTAAAGAAGCATTATCTGGTCCTTGGTGGTTGGTGCACATGAGCGAGAGCTGGTGGTGACTCCCAAGTAGTTAAATATACACACAGAGAGAGATAAAGATGCTTTTTCGGACAGAATCCGAGTTCTTGTAAGTCTGTAGGTCCAGATCATGTTGGGATTCTTCTAGTGTTTGAAATCCTTTTCTATCGGGTTTAAATGCTTTAGTGCTGTTGGTAAGTTATTGGTCAGTCGTTCTATGTTGAGATTTTGTTGAGAATGGAATTTTGCTACTGAATGTATGCATGTACAGTTTTAAAGTTCTAATTTTGGGTACTACTACTAGTACACAATATGTTACGATAAATGAGACTAGACTTCGGACTTTGACAGCACTCGTTCACAACCTTAGACCATTATTTCAAAATGTGGCCCACTACGATCCGGTTAGGACAATTCAACCTCCCGGACCGTCCTTGTATAAAGATCACGGAGAGTCTCTATTGTAAGTGATGAAGCCAAGTTACTCTGTAGATCATGCATCACCGGTAGCTGCAGATTTGAGTTTTTAAGCCAGATAGCACTGTGTCGATGACTCGTTTCGCATCTGTTGTTTAATTCCGTTACAGAAAATCGTACAACTTCCGAACAAAAATGTAAAATATAACTTCTGAACCAAGTTATTCTGGTAGCTATTGCAATTGGTAGGGTCCCCACTGAGCTGCTGCTCAACTCCACCAGTAAACTTGTGAAAATGCTGCTGCTGCTACAGAGGAGCATTAGGTTCACTTCCAACTTCACCACCCACTTGCTCCATAGTGGCATGTGGACATACTGCAACAAGAGAAGAGAAGTGGATTTACCATGTTGGACCTCACCACGTCTGTCTCAAATACAAACCTCCACTTGCTAGCTAAGCCATGCATGATGTCATTAGCCTTGCTAATTAATCTAAACCCCCCTACACAAAGGAACAAAACAAATAGGGGTCCCAGCCATCCCTCTCCAACGGTGTCAGCACTCTTAGGTGTCGCAGTACCGGCCGATACTGGCGTTGGCGTCAACTCCGTGTCGATCTCTCCGCGTGTTGGACGTGTCGCGAATGTAGCATGGTTAGACTTAATTAGATAACTTGGGAGTGTTGCATCGATCATGAAAGCAACATGGGCAATGCGCTTGTACTTTTCTTCCAATGTTGCAGAGGGGAAGGGGCTGATGAGCACCTTAGAGATGGGGCCATGGATGTTGAAACGAGTTATGGAGGGAGCCCAAACGTGGTTTCAAGTGACATCCACTCCCTTCTGCTTCTGTCACTCTCAACCCTGAGCCCCCCCTAGAGAAAAGAAAAGTGTGATCATTGGATGGGGGGAATTTTCTTTTTTTTTTTTTACTAGTGGGAAGCAAGAAAGAAAGAGTGGTTTCTGAAAACTCCCACTTACACAAATACTTAAAAGATGGAAAAATATTTTATGTGCCTCCAAAAATTTTATATCTGAATAATGAAATTTTTTGGAGGTACATATAGCATCATTTTTTAAAGATGTGTACCTGTTTGTTCCATGGTTTTCTTTCCCATTTGAATTTTCATGTAAAAACAATTTGTCCTTGCAATTGTCTTTTCCGTTGTGTGTTGTGTTTCAAGCATTCTTTCATCACTCCTCGTGAATCCTCGTCAAGCCAAGTCGATGGTGAACAAGTCTTTTGTTCCAACCACTTGTGATTGTAAATCTTTACATTGGTTTCTCTCTCCTTATATATCCTACATAAAAAAAAAAAAAGAATCAATTGATAATCGTCACGTGATGGTTGTAAAGAATTACAATCCTAGCATTGTCTTTCATTGAACGAATTCTTTTAGGACTAATTAGCGTTTAAATCAATGACGTCCAGGGGATAAGTCCGACAAGGCTTTGGAGTTAGACAACTTTTCTCTAGTTAGGACAATCCTCCAGGTCCGAAGTGACCTGCAAGAGGTTCAGATCGCAGGTGACCACCCCATCCCCCTCTCCCGACCAGACAACAATATGGATTAAGAGGCAACCAAAATAAGCTCCGGTTCGAACAATCTAACCCTCCATGGCCGGCCCCGATTTAGTTCCTAAATTTTATACCAGCTTAGAGTTGAAGGTCTGACATATCCAATTAAGAAGTTTGGATTCTAAAATTTTGTTTTTGTTTTTGTTTTTACTATTATATCATAAACATGAGTTAAAGGGCGACAACCAACGTAGGCTAATTGGAAAGACGGTCTAACGGAAAAAATAATACCAAAAATATAAATCCATGGTCCAAAATTTTTAATTAGATATGTAAGATCTTAAACTCTAAACTCATAAAACTTAAGGTTTAAACTCTAATTAGCCTATAATTTTACTAATGGAAAGGAAAGGGAGAAAAAAAAAACTGGTTTCTGAGAACTCTCATTTTAGTATATATTATTTGGGGAAGTGGTTAGTTACTTATGTGGCGGGCTAGATTTGTATAGGGAAGCCATGAATCTTTGGCCATCATCAAGAGAGAGTCGTTTAACTTCCTTTGTTCTTTTCAGGAAGTCGGCCAAGTTATTTTAAGTTGTGAGTCGCGTCTCCAAAAATCCCGTTTACTTTTTCTTTTGTTCTAGAATGGTAATGAGCAGGTTCAATGTAGACTAGGCATTATCAATTCTGAGGACCACGTCGCATATGTGACTCTTCATTTGTGAAATCAGACTCAATTTAGTATTTATCCATACTAGGAAAGTGAGATTTCTTCGTAGAAGTTTTTGTTCCTAAACTACTCTTATCTATGTTTACTATTTCAAAAATGTTATTTGGCTCCCCAAAAATTTGGGTAATATCATCTCTCGTTATGTGACATATGACATGGCTGATGACATGATAGTTGACATGGTAAAATTAAACATTAAAATTAATATTAATATTAATATTAATATCAAATTAACATGAACGTTAATATTAAAATTAACATTAATATTAATATTAATATTAATATTAATATTAACATTCACATTAATATTAACTTTAACATTAACATCAAATTGATATTAACATTAAATTAAAATTAGCATTATTAACATGAATATTAATATTAATATTAATATTAATATTAATATTAATATTAACATTAATTTTAACATTAACATTACAATTAATATTAACTATAAATTAAAATTAGCATTAACATTAACATTAACAATAACAATATTTTTTTGGATAATTAATTTTTGGGTTAAAATATGACATGTCAGCTGCCATATCAGTTGCCATGTCAGATGCCACATAATGGAAAATGGCATCACCCAAAAAATTTGGAAGATAAATAGCGTAATTGTTACTACTTAAATTGTTCATTAAATTTAGAAATATTTTAGCAAATGTTCCCATAAAATATAAAAAATAGCATATACTTCCATTTATATAAATAAATAAAAAAAAACTAACAAATGCTTTCATTCTTTTGTAAATAAGCAAAAAATTTGATTAAATAGTGAAGTATATCTTAAAATGTTATTTCTTCCACACAAAGGAGTATGGACATTTGCTAGTTATTTAAAATGACCCAACTACCATTGTACTTAGGTTCAAAAGTGGATAATAGTTTTCCAAAAGAAAAAAAAATGATAAAAATTGTAAATGATAAAAATTGTAGTTATTATATATATATATATATATATATATATATATATATATATATATATATATATATATATATATATATATATTTCTTCTTCTTCTTCTTCTTCTTCTTTTTTCTGCGAACCAAACGAGTTATAGCTAGTTTAGAGTGATGCTACGTGGACCGTGTTATTAGCCTATAGTTTTGACCCGCAGTTTATGTGGCGCTCTTTCATCGGCAGGTTACCGATGGGCGGATCCCACGCAAGTAGAAGAGCAATAGGTTTATAATACGGAGCGCACGGTCACATCCGGCAGACAGAGGCTGCGGACAACATAGTGTTTCCGTACAGTTTAGGTAAGTTTTAGTTTAAAAAAAGAAGAGAAAGAGATAAAGAACACTGTGTCGCTTTCGCTTAACAAGGACCAAAATGTTATGAGAGAGAGAGAGAGAGGGGCCACCTCGACGTAGTTGTCGATGCAGAGGCTTGTCTTGAGTAGCTGAATCGTATCATGTCTTAATGTAGACATTGCTATCTTCCATGGATGATATGTGTGCAACGTTTTTTTTTGGTTTATGTAGGAACCTCTTTCATAAAGTTTTTTTTAAGAACGATTATTCTCATCTTTATTTATTTTTCGAATTGAAACAAATCACTATAACTCGTCCACACATTCAAATCATTCGACATTTTTATTTCGAAAACTCGTGTTGGAGTGAGTGGAGTTTTCAATCTATGTGAAGACGATCCCGGAGTGCGACGAATGCTGTCTGTGTGTCAGAGAAGCTCGGGGAGGTGACGAGACCATTCGGAGACGAAGAAGAAGTTCGGGAGCTACCAGAGTACTTTCTAGAACATGGGAGGCAGAGTGCTGGCCGAACTCTGCCCCCTTGGTTCCAGAACTGTTCTGTCACAAAAACACAGAGTTCTGGACGAACTCTGTGTCGACGGACTGGGGCTGATTTCAAGGTATTTTTATACCGTTGGATCGTATCCTATGGTCCAATTTTTGCTGCGGATTAGGAGATTTATATATGGTTTTTCTTAACCATAATCACAACACAATATTGAGGAAAATAGAGATAAAAGAGGCAAGGGTGCCATTGTAACTTTGGAAGAGAAGAAGGAGGATTGAAGGCTGTTTTCGAAGGAGGAACGTGTTCGGGTAATCTCTACTCGTCGCCTTTTTTCTTCGTAGCCTTGTAATCAATTATTCTTGCTTCCAAGTGTTGTGGGGATCCGTATTGGATCAGGAGAAGTTTGTAGAGGGTGTACTTCTTTATTTCATTAGTGAAGATTTCTTAAGGGTTGGACTTCGATCGTTCCGTGATTTTTTCCGCAAGGGTTTTTCACGTAGGATTGTGTTTGGTGTTTGGTTCGTGCCTTGTATTGCTCGGTTCTCTCGTAGGTACTCTCTAGTTTGGGGAAAGGTTTTTGCGCTTCTTTTCCAATAAAGTGGTATCAGAGCCAGGTTCTGGAATTCAGAAGGGTGTCAAGAGTTGACAGATAAACTAGAGAGGAGAGATGGACGCGAAGCCGGTACGCATGGTGAACCTGAACGGCACAAACTATCATTATTGGCGGAGCAAGATGAAAGATTTGTTGTTTGTTAAGAAGCTGCATCTGTCTGTATTTGCTTTCGAGCGACCAGTTGATAAATCCGAGGAGGACTGAAAATTCGAGCACATACGGGTGTGCGGATATATCAGGCAGTTTGTTGACGAGAATGTGTACAACCACGTTGCCAATATTGAGCATGCGAAGACGTTATAGGATAAGCTAGAATCTTTGTACGCGAAGAAGACCGGGGTAAACAAGTTGTTCCTGATCCGGACGATGATGGGTCTGCGGTACAAAGATGGGACATCTATTACGGATCACTTAAGTGAATTCCAGGGCGTGGTTGACCAGCTATCTTCGATGGGAGTCAAGTTCGACGACGAGGTTCAGGGACTATGGCTGATGTGTACATTGTCAGACTCGTGGGAGACCGTACGAGTATCTATGATCGCTTCTCCTCCAGAAGGCATAGTCAGTCTGGAGTTTGCCAAGAGCGAGACGCTGAATGAACAGATGCGAAAACGTTCTTAGGGCACTTCATCCACATCCCACCACTCAGAGGCACTACTTTCAGAGAGCTGCGGAAGGTACAAAAGCAGGGATCCAGGTGGTGGCAGAGACAAGAGCAGAGGGAAGTCCAAGGGTCGGTACGAGGACTCGGAGTGTTACCATTGTGGCAAGAAGGGTCATATCAAGCGGAACTGTTTCGCTTGGAAGAGAGAGAAGAAGGGCGACAAGGGGAAGCAAGATGAGAACACTACAGCGATGGCCTCGATACATGGAGGCGATGTGATCATCGTAGGTGATGAGGTTATCACAAACCTCGCATGCGATGACAATTCTTGGCTGGTGGACTCAAGGGCTTCCGCGCACGTATCTCATAACAGGGCACTATGCCACTTATACGACAGACGACTGTGGAGTGTTGAAGATGGACAATGGAGATGTATTGAAGGCGGTTGCCATTGGAGATATGCATTTGAGGACGAAGACGGGTGCAGTTCTTGTTCTCAAAGATGTTCGTCATGTCCCTGATATCCGTTTCAACCTGGTGTCGGTTGGAAGGTTGGATGACGAGGGATTCTTGGGTCTCTTGGGGAATGGTCAGTGGAAGCTTTCCAGAGGTTCGATGGTGATTGCCAGAGGAAGCAAAAAGTCTGGTCTCTTCTATATGGAGGGGAGCACACAAGGGACACAGGAGGTGAACGCAGTTTCTAATGCGTCTATCTAGTTGTGGCACAGGCGGCGTGACCATATCAGCGAGAAGGGGATGAGCTACTTGGTGAACAGGAAGGTGATTCCAGGGCTTAAGTTTATAAAGTTGGAGAAGTTCACGCAGTGCTTAGCTGGGAAGCAAAATAGGGTGTCTTCCTAAAGTTACCCAAGTTCAAGGAAGCCGGCTTTATAGGACCGATTGTAGGAACGAGTTGTAAAGCGCAATACTCTAGAGGGGGGTGAATAGAGTAGGCAGCGGAAATTAACTTTTTAAAAATGTTAGTAACAAGATCACATAATATATATATCACAGATATGTAAATGAAAAGTAGAGAGTAGAGAGCAAACGTAAACACAAGAATGTATACTGGTTTTTCTTCTTGAGAGGACTAGTCCAGTCGGAAGAACTCTAGCTTCCAGTTGAATCCACTATGGAAAATTACCACAAGTTTTCATCCGAAGTTGAATCACTTACTGGTATCATTCATGTTCTGGCTGGACTTGTACTTATTTCTTGTCGGATTATGGATTCACTTGTACTTGTTGGGCGGAGAAATATTGGAGTAGACATGTGAACATACCCAAATACTGGAACCACTCCCTTGGAATTATACTGGAATAATAGCCAT
The DNA here is from genome assembly GCA_029216955.1 of Iris pallida. Lineage (NCBI taxonomy): Eukaryota > Viridiplantae > Streptophyta > Magnoliopsida > Asparagales > Iridaceae > Iris > Iris pallida. The sequence goes on along the minus strand of JANAVB010009198.1, from coordinate 13,662,278 downwards.
CCCACACTTGGCCGAGTATCCGATGTGCTTGTCGATCCTCCCAAGCTCACCTATAATAATACACTATATTTAATATTTTATATCAACACACCATATATAAATTATATGAGTATCTACGCCTCCTAGTTGCCATAACGTTGTTACGACACTACATCTATTATATATGTACTTATAGGTAACAAAACCTCTCGTAAATACTTTACAATTATAATAAAATAATATATTTAAATTCTAAAATTTATATATAAATACTTATATATTGCTATAATTATATTTTCAATTCTTGCAACTTCTACAACGCGAGCTTTGATCCGAAGTACTCGACCAACTTCAATTGTGAAAAGTTTTTCTTCAATCAAGCCTCTGATTACAATTACTCTGAAACTTCTAGACCGTACTGGCAAATCGACTAGAGGATTGTAATTGGCTTGGAATTTGAAAATGAATAGCTCAGAATACTTTGGAAGAAGTAGTAGGCTTATAGATAAGAGATATAAAAGTGAATTGGTGTATGAGTGAATTGAAATAATCGAAATCCTTCTATATTTATAGTTTTTCCAAAGGCAGAATTCTGACAGAATTCGGGAAGAACTCTATGAGAAAATCTCGTTGGGATCCGTAACTGCGGGAAGACCAAGTTCAAAAAGCAACGTTCACTAACCGAACTCTGGCCGAGTTTTGTTGGAGTTCTGTCAGAGTTTTTGCAAATTGGTTTTAGGCTTTTTGAAAAGATCAAGCAGTTAAGAAGTAGTTTGGGCTTTTGTAAGTGGACTTGTTTTCAAAATGAAAGGATATTTTGAAAACGTTTCTTGGATAGCCTATTTGCCAGTACGATGCTGTGTACACCGTATTTCTAGACTAAATAAATATAAAAAATTATATTGATAAAATAGAAAAACCAAGAGCCCTTTGATGACGCCTTTCTTTAAATATTTGAGCAGACTTGAAGACGCCTTTCTCACTTGACGGCGGTCGTCCAAAGATAAACAGATCTGTAAATCTGAATACCTTTCGGTGGCTTCGCCCCCGAACCCCTGACGGAGGGCGTTGCCCCCTCGACACCTGTCCGCTGACCGGGCAGCGGAACCCCCGATGCGAGGCCCCGGATAGATCGTTAGGCGGTTCAGAGAAATCTTATTGTATAACACCGTCTTTGGCCCATTGCATATGTCCTGGTTTGATAAAGCTTGATCATGCTTATTGCATGTTTACAAGTACATGTTAGACAAATAAATCAATATGATACAAGCATAGCAATATGATATAGAACATTTAGGACAATACTAAGTTTAAGTAGCAACATGATAGTGATTACATGAATATTAGTGACGTCATTATGGTAAACTTAATTGATTAGCCATATTCAAAAACATGATATAATTATTGGGTTAACAATCTCCCCTTTTTGAATAGGCTAATCAATTAAGTTTACCATAATGACATCACTAATAAACACATAATACTAGAATATTGTGTGCTAACTTAAACTTATTTCTCCCCCTTTGACATGATCAAAAATAAGCTCCTCCGTAATTAGAGCTAAAATGAACGTAAGCATAAGTAAAGCAAAAATAATCATGATCAAGGATTAGGAGAACAGTGTAAAGACAAGTCTTAGAAAATTGCATAACTAAAGTAGAAAAACTTGTCAAAAATAGTTGGTTGAACTTAAAAATGTTGAAATCAATCAATACATATTTTACCAACTAGAAATCCAAAAATGACATTCAAAACTTATTTTGTTCATCATATTGTGTTTTGAAATAGACCAAAAAAAAATATCAATATAGTAGGAATCAATCATTGGTCATAAATAAATCACGAGGAATAAAAATTCGCAAATCTAGTATATATAAAAGAATCAAAAATATAATGAGACTTTTAACAATGATCACAAAAAAATATGATTCATAATTTGCCCATACAAATTAGTGAATCAATTCTATAAAGAGTATAATCATTGAAAAAGAAATTAAAATAAATATACTAGATTCTATGCAAAATCTATACCAACGTCCATGCATTTAAATTCAATTACCTTAGCATGATATATGTATATCCATTAGATAAACATGAAGGAAATGAAGACAAAATACTTGAGAAGGAGAAATTCAGTCGACTTGAATGCTCCCCCGCAAAGTATAATCAGTCTAAATATAGATAATCATGAACTTTGAGATAAAACCTCAATAAGAAATGCCAAAAGTAATTTTAAACTCAATCAAATAAGGATAATTAAACATATTTGGTAAGATAACTTTTAGAAACTCAAATAAAATGAGATAATTAAAAATAATAATAATCATATATTCTCTCATAAAACCAATACAAATCCAAATATCATGAATAACTCAGCAAGATATTTAACTAAGACAATATAAGTCCATGGTGAACTAGGTATACCACATATTAAGGGCATAAAAAATTGAAACAATTAATTTGCTCCCCTTAAAATATGCGTATATAGTTCAAAAATAATTTATATGCATAAAATAGATAAACTAAATAATCACAAGATCTAAGGGATATCGAAGATATGCATCTTTTCTTTCCTTTGATCAAATGCATATAAAATTCCAAACTCAAAACAAATATCATTTTTAGGCAAATAAAAGAGATATCCAATGAATAAATGCTTAAAGATGAAGAAAATATGTCTTCAATAAAAAATATAACACAAATCATTTCATGTAAGTAAAAGATTTTTGAAAGCTGTCTTTAATAATAACATTTGAGTACCGGACAGATTCAATAAATCAAAAAGAAATCAAAATGGCTTTTCAAAAAAAATATGAAATTTATTACGAAAAACTGTCTTAATAAATGTTCGAATGCGTCCTTTTAGTCCTCAAACTGAAAGCTGGCAATTCGAATCACGGAAACAATTTTCAATAAAAGAATCTATAAATCATAAATAAATCCATTTGAACAAATAAACATAACTAGATAAATGTCCAAAGAAAAGTGTATTCTAGATATATGACATGTCAAGGGGATAATTGACTTGAAACAATTAACTTCTCCACCTTTACATGGCTATATCCAAAAAAATAATAGTATTGACAAAAATTAAAAAATTTAGAGACATATTTTCAGAAGTAGAAAAACTAATTCAAAAATATTAGGTCTTCTTATCAAAGTTCATTTCTTCCATTTTTAAAGCCTTAGCACGGTGTTCACCTGACAACCGTAAGGTTTAAAGAAAAGAAACGCTTCGAGAGAGAGACATTCAATATGCATGACTTCTCCCCTACAAAGAGTTACTGTTGTAGACAGTAAGTAACTTGAATAAGAAGATAATAATATAAAGCTCAAAATCATTGAATATTACACAAGTTAAAGAATCACAAGATCATAATATTCAATGAGTAGTCACAAGATCATCAAGTCTGAATATAGAATAGAGTGACAGAAAAATAAATATATCAAAAGATGACAAACATTAACCTATGAAGATCAATATATGTTACCTTTTGTAAAATTAAATCATTAAATAATATTATACATCAAATCTAAAATCCAAAATTCATCAGATAACAATTGCAACTAGATCTCAATAAATCTTTAGTTTATAAAGCGTTGATCAATCTTGGGTTAGCTGTAGAGGTACTGTCCCAGCTAACAGAGGTTCACCGGGAAACACTTAAGTACCGCTTCGCTTCGACCGTAGTCATGGTGACAGATAGACCCTTTGTAGGCTTGTACTCAAAACAAATCTCTTCTTTAATAACCGAAGATTTAAGAAAAATGAGTGCAATAAAAAATATATATTCTATGGACTTAAAATCTTAGAACAATGTAACATACGGTATAAGATGTATCAATTACATTAATCTATATGTGCTACAAAATCATTGGGTAACAATAAAATATAAAATATTTGTAAATTAAAATATAGGATCTAGATATGCTGATGTATTTTGGAACCTAGGGGACTAGGTTCAGTACCTTGGATCCAGAACTAGACGATAGTTGCAAGTACACCTTAATAAATCTTAAGTCTATAAAGTATTGATCACTTCGGGTTAGCTGTAGGAGCCAATTCCCATCTAGCGGTAGTCCGAAGACTAGTACACTGTATTGCTTCAGACTATTTACACCTGTATGACAGAAGGACCATTTCGACTTGTTCCCAAAATGATCTCTACTCTTAAGAACTTAGATTCAAAGGAATATATGCAGTATCATCGAACAATATCAAAATCCAGAATCCCTAAATATAAAAGAAGTAAATACCCAAATAATGGTTTATCAAGATCAAGATATTAAAAATATCATGTATCCAAAATGTCAACCAAAAAGCCAAGAAAAAGAGACTTTGAGGAAGAAGCTAATAAAGATAAGAATATAAATTTGTTTAAAAAAATCAATAGCTTAAGTATGAGATAAGCACAAGTTTGAAACTACTTTTTAAAATAATATAGAACTTGAACTTAACTCATATATCCCCATAAAGATATTTATACAAAAATATAAAAAACATATGAGCAATATATAAATGACAATGAATTATTCATGTATCATTAACAAGCATAAAAAAATTATCACAAGATCAAAAACATGCATAAATAAACTTTATCAGACAAAGATGTAATTGATTCATAAGAAGTTAATCAAAATAAAATATGTGAATCAATAGTGAAGTATATTATGCAAGCACAAGGTTGACATAAAAATATATGTATATACTTTTCAAGTAATAGAAGACTCGTGCTAAACATACACACTTACAGAATATCAATCAAAGTAAATATGACATGTTAAAGACAAATCGATAAGAAGTGACCATTAAAAAAATATTAAAGATGAAGAGTCAAAAACATATTCACCAATAAAAAGCTCCTATGCACGCTTCAAGAATAAAGATTAAAAGTAAATAGCATACATAGACAAATGTGTCACACTAGTAGAAAATAACATACTATATAGCGTGAACTAATTATTTAAGCTAAACAACTAGTCATGCTAGGATTATGTCTTATACTGATTTAAACAATAAATAATTTAAATGATATCAATGAAAGCTAATAGCAAGACATCAGTAAGAACGTGCTAGATATTAAAAACTATTTAGGAAGCATGTTACTGAAGTGGTTCTAGTGACCACACTTCTGTTGGTACAATTGCATGGAAGATGACCTTTGTAGCTTTACAATCACCAACATGTTCCATGGTTCTATTTGATATGAGAAGCTTCACCTGCAATATTAGGTGAAGACTTTGGTATCCAATACTTGGATCCACATTTGTTAGCTTTGGGAACCCATTTGCACAAGTTTATATCAACTAGTTTTCTAATCTGACAACGATTAGAAACGTGTCCATTCAAACCACAATAATGACAGAAAGTATTAATAGTGCTATGTGTAGCAATAAGAGAACGTGCAGTGGGATGACATAATGTGCGTGGATACTTGTAATAGAAAGCATGGTTGTGTGAAGCTTTAGCTTTGCTTGTTTCCTTTGTAAAAGATCTGACGTGTATGACTTTGTGATGTGCTAAGTGTCTTGTGTTAGACTGAGTCATAGGTTGTACTACCTGCTTTCTCAGTCTAATCTTTAACTTTTTAGAGTTAGCACAGATCTCATCATATTTAGCAGAAAGAGCATCAATTCTACATGAAGCAATAGAATACTTCTTCTTTTTTATTCTAATTCCTCCTTAAGTTTAGCATTTTTTTAGTACTTTTCTCAATGCAATCAAGTGCCTCATTCAATCTAAACTTCAGTGTAGAAATCTTAGTACAATTATCAGAAGGAGAACTATTTCTAACATCATTCAATAAGCAAGTAAGCTTTTCATTCTCCTGCTTATATGATAGAATATCCTTTCTAGCTTGCTTATACTTATCTAATACTTTCTTGTGTTCTTCTAATAGATCACTGAAAGCATCAGATAACTCATCATAAGAAAATTCATTCTCTTCAAGAAGGGAATTATTTTGTACCTCGTTAGATAATGCCATTGAGCATAAATTTGTAGCTTAACGAGGTCTCTCTTCTTCTTCAGAATCGCTTGCTTCGCTTTCATACCATATGCTCGAGCTAGTGTACTTGTGAGACGATGATCTATCTTCATTTGATTGTTCATAGTGACTCTCCTTTCTAGCAGTAGTACAATCTTCTTGGATGTGGCCTATCATCTTGTAATTATCACATACAAGCTCTTCTTCGTATAAAGGATTGTGCTGTACCTTAAATCTCAATTCTATTATGCACATATTTGCATTATTATGAAGACTATCCTTCTCTTTGGAGTTGCTAGCTTTGCTTTCATACTTGTACTTATAAGTAGCTTCAAGAACTTTCCAAATTTTATGAGATGTTGTGCAAGTATTAATAAGATTAAATATATTTGTGTCTACAGCATAATAAAAGATATGCATAGCTTTTGCATCAAGGCTAGCTAACTTCTTTTCTTCCTCCGTGTAATTATAATAAGGCTTGTTGATTATAGAGGACGTGAGAATAGAAGTGATAGTAGGCTTTTTGTAGCCATTGACAACAATTGACCATAAGTCAAAATCTAGATACTTCAGGTAGAAGCTCATTCGTGTCTTCCAATAACTATAGTTTGTTCCACCAAATAGTGGGAGTCTATTTGAGGATTGCTCTTCAGTTGTGAAGTACATACTTGCCATATGTGATACAGTGATCTATATAACAAAAGTTATATAATAAAAAAATATAATAGCAGTGTTACCTCGCTTTACCTGTATAATCCGTTCTGATAATAAGGATCTGCTCCAAGGATGTTAAGACAAATAATAGAGTCCTTGCTAGGATACCAATTGAAGGAGAAATTGGTATGAGCAATAATATTTGTATAAGGAGCACCTGCAATAATATCTCTAGAAGGAGCACCTGCAATAATATCTCTAGAAATTGGTATTATATTCTTAAGGCTCTTGTGGTCCGTATAAATCCTGCACACCATACCATAAAGATAGTAGCGCCACAGTTTCAATTCGAACACAGTTATCGCTAATTCTAGGTCATGAGTGGGATAGTTCTTCTCATGCGGCTTTAGCTGTCTGGAAGCAAAAGATATCACCTTATCCTGTTGCATGAGAACACACCCCACACCCTAGCCAGAAGCATCACTGAAGATTTGAAATCTCTGTCCCTTCAGGAAGAACAAGTATTGGAGCTGCAATGAGCCACTGTATTAGCTCCTGGATAGAAGTTTCACAATCGTCTGACCACTCGAACGTGATTCCCTTTTAGGTAAGGCGAGTCAATAACGATACAATCTTCGCAAAGTCTTTCATGAAAAGTCTATAGTATTCTGCAAAGCCAAAGAAGATTCAAATTTTGCTGACCGATGCGAGCCATTTCCAATCAACAACTGCTTCAACTTTCTTTGGATCGACCGAAATGCCGTTAGCGGAGATAATGTGCCCAAGAAATGATACGTTGTTCAACCAGAACTCACATTTTCTCCTCTTCGTATACAACTGATTCTCTCGAAGGGTCTAGAATACGATCCGCAGATGTTCTGCGTGTTGCTCTCGATCCTTTAAGTAGATGAGGATGTCGTCTATAAAGACTACTACAAATTTATCAAGGAACGGACGGGACACCTGATTCATTAGATCCATAAAGGAGGCATGGGCGTTTGTCAGGCCGAATGGCATTACCAAGAACTCATAGTGGCCGTAACGAGTGCGAAAGACAGACTTTGGCACGTCCTCCGGCTTGACTTTGAGCTAATGTTAACCCGATCAGAGATCAATCTTTGAAAATACCGTGGCACCTTGGAGCTAGTCAAACAAATCGTCGATACGGGGCATGGGGTATTTGTTCCAACGGTGGCTTTATTCAGTTCTTGGTAGTCGATGCATAGCCGTATCGACCCATCCTTCTTTTTTACAAACAGCACAGGTGCACCCCATGCCGAGACGCTAGGATGAATGAACCCTCTATCGAGTAATTCCTATAATTGTACCTTGAGTTCTTTTAATTATGCAGGGGCCATTCTGTACGGGGCTTTGTAAATCGATCGAGTGTTGGAAAAGGTATCGATAGTGAACTCGATTTCTTGATCGAGCAGCATACCGGGTAGCTTGTCCGGGAATATGTCTGGGAATTCTGCCATAACGTCGGTCTGACCCGTATTTGCACCATCCTATCGTGTATCTCGAACAGACGCCAAGTAGCCTTCGCATCCGGAATGTACTAGTTTTCAAGCAAAGATTATCGAGATCACCATGTAGGCCATCGATGCTTCGTCGCACGAGTAGCAGAATTCTGGCTCCTCCGGTAGACGGAAGGTGACCTTCTTTCCTGCACAGTCAATATTTGTCAAGCAAGCGCCGAGCCAATCCATCCCCAAAATGATGTCGTAGTCCTTAAGGTGTAGAACTACTGTATCAAGAGTCAATTTCCTTCCTCCAATACATATGCAGCCATCTCTACAGATAGTGTTTGCAGATATTTGTGTGCCCAACGGAGTGCTAACACTAAGGTTAAGGGCTAAAGGTGTCATAGGAATTTTGTGTTCAATGGCGAATACTATCGATATAAAACTGTGTGTGGCTCCTGAATCAAATAGAATACGAGCAGGTTTATTATTGAAGAGTAGTAGACCTGTCACGATTGTATCTGAGGCGAACGCCTCGTCTCGAGTCATGGCGTAGATGCAGCTTTAGGACGGCGTTCTTGGCCATTGGGTTAAGTGGCCTGAGGAGGATGGGGCACCTGTCTTCTGTTTTCTTGACGGTTTTGATGTGACAGTGCATTGTAATTTTGTCCTCGGATCATGCAGTATCGAGCTCGCTGACCCATTTGTCCACAAGAGAAGCATCCTTCATTGAAGACAAAGCAGTTGTTGGCATTGTATCCAAAGTGGTTGTACTTAGTACAACGAGGTAACGGGTTCTGTCCCTTATAGCCGCCATTGTTTAGACGCTTTGACGTATGATTGTTGCTTCCCGTATAGCTAGGATGTTTGTGGTTGGAATGGTGCACAACGTCGGCAGCAACGGAAGGGTACTGGTTCTCAAGGCGGAGAGCATGATTTAGAGTTGTAACACCCAGTTTTCCAAATGAGGATAATTTTAAAATTTTGTATTTTAATTTATTTAATTATGATATTTAAATAATAATATAATTTTTGGTGATTTTTAATCATATTAAAACTATTTAAAATTATGACTTATGATTTTAGTATTTTGCTAGTGAAACCGTAGAGACTGTCTATCCTAGAGCCTAGCCATGTGATTAGGGTATTTCATTTATCATTTTTAGTTTGAGAATATTTTTGTCATTTTTGAATAATTTGAATTTAATATATTTTATTAGGAATTTAAATGATTTATTTGAATGGTGTGATTTAAATACTAGTTTATTTATTGCCATGTGGTTTTGGTTAGCCTAACCTAGATTGGACCTAACCTAGATTAGTCATAGCTAGCCTAGTTAGCCACATTGAGTTTAGTAGTATTGGTTAAATAGGTTTAAGTCATTTTAGCTAAGTGGGTGGTTTGCAACTTAACTAGGAAAGAGCCCTAGATTCTAGGCCACTCATTAGCCTTGATTCATTGCTAGCCTTTAGATGCAACCTAAAAACCCTAACCCTAGCTAAAGTGGCCAGCCAAGACCCCCCTTGTCTATATAATATCCTTTTAGAAATTTGTGCCTCTTTCCATTATTCTATCATTTTTTCTAAGAACTAGGTGAGCCTCCATTCTATTTTCTTCATAGTTTAATCAATAGAGCTCCATTTTTATTGAGATTTCTTCCATAGCACTCTAATCACTGTTCTCCTACTGTTCATGGAGGTCATTCTCAGATTTGAAGCAATTTGGAGATTTTGGGTGGCTTTGGAGAGCTCCTTTGAAGAAGCTTTTGTGTTAAAGAACACACATAGGTAAATTCCTATCCATCCATTAAAATTAGGTTTTCTTTGCATAAATACTAAGCCCTAGGTGTGCTTGTGCTGTAGGAATAGGGTTTGCTCGATTTCGTGTCCTGTACGTGTCCGTATCGGACACGTATCAGCAACCAGCGTAGGTGTTCGACGAAATGCCACAAAGGGCATTTCGATCGAGATTTCGAAATGTGTTTGAATAAGAAGTCGTGTTTTGATGTGGCTTACACGTTTTTGATCGACTGAGGTGCTGCTTGTGTTGTGTCGTGTCATTTTGGACACGTGCACATGCGGGGTGCACCACGGGCGCGCACGGGTAGCATTTCCTTGCTACCAGTGTGTTCGTGCTCAGTGCACAGGACACTTGGTCGCGTGATATTGGACACACGGGATGGGGCAATATCTGTCATGACATCCCCTAGGCCACGTGTCTTAATATTTGGTGTCGGGTGAGATTTTCGATCCACACTGGACACGGGTTCACATAGCCTAGTGTGTGGTTTGGTGTCTTGTGTTCGTGTAATGTTGGACACTCATGTGTCTTGATTAGGACACCATCTTGTGTGTGTGACACCTAATGATAACCACCATAAATTATCTACCTAATGTTCGTCATGATATGTTAAATTGAATTGTGAAATTGATTGAGGAAATGGAAGAATTCCAGTCGACTGATACATGAAGTATCAGTGAGTACACTGTTTTAATTTCTGTTATTAGAGATTCCACTATAGTTTAATTTGTGATTAATTGCTAAATTAAGTCCTAATCAAATTCACAAATCTCTGTTAGTGTAAATTAATTATTAGAATGGATAATCAATGTGGGGTTGGGTTTGAAATGTTAAACTTGCACTGTTCAACTGTCAAATTCCTGAGAATTAAACCATTATCCATTTCCTTATTCACTGATTGTTTCCCTTCACTAATATTCCAGTTAATGCCATGTATTAGTTGTATTTTAATTTATTGAACACTAGACATCATGTTTTGGTTTCAACCTTCAGTTTGGTAACCTTCAGTTTAGTTCGAATGTTTGATTTCCAGTTCAATGATAGCTTACACAAATTTACACAGGTTATATTTGAGTTTATGAGTTGGGTTCTCCCTGAGATTTTAACCTGTAAACTGAGAATGAAGTGTGAAACTGAAAACTGAGTTTAAAATCAATGTTTAATTGAAACATTACATTGGTTTGACAGATTTCATAGCTTATATAAATGCTTGTGTAAACTGAGAGCCATTGCCATTCAATGCTCTTCGAATTCCCATTTTGCAATGTTAATTGTTAACATCTTGCTTGCCTGTACACAAGTTTACTGATAACACACTGCTTTCATGTTTTCCCATAACTGAGAACACATTCCTGTCATTTTTCCATATCTGAGACATAGGGATTTGGTTCACTGTCACCTGAGAATACACACCAAGAAATCTAAGAACTCATGAACATATTGACACTCACCCAGGTTCACATGGTCCTGAACACACACAGAGGGACTTGGTTCATTATCAATCATGTTCACCACACATGTTTTTCCTCTAGCACACACACATGTCCTGCCAACACCATACATTTCCTGTCATCTGTACACTACAAACACAGGTTCCTTCCTACACACACACACACACACATGTTTTCAGTCTATACACACATTTACCTGTTACATGTTACTAAACCCCCACATATTCCTGTCACATTGTAACACATACACACAAAAGCACATTCCTGTCACATGTTTAGAAGGCACACACACATCATATATTAACCCCCCTTTATGAAATACCATGTATATATTTCTATATATGTAGTATGCCTATAACTATATATAGCATGTCTAACCTATGTGAATATGTGTGATGGTAGTGTAAAGTGTAATGGGTATTTCAATATGTGTAATAGCTAATGTGTTAGGCACATTTCCTTGGTGTATATATATATATATATATATATATATATATATATATATATATATATATATATATATATATATATATATTTTTTTTTTTTTTTTTTTTTGTGCCTAACACATTAGCTATTACACATTAGCTATTACACACACACACACACACACATATATATATATATATATATATATATATATATATATATATATATATATATATATATATATATATATATATAATATATATATATATATATATGTGTGTGTGTGTGTGTGTGTGTGTGTGTGTGTGTGTGTGTGTGTGTGAATAGTAATATATATATATACATATATTCTATATATATGGTATTTGGCCTATGGGTGTCTGTTAGACTAGTGAGAGCTTAGTTAGACTTGTTAGTCTTGATTAGGCCTAGAATAGACTAGTTTGACTAGTTTGACCATAGTTGACCTAGTTTGACTTCTAGGGTTGACCAATAGTTGACTTTGGTCTAGGATTGACCTAGATTCATGTAGAATGCATCATAGGGCTTTATATTTTCATTTTAGACTTATAGTGACTTTTGCTGTTCTGATTAGAAGTCAGACACCACTCCTCGGACAATACTTTCATCTTGGACACTCAGATACCAGGCGAGTACATTCTCTGATCATTTCATATCCTGTTTAGAATTATTTTTCTGTTTTAAATTACTTTACTTGATACTGTCACGTTAGTCACACGGATTAGTACTATATGGATCCCTTCTTGAGATGTTATCCCCTCAGGGAGCATCGGATACTACATGTTGTGTGCGTTTCACTTACATGCTGTATCACTATGCTTCACGGTTTATTGATCACTTGTGACATGTACTCTCATGATCACAGAGTCTTCTTTGAATCACCCATTTATGGGCATTTCCAGATCACCCATTTATGGGCCTAACATGTATCACCCCTTGTGGGCCGTTACATGGAAACATAACATAACCTGGCTGGATCCTTGTGTATTGATTGGGGGTACGGGAGAGTAGAAGTAGACATGTGAATAATATCCAAGTAGTATCTCATCTGATCACCTCCTTAGTGTCTCATCAGAATCTCCTATGCCATTCATATGTTTATATTGTACTCTTACTCACTAGCCACTGTTAGTTCTCTACTTATAGTAGATATTTCTATTACAGTTTTCTCTCTGTTTACATTCTGTACCTTTTTCAGTTCCTGTATCTTACTTTATTGTATGATTATATTTTCTAACCTGCTATGAACTGTTGAGATGTATTGTGCTCGCTCCTGTCCTGACTGGACCTGTTGAAAATATTATAGAGGACGAGGAGGAGGCCTGTGTGGATACCTACTACGGGACAGTTCTAGATGACACCATTGATCCGGATTTCCAGCCGGATCCATTAGCTATAGAGACTGAGGCTCCCTAGTCTAGGTTTACTATTACTGTCATTTGGGATCTGGATTGTATATATTCTTTCATATTCAGTAGTTGAGACTTGTATTTCTGGATGTTTGCTGAGATGTTATCTTAGACACTTAGACTTTTCTGATCTCCTGTATTTTATTTGAGTTTTATATCATATCGTACTTCTTCTTCCTTAGTTGTGATTGAGTTTACATTCTGCTATGTCACCCCCATTCGGGGAGTATAAACTGTTTAGTCTTATACTGTTAGATGCATTGAGACCTAGGACAGCGTTCTACCGTCGACACTGCGGCGTAGGCTGGGCGTTGTTACGTTCTCGTACCCTCACAGTGGGTGCGGGTCGCGACACATTTTTAGTGGTGGCCCATGCAGGTTGCGTTTGTGTAGTGGTATTCGAACTAGAGTATCACTACAGCCTGCAGTAGGATTAGAATATTTTGAAGGTACTCAATCACATTAGGAAAAACTCTTAATCAGATTCTTATTACCTAAAATTGCTGCATGATTATCTTCCTTAAAAATAAACCGTTCTCCCTTGATGTTATCGCTTCATTCTCAGTGATTGTCCTCTCGTTTGATCTGTCTCCAGGATGGTTATGGAGGCGCGAACTCATCTCGATCAGGGAAACACCACTGAGGGGTCTACTACTCCTCGTCCTGATCAGCAGGGCCCCGAGACTGCAGCTTCTGTTATGCCAGCTCAGGCTGGGATATCTGCAGCCTATGGGAGTGCACCTCTTCATACTTCGGGACTTTTCCCAGTCATCCCGAACGTTCTTCAACAGCAGTTGCCATCATGGTCAGAGGACGTGGCGCGGTTGTCCTCCTTCTTCCAGCAGATAGTGGAAACTCAGCGGCAACAGTCGTTCAAGAGGGGACATGACATTCATGGAGTTAGCAGCAGCGGAGGCCAGGCCCAGAGGCCCCATGTGTAGATTCAGCAGACGCAGACACTAGTGGCAGTTCAGCAGGCGTATCATCATTATCGGGGTCAGGACCCGAAGGCAATCAGTTGTCCCTACTGCAAGAAGCCGGGACACATCTGGGAGCAGTACAGGAAGAGGTTGAAGGTTTGCTATTTCTGTGGGTCAGGTGCCCACCAGAAGATAGATTGTCCCATTATACCTCATTTTGAGGGAGCTAGTGGCAGTGCGGGCTTGGCCAAGATATCCCTCTTGTAGTTTTAGCAGCAGTATCAGCAGCCGAGGGTCTACCTTCAGCAGCGACAGTTTCAGGACCGTGTACCCTTTCAGCAGGCACAGCAGCCACAGAGACAGCAGTAACCCAGGCAGTATCAGGCACCCAGGCAGCAGACAATCAGTTGTCCCTACTACAAGAAGCCGCGGCATGGGTGGGGTGAGTGCAGGAAGAGGCTGGACATGTGACTACTATGTGGAGCAGCGGACCACCAGCAGAGGGAGTATTCCCAGAACATAGGCAGAGTAGTTCAGGGAGCAGCACCAGGAGCAGGAGCTAGGGCTCCGACAGAGCAGCCGAGGGGACCACCGTTATAGACGCAGCAGACCCCTAGACAACAGCAGATTACCAGTTGCCCTTCCTGTAGGGAACCGGGGCACGATTGGGGCGAATGCCGAATGAGGATAGGTAAGTGCCTACTTTGCAGAGCATCATATCACCCGTTAAGAGAGTGTCCCAAGTTTCCTAGACGGACAGCTCAGGGAGCAGAACTCCGGTAGGCCAGCAGAAGAGATTACCCTTACCGACTCAGCAGCAGAGGTACATGCAGCATCAGCAGCAGGCCAGGGGAGGCCAGTAGGAGCGAGCTTTCGCCAGGACAGTCGAGGATGCTCAGGCCATTAGAGATCTAGTTGCAGGTTCCGTTCTTTTGATTCTATTTCCGAAATTGCCTCTTATAACTGCCTTGAAATTTTGATTTCCTCTGTTCCTTGTTGATTGATCAATTTTGTCCTGTTGTTCTTGTGTATGTTTGATTTTCTTCTGAGATGAATCATATGGGCTAGGTTACCCAATTATGGAATCTAGAATCTTCGATAGTCGTGTTAGCTGGCATAGTGAGGACATATAGTCAGATTTAGGACATATTTCTCGGGTGTGGAAATTTAAGGTTTTCGCTGCCAAGCATGCGGCAATACAAAAATTTTAAATACCATGAATCTAGAAGTATGTGCCTTGGTCAAAGACTCTGTGATTATCGTAGCCTTTCTCACTAACATGACGAAGACTTTGAGTAACATGATTTTGGACAGACGCATATGATTATCAGATTTTATCTTGAGAAGGTTTTAACATATCATCTCTATCATACCCTTCTGTTATTTTTAAAATTGTATTTCATCAATAACTTAGGAGTAGGGATATTTAGTTTTGTAGAGCTTATTCATATGTAGTTCTTTCATAAGTATAATGATATGATGACTTATACAGTGTCTGTACCCTAGAGATGATAGTTAGTATTGGTATTAGAATAGTAAGCCATTGTAGATGATTTTCCTGACCAACCAATTTTCATATAGGATGTTACTATGCCTTACAACCTTGATGATTGTTATTATTTTTCCTTACTTTTTCCAGTGAGACACCCATGACCAGAGCCTGTCCTTGAGTATAGTGGTAGTTTCACCTAAGACAGAGAGGTCTATGTATATAGAAAGGTTACATATGATATTAGTATATGGGATATGGATTTGGTTGGTACCTATAGGTCATTGATGTATAGGATTATTGACATGTTGTTAGCCTATATTGGTTCACTTTCTATTTTAGTTAAGTTCTCCTTGTGTTGAGTTCAGTCATGTTGATCAACCTTTATAGACAGTGTGCAGACCCTCCACTAGATACCCTGTCCCCTTGGTTCAGACTTGTACAAGTTGTTCACTGCACTCAACTTTCATTATCTACCATGTTGTATCATAGGTTTCACCGGACCATAGTTCAGACCCCAATTATTGACTCACCAATATAACCATTAACCCCTTACCATATTCTGCATATCTGGAGAGTTAGTATCATACATACTAGAGGCCTGTACTCAGCACTTGGGACAGTTCACTGTTCTGTCCCAGTACACCTTACGGTATCTGACCTTTTCTTGGAGTGATAGGCATATGGTAGGGAGTTGGTGTTATTAGACTTTGAGTAGAGTTGAGGTGATGAGGGTAAAGCATATATATATAGCTTGTATATAAGTAATGTATTTTGACTGGTTGTAGCCTGCACCCATTTGCAGTATACTGCCTATTGCATTTCCTGTACACCAGTTTGGTTCACTTCTTCAGACCACTATCTTGCATATAGTTAGTTCAGCCAGATAGAGAGGAGAGCCCAGGTTGATCTAGAGGCATATTTCAGTCACTTTGTAGGTTTCCTTTCACTTTGACTTTATAAGTGGACCCAAATGTCCTGTCCTTTAGCTCATAACTTCAGTCCCCTTGGCATCATTCCCTTTTGCCTATATTGATGTTTCAGACCATTCATCCTTAGCCTAATTCTAAGCTTTTGTTTCAGTCCCTTATGAGTTTAGTCTACTTTAACCCTTGGTTGACCAGTCATATATATATATATAGATGATATACTTAGGATATATGTGATGGGTTGTTGTTCTTGAGCATATATATGTGGTATTTGGGATTGGTGTGCTTAGCTTGTAGGTACTTAGTTATGGGTGACTTGATAGGATTGGGAAGTTAAGAGCTAGCCTATTATAGAGTTTCTCTTTTTGCTTTATTCTAGTTGCCAACACTTAGGTAGCTAGCATAGGTAAAATTCTAAGAAGTTGACCAGCTAATGACCAAGTACTAGGATATTGAGAAAATTGACTAGTGATTGACCCTTGACTATGTTTGGCCTAGAAGGGGGTACGATCATCTTAATTTCGAGGACAAAATTTTTCTAAGGTGGGTAGGATTGTAACACCCAGTTTTCTAAATGAGGATAATTTTAAAATTTTGTATTTTAATTTAATTAATTATGATATTAAAATAATAATATAATTTTTGGTGATTTTTAATCATATTAAAACTATTTAAAATCATGACTTGTGATTTTGGTGTTTTGCTAGTGAAACCGTAGAGACTGACTACCCTAGAGCCTAGCCATGTGATTAGGGTATTTCATTTATCATTTTTAGTTTGAGGGTATTTTGTCATTTTTGAATAATTTGAATTTAATATATTTTATTAGGAATTTAAAATGTTTTATTTGAATGGTGTGATTTAAATACTAGTTTATTTATTGCCATATGGTTTTGGTTAGCCTAACCTAGATTGGACCTAACCTAGATTAGTCATAGCTAGCCTAGTTAGCCACATTGAGTTTAGTAGTATTGGTTAAATAGGTTTAAGTCATTTTAGCTAAGTGGATAGTTTGCAACTTAACTAGGAAAGAGCCCTAGATTCTAGGCCACTGATTAGCCTTGATTCATTGCTAGCCTTTAGATGCAACCTAAAAACCCTAACCCTAGCTAAAGTGGCCAGCCAAGACCCCCTTGCCTATATAATATCCTTTTAGAAATTTGTGCCTCTTTCCATTATTCAATCATTTTTCCTAAGAACTATGTGAGCCTCCATTCTATTTTCTTCATAGTTTAATCAATAGAGCTCCATTTTTATTGAGATTTCTTCCATAGCACTCTAATCACTGTTCCCCTACTGTTCATGGAGGTCATTCTCAGATTTGAAGCAATTTGAAGATTTTGGGTGGCTTTGGAGAGCTCCTTTGAAGAGGCTTTTTGTGTTGAAGAACATACATAGGTAAATTCCTATCCATCCATTAAAATTAGGTTTTCTTTGCATAAATACCAAGCCCTAGGTGTCCTTGTGCTGTAGGAATATGGTTTGCTCGATTTCGTGTCCTGTATGTGTCCGTATCGGACACGTATCAGCAACCAGCGTAGGTGTTCGACGAAATGCCACAAAGGGCATTTCAATCGAGATTTCGAAATGTGTTTGAATAAGAAGTCGTGTTTTGATGTGGCTTACACATTTTTGCTCGACTGAGGTGCTGCTTGTGTCGTGTCGTGTCACTATGGACACGTGCACACGCGGGGTGCACCACGCGCGCGCGCGGGTAGCATTTCCCTGCTACCAGTGTGTTCGTGCTCAGTGCACAGGACACTTGGTCGCGTGATATTGGACACACGGGATGGGGCAATGTCTATCATGACATCCCCAAGGCCACGTGTCCTAATATTTGGTGTCGGGTGAGATTTTCGATTGTCAACCCCTTGACCAGATATTTTTTTCTTTTCTCGAATTTATTGAATTGAACATATTCTTATTTATCTCAGATATTATTATCTCATACCTACGTTTGTTATATTCTTTTTCTTTCTCTTGCAATAAATGTCAACAGAGGACCCAAAGGGTAAATAAGTGTATTGTTAGGGACCATAATGAAATATCCCTATTCAAATTCTATTTTCAAGAACCAAGACCCAGGACCCTGCGTTCGAATCCCATATCAGTTGTGGATAACTCTCATCAACTAAGATGAGATCAACTCCTTTCAATTCCCCTCCAGGAAATCGAACAACAGACTGATATTCAAATCTCTTTAAACCAAACCAAGGTTTTAAACAAGCTCTGATAGATTTTTACCATATCCATAAACCTCCTGATGTGTATATAGCCATAAGTAAATTCAAATATGAGATTATCTTCCACCCAAAACCCTCAGATGAATTCAAATCAGGATTCAAACTGTTTATCCTCCAAATCCTTCAATTGATCTTAGATCAATACAAATCAGTTTCAAACCATTTTCCCCACTATCAAATCTTTCCTCAAATCCCCTATTAGGACCGACCCTCATATTCCATATAAACAAATTCGTATACCAGCCAAATCCTCTACCAGGGTAGAATTCAAGAACCAAATAGGAGTTTAAAATACCAAAAGGATAAACCTACTAGTTTAAACGAAGCAGGCCCTTATCCTTTCCATACGTTCATATATGTAACCTGTTTGAGGGATTCCTGAGTTCTATTCGAGCAACCAGGAGAGAGAGGAAACTCTAGAAAGAGAGAGCCCTATTTCCTGTCGAGCAATAGAGGAAGGAGCCAATCCGAGGTAAGCTGCTGTTATTAGTTTTAGAACATTGTTTGAAATCTCAGATTTTATTAGTTAGCAAGACCTGAAGAAATACAAATAGATTGAGTTTTGGCTATAGATGATCCCTTAAAATCATGTTTAAATGTTAAGGATACTCACCACACCGACACCAAGAACTCTTCAGAGCCCAATATATATTACACCATCTGCAACCCTGTGTATCAGCAACCGGATACCAAGGGTTTGACCTAAAGAACAGAGCAGTCCATGTGAACTTTCCCTTTGAAATCCAATCGGCACCAACAGAAACTTCCCTTGTTGTCCCTTAGATAGGATATGTGACTTGTTCAATCTTTGAGGTTCAGTCCTAGTGTGAGGCTTTGATAATCTTATACATACAACATTCGACTGATACGTTTGAGTATTAGTCTCGAACACCATGTGTTCTGTCCATTCCCCACTGAGTAATGTTCTATATGCATTGGCTGTTGTCCACAGTTATAGATATAAATAGGTGTTCTGCCATTGTAAACTGTGACTTGGGATATGTATTTGCGGATAGGGAATTGGTCTAAATTGTACTAGAGACTTAGAGACTGATTTCTGTGATGGTTGATATGCTGAAACCAAATTCCTGAAAACATATGTGGAACCAACCCCTGCAAACAGATCAATCCATACCCTGTCAACTCCTATGAACCTTTGTTCTCAAGCATCGATTGTTGTATTTCACCAGTTTATTATTGCAACTTCATTAAGACATATATCATTACTTGATGGTACTCATCATGTACCCACAGATAGTGTTTTCTTTTATGCCACAGATGAAGACTCGATTTGGCTATATGCCTCGTGTTCTAGTTCTCTTTCCGGTTACCTGTGCCGTCCTCCCACGAATGCAATTAGAAACGTGTACCTTCATTTAGATATTAAGGATTTCTGATGTGTTATATCTTGGTATACTTGAAATCAGCAGAGGAAGGGTCTCCTTGTGCTCACGTTTGGTAAGGTACTGGCCTGAGAAGGGGTATCCATGTGTATGGAGTAACACCGGACATGGCCGATATCTAGGAATGTTGTCAGACAATGTATACTGATTAATGTATCTTTTGCAAATTGCAGGGGATTCGTTTGCACACAAAGGGTAACCATGAGCATTGGTGTGTCACGCATCCTTTATGAATTAATAGGAAAAAAAATAGGTGTGAGTGCAGACCTGTGCCTGCACTAGATAGAGTGCATAACAGCAGTAGAATTAATATTAAGTCACAGGACAGGAAAGGAAGGGGAAGGTCAGTTAGAATGGGTGATCTGGTGTTAGTTTAGAAGGAAGAATGAGAATTGTGTCAACTAAGGGTGTATCAGTTTAGTATAGGGTGTATCAGTTTAGTATAGGGTGAATCGAGCCATATGGATATGTGTGTGCAGGTTTGCAGGTATACCTTGATGTAGCTACTGAAGTATCAAGATGGGTTTTGGAAGCCATTGGCAAGCAGTACTGATTAGGAGCCAATGGATGTTTGAAGTTAAATTGTGTATATGTGGTCAATAGGTATTGCAAGATGCATGCAAGGTAGCAGCCTACATACCAGGTAGATACTACATCAGAAAGCAGGATGGGGTTGTTGATTACCAGGGGTGAAATGCAGGGGAGTCATAGGAACCTCAGGTTAACACAGGTGCCCACAGGATATTGGTGAATCCCTTCATATGTACTTTTGTACCATTTGAGTACCAACAGATGGGAACTCCCTGGATACCTGTAGACAGTTCATGAGAGAATACAGGCTCACATAGTAGGTTCGAGTATCATTTCACATATAGGCAGCTCCCCTAAGAGCCAATTAGCTAGTGTACATGACTTGAGTATAGATAAATCCAGGAAAATCCTATTAGGATTAGGCCTGAATTGCAGGGCACAACCAAGGACAGGTTGCCAGGCAGGGTATGTCTAATAGAATTAGATGTTATTTCACTCTTCGTGTATAGTGTTAACAGGGGCATTAGCAATTATCATATAGGGTTAAATGTCTTGACACCTTCTGTTTTGCTCATTCCCTTTGGGTAAGGTCATATACCCTGTGCCATTGATAGCTTTATCCTTATATTATTGATGCTAGGCGACCTTGATTACTGCTGAGAATTGGGTTCTCACATAGGCTGTCAATTGAAAACCCCATCAAGTACAACACTCACTAGTTAGGGTACCTAAGTACCAAAGGAATCAACCTAGAAGGCTAGCAAATGTATATATAAATATAGGTATACTTTTGATTTATGTTGACAGTATGTATATGGTATAAAACAGGTTTATTGGGTTTTTGGCTCAGTATCTGACCGTGCCAGCAGCGCAGAACCACAGGCAAGTATACCTTGCCTTCCTCTACAGTTTTACTTACATGCAGTTCCTTTCATTTTTCAGTCATTTGATTATTAATGGACATGTGCTTTTCGTGTTATTTTCTGTGGAGTTGTTTATAGCAGTATTCATTGTTTGGCCTTGAGTTTCATGCTTAGAGTTTTCTCGTCAGTACCTTGCTTGAGTCGTGTCATAGAACAAGTACGTGTAGTGAACTGCCATAGCCTTGAATATCGTTGTACACAACCAGAGAGTCCACACTCGGTACGAGGGTTGTTTGGTGCACCAGAGAGTCCACACACGGGACGAGGGTGTTTGTCGTGATCAAATGGCACCAGAGAGTCCACAATCGGGATGAGGGTTGACCATTTACACCAGAGAGTCCACACACGGGACGAGGGTGTCTTGCCGTGAGCTAGCCAGAGAGTCCACACTCGGGACGAGGGTTAGTGCTTAGTTCAAACCCGTGAGTCCACGCTCGGGATGAGGGTTTGGATCTTCTATTGATCTCGTATATTTGTTCATCCGGCAGTTCATGTATGCGTAGTTGCTCTAGTGTTCGTGTTCGTAGTCATTGGTCTTGTTCTCTCTTGTTTATTTCTTACGCATAATAAAACTGCTAGATAGGCATGTATATTATGTATCTTGTTATGACCTCTGAGGACCTGATGATCTCTTCAGGTTAGCCGAGTTTGAGCCAGGAGCAGTCGAGTGGATTTGAGTTAGCATCAGAGCGCAGTGCTTGCTGTTGAGGTGGTCTAGATTAACAGTTTTTATCTAGTTGATTCACTTCTTGTATATCTCTATTTATCCGTCTACTGGTAGTGGATTTGTGTCCACCGGACGTGACATTGATTTTGGATACATTCAGTTTATATTCATTATGGCTTAGTTTCATGGATATTCACTGATCTTGTTTGTGTCTTGATTATTCTGTGGATGAAATATAGATTTTCTCGTGATTATAGATTCAGTGACTTGTGAGTATAGACAGCATTCTACCGCCGATACTGCGGCGTAGGCTGGTCTTGGACATGTTTCGTATCCAAAAAGCGGGTACGGGTCGTGACAAGTTTTTTTGGTGGCCCATGCAGGTCTACGTTAATCACTTCGGTTACGTCACTGTACCGTCGTGAGCCTACGAATAGGATTAGACACTTAGAATCTCATCCACATGTCTTGACTCCTTGTTAATCCCTAATCCTTGATTTTATTGGATCTTTGATTTGCATCCTGCTTAAAATTCTCTTCAAACAGCTAAAGTGTTTGCTCTTGTTACAGTTAAGATGAACTCTCAAGATAGGAATGCTGCATTGGACACTCCACCGGCTACATGAGGCTTTTTCACGTACATGACCCCGCCAACACAAGGAGGCCAGCTCACTCACATGGGCAATCTGCCGCAGTTCTCGAGATTCCGTAGAGATGACATTCTGCCACCTCTGCAGTTTTCTCTGCAGACTCCCCCACCAGTACCCGGTCTGCCACCAGCACCTGTTCCACCGCCAGGGGTTCCACGTCCGGTACCAGCCATGCACCCAGCACCAACGATGCATCCAGCTTTTCCCATGAACCTACCGTCGATGATGTATCCAGCACATGTTCTACCTCCGCCACCAGCACTGGACAATGTCACACTCCTTGGGATCATCCAGCAGCAGGCCAACATGTTTCGCGACACTTTGAGAGAGGTTCTTCAGATTCGAGATGCTCCGCGTCAGCGCCCGGGGAATCCCAAGAACTTCATGGACTTTAGGCCCATGCCGTTCCATGGGACAGAGGGGATCGTCTACGCTGACGAGTGGTT
The DNA here is from genome assembly GCA_029216955.1 of Iris pallida. Classification (NCBI taxonomy): domain Eukaryota; kingdom Viridiplantae; phylum Streptophyta; class Magnoliopsida; order Asparagales; family Iridaceae; genus Iris; species Iris pallida. Next base: position 13,638,886 of record JANAVB010009198.1, on the reverse strand, counting down.
GGAGAACGTGGAACGATTCTTGAAGATGGCCCGAGTCTCAGAAGATCTAAAGATAGAGTCAGTCAGTGGACAGCTGTTCGACATCGCGCGGACATGGTACCAAGGCGAGCCCCGATTTTCTGCTCCAGACGTAACTTGGGAGGAGTTCAAGCGACTGTTCAAGAGGAAATTCTATCCATACGTAGCACGAGAGGCGTTGATTAGACAGTTCGAGCATCTGGAGCAGGGCAACCACACCGTCGACGAGTACACCTCCGAGTTCTCTCGCCTCAGCCGCTTCACGGAGAACTTGGTCAACACCCCTGAAGACAAGGTGCGACGATTCCGGAAGGGACTATCTCACGAGATTCGTCTAGCTATCGCCACTAGTCGAGCCGCCACTTACGAGAAGATTCTAGAGGTCGCCCAAGCTGTAGAGGAAGAACTGAATCACAAGCCGAAGAGGAATCGAGACGCTTTCGGAGGAGGCAACAACCAGTCAGCACCAGCGAAATGCCCCAACATTTCCGAGAAGACCTCAACACAGCAGCATCAACAGCAACCACGAGCAGCCCCACAACAAGTCCAAGATGCTCCCACCTGCCAGTACTGTAAAAAGAGAGGCTACGTTCAAGAAAACTGCTGAAGATAGTTAGGATTGTGCTACACTTGTGGATCCAACTAGCACTTATCTCGAGACTGCCCGAAGAACGCGACTGTACCACCACTGCCAGTCGCACAGGAAGGATAAGTCTATGCCATAAACACGGTGGATACAACAACACCACAGGGTGCAGCTGGCGAGAACTTTCAGTAGATATTGGCAGTATCATAGATAGGCCATATTAGATTTGATTTATAAACAATTGAATTCTGGCAGTTGTTTTTCTAGACTATTTGTCACTACCACTTTTCTAGCTTGAGGGTATTTTGGTCATTTTAAAAATTTTAGAATTTAATTTGAATTATTATTATTATTTATAATTAATGTGATTTTTGAGTAATTTTTAGAATAATTATTTTTGGTGTTTTAGAGACTTTGACTTATGTTGACCTTGTAGACAAACCTAGTGGAAAACCTAGGTCTTGACTTTGTGATTAGGATTTGAAAACCTAGGTTGACTTAAGTTTATGAGGATTAACTCATTGGGATTAGTTTGGTGAAATTAGGGGCTAGATTGATTAAGTAATGGCTTGTGAAATCACAAGTCATTTCATGACTAAAAGGTTTAATGGCCAAAGGCCCACACCCATTGAACCAAGCCCTAACCCTAGAAATTCTGACCAGCCATAGTGTGTCCCCTTCCCCTATTTATATCCTCTTGAAATTAGGGTTGCCTCTTTAGAAAACTTTGCCATTTGGAAGAGGTGAGTCCCCATCTTTGTAAATCCTTAGAAAATCCATTTCTTCTCCAAATTTCCTTAAACAAATTGCAATAGGACCTAATATTAGTATTCTTGCTGTTATTGATGAGTATTTGCAGGAAGCACACAATTTGAGGAAGTTTCGTGGTTTGTGGAACTCTTCCCATTTGGGGATTTGAACCATTGTTCACCTATAGGTATAATTCCTTCTATTGCTTTTAAATTCTGTTAAAAATCATTTCTAGGTTGTCCTAATCCTAACCTAACAGTAGGATAGGCTAACCCTAGAATTTGGACCCATTTTGTGTCCGTATCGGACACGTATCAATGTGTCTAGGTTAGTGTTCGACGAAATGCCTCAAAGGGCATTTCGTTCGATTTTTGTGATTGTGTTTGAATGGAAAAATCCATTTTAGTCTCGCTTATGCACTTCTATTGCACTGAGCACGTATTAGCATCGTGTCGTGTCCCCACAGACACGCGGACACGCTGTTTTCTCTCGTGCGTGCGCACAGTCTCCCTCCCCTGCTGTTCGGGGCTGACTGTGAGTTAGACACGCCACTTCGACACTTGTTTTTCGACACAGACCTAGGGGCGACCACTGACATCACGTGTGTCAAGTGGCACGACCCCTCGTGTCGTGTCGGACACGCACGAACGTGTGCATGTGTCGTGCACTGTGTAGTTCAGTGTTCTGAAATTGTGTTTTTGATTTTAATTAATTTCAATGTTTTTTAATTATGTTTAATTATTAGTTAAGATCCTAAACTTGATGTTTAAACCTCTGTTATATTTGTGACATGATTAGTTTGGGTTTTAATGTGGGGTATGGTTCGAACATGGTTTTTTTTTGGGTTTCACTGATACGCACAGATACCTTAGTTCAAGTTTTGTTAAACCTTGTTATTTTCTGATTAGAATGATGGTTTTCAACTGCAAACCATCCCCCCATGTCATAATTTATATTAGCTAAGTATTTTCATTCAAGATTTGGGTTTGTATGGTGTGATATGGGAATTGTTATATGGGTTAGTCGATTTCAGAATTTGAACTGATTTATTGAGTTTGAGATTAGTTGTGTTCAGTCTTTATAAACCTGAGTTTTTCTTTCATCTGAACTGACTTGTTTTCCTGAGATGTCAGTTCCTATTTTTGAACTGTAAATAAATGATGATTGGTGATTCACTGTCATGTATAAAACCTGAGTTTACATTATTTTTGATTCATTGTTTCTTTCTAAAACTGATATGGTTCCCAAGATAACCTGTGAATGTATCCACTATTAATTGAGAATGGGGAGGGTACTGTTCTGGAATACTTAACCTGATCTGGGTTGTGTTCAGTTCTTTGAAAATCTGAATTTGATTGTTTAAAACCTGTGTATGGGTTGGGGCATTGTTTGATTGAAAACTGGGTTCCATTTCCTTTTCCTAACTGTTGTACATTCCCTTCCTTTTAGTTTTATGAAACCTGAAAGTCATTGGCATTGTTCCATTTCCCTCTTCTTAAATTAACTGTCTATTAGCACACTGTTTTAACTAATTTTGTTATTTCTCCTATGTGTTAACTGAATGGAATGGATTGAAACCTGAATTGGATGTTCTATAACCTGAGTTCTTCCCTTGTTTTTGATTCATTGCTGTCATTCTTTTAACTGACTAGCTATGGGATGTTCCCTGTTAACTTAACTGATTTTATTTCCCTTCCTTAACTGTCAAATCTTGAGAATCAAATTGCTTTAACTGGGTTTAAATTCTTCAAACCTGAGATTGGTTATGTTCCAATTTTCTGTTGTAGCCTGAGAATAGTTTTAACTATATTGTTTTATTTGTAAATTGATTTCCTTTCCTTGTATTGACTGAGAACTAAATCCTTTTTACTTTACTGTCATATACACACACAACCACATTGCACAATAATTTGCTCACTGTTTTCAGGATTTAAAGTCCCTGTTTTCCAGTTTCTGAACACACACACACACCTAATACTCATGCGCTCATGTGTTCTTCCCCTCACTCCCTATATATATATATATATATATATATATATATATATATATATATATATATATATATATATATATATATATATATATATATATATATATATATATATAAGCATTGTTATGTATATATATACAAGCTTTCCTATACATGTGTATGTGTATTTTAATATATATATTATATATAGGAATGTGTGATAATGTGTATATATATATGATACTTTGTGATATGATTGTATATATATAAATATGGGATACCAATAACATAATGTATTATATATATGGTTGTGTGGGTGTAATGTAGGGATAGCCAATATGGGTATATTCTAATTAGATTATATATATATATACCAATGTGTGTATTGTTAGCTATAGTGATAATCTTGGGTAGATGTGTATTGGTAGGCTTGACATGGTATTGCCTAGAATAGCCTAGTAAACCTAGAATAACTTGCTAGACCTAGATTAGACTTGGTTGACCTAGTTTGACTTTTAGGGTTGACCAGAGTTGACCAAGAGTTGACTTTGGTCTAAATTGACCTAGATTCATGTAGAACGCATTATAGTGCATTATATTTCTATTCTGGACTTGTTGTGACTCGTACTGTTCTAAATAGGAGCCAGACACCACTCCTCGGACAGTACTTTCATCTCGGACTTTCAGATAGCAGGCGAGTACATTCTCTGATCTTTTCATACCTGTTTGGACTATATTCATGCTCTAGATTACTCTACATGATGCTGACACGTATCTTCACGGATTAGTACTATATGGATCCTTTCCTGAGATGTTATCCCTCTACGGGTGCATCGGGTATTTCATGTTCATGTACTTTATCATGTGCATCAGGTACTCCTTGTACTCGTACTACTTCATATTTTTACATGTTCTCATGTGCTTTCATGTGCATATCATGTGCCTCATGTACTACTCATTACATGAGTTCACGTATCTTAGTTGTATTCATGTGCTTATGACATAACTTGAACGGATCCTTGTGTATTGATTGGGGCGGGGTGAGTAGAATTGGTTATGTGGACACAATCCCTAGTAGGTATTCATGTGCTCCTTATTTGTATTCATGTGCCCCCAAGTCGTTTACATAACCATATTGTACTCTAAATTACGTAGTCACTTACAGTCTCTACTATCATGTATTTACTTTCAGTTACAAAATATCTCCTGTTTACTTGTACTTCCATTCAGCACTTCCTGTATTTTACTCTATTGCCTGATTTATTTTTCTAACCTGCTATGAACTGTTGAGAGATATGTGCTCGTTCCCGTCCTGACTGGACCTGTTGAAATATTACAGAGGATGAGGCTGAGGCGTTCTGCCCTACTTACTACGGTGCCACACTAGATGAGTGCCTGGACTTGGACCAGCAGCAGGATCCATTAGCAGTAGACGACACTCCATTAGTTTAGGATTGTCTTACTATTTTGGATTACTATATTAGACTTTGAGATTTTCTGAGACGTATTATTTTAGACACTTAGGGGGCGTTTGGTACGCGGTATTTTTTTTATTCCCGGAGAAATTTAAGATGGGAATCTATTACCACGTTTGTTTGGCTTATAAAAAATTTATTCCCGGGAATTATAAATACCCGGGTAAATAGTTTACCCACAAAACATGAAAATTCTATCCCTTGAGAATAGGTGGGTATTTTTTTTTTTTGCCCGGGCAAAAAAAAATTGTTTAAATTTTCTTCTTCTTTTTTGATCAATTTTGATTAGTTTTGAACATTTTTTTTTCTTTTTTGTCGTTTTTATCGTTTTTTGTCATTTTTTGTCGTTTTTACCAAAAAATTTTCGTTTTAAGCAATTTTTTGTCGTTTTTACCCATTTTTTGTCTTTTTTGTCACTTTTTGATTATTTTTTGTCGTTTTTATCGCTTTTTTGTCATTTTTGTCGTTTTTACCCATTTTTTGTCTTTTTTGTCACTTTTTTGATTATTTTTTGTCGTTTTTATCAGTTTTTTGTCATTTTTTCGTTTTTACCAATTTTTTGTCGTTTTAAGCAATTTTTTGTCGTTTTAAGCCATATTTTTGTCTTTTTGTCACTTTTTGATTATTTTTTGTCGTTTTTTATCGCTTTTTGTCGTTTTTACCAATTTTTTTGTCGTTTTAAGCGATTTTTTTGTCGTTTTTACCCATTTTTTGTCTTTTTTGTCACTTTTTTGATCATTTTTTGTCGTTTTTATCAGTTTTTGTCATTTTTTCGTTTTTTACCAATTTTTTGTCGTATTAAGCAATTTTTTGTCGTTTTAAGCCATTTTTGTCTTTTTTGTCACTTTTTATTATTTATTGTCGTTTTTATCACTTTTTTGTCATTTTTGTCGTTTTTACCAATTTTTTTGTCGTTTTAAGCAATTTTTTGTCGTTTTTACCCTTTTTTGTCTTTTTTGTCACTTTTTGATTATTTTTTGTTGTTTTTATCGCTTTTTTTTGTCATTTTTTTTCGTTTTTTACCAATTTTTTGTCATTTTTACCAATTTTTTGTCGTTTTTACTCATTTTTTTTTTGTCACTTTTTGATTATTTTTTGTCGTTTTTATCGCTTTTTTGTCATTTTTTGTCGTTTTTACCCATTTTTTGTCGTTTTAAGCAATTTTTTGTCGTTTTTACCCTTTTTTTGTCTTTTTTGTCACTTTTTGATTATTTTTTGTCGTTTTTATCCAACTTTTGTCCTTTTTGTCGCTTTTTTGTCAATTTTTGTCGTTTTAAGCGATTTTTTTTCGTTTTTTGTAGTTTTTTTGCTGTTTTTACCGATTTTTAGTCGTTTTTGTCGGTTTTTTTTTCGCTTTTTGGTCATTTTTGCTTATTTTATGTCATTTTTTATCATTTTTGTCGCTTTTACCGTTTTTTTGTCATTTTTATCATTTTTTGGTTATTTTTTGTCGTTTTAACCGATTTTTTGTCGTTTTAACCGATTTTGTGTTCTTTTTTGTCGTTTTTATCGATTATTTGTTTTAACCGATTTTTTTGTCATTTTTTGTCGTTTTAACCGATTTTTTTTGTCGTTTTTGCCGCATTTTTTTTTTGTCGTTTTTACCGATTTTATGTCGTTTTTGTCGTATTTTGGTTATTTTTGTCGTTTTTACCCTTTTTTTTGTTATTTTTTTGTCGCTTTTTGGTCATTTTTGTCGTTTTAACCGATTTTTTCGTCGTTTTTCATCGTTTTATCGTTTTTTGTTATTTGTCGTTTTTACGATTTTTTTCTTTTTTACCGATTTTTTGTCCTTTTATCGGTTTTTTTATATTTGTTCATTTTTTTGTTATTATTATTATTTATTTTTTTCCCGAAAATATTTATATTGTCACCAAACATGGAAATATAATTTTCCCGGGAATTTAATTCCTTGGAATTTGATTCCCGGGAATATAGAATTCCCGGCTATATAGTATTCCGCATACCAAACGCCCCCTTAGAATTCTGGTTTGGTATCTCTGTGATTCTCTGTTCTGGATATTTTATCTTTCATTATCAATCTATCTTACCTGTTCTACCTTAGTTGTGGTTGAGTTATATTTCTGTTATGTCACCCCCATTCGGGGAGTATAACTATTATTACCTTCAATTGTTAGTTGTTGTGACCTAGGACAGCGTTCTACCGCCGACACTGCGGCGTAGGCTGGACGTACCCACGTCTCGTGCCCATACTCTAGGGTGCGGGTCGTGACACGTTTTTAGTGGTGGCCCATACAGGTCTTGGTTGGAAATGTAGTGGTATTCGAACTAGAATATCGCTGCAGCCTGCAGTAGAAATTAGCATATTTTTTTGAAGGTACTCAATCACACTAGAAAAATTCCTTATCAGATTTCGTATATCTATTTTGCTGCTTATTGTCTTCCTTAGAAATTTAAATTGTCCTCCTTTAAATTTTCGACTCATTCTCAGTAATTGCTTCTTGTTTGATCTGTGTCTCCAGGATGGTTGAGACACGATCGCAACGCCCCGTGACGGGAGAGGCTGGAGAGGGGTCTGCCACCTCTCGTGTCCAGCAGCCAGCTTCCAGTGCCACAGGGCCAGTGCAGCCCTCAGGAGTCGGTGTTTCTGCCGCTTTTGGAGGAGCACCTCCAGCAGTCAGGAGGCCAGTTGTGATTCCAGAGATCCTTCCCACGCAGCAGCCTCCGTCTGCGGGATGGTAGATGCTGTCCATCTCTTCTCCTTCATGGAGAGGATTCTGGAGTCGCACCAGCAGCAGCAGACGAGGCAGACTACCAATTTTCGGCAGGGGATCGATGAGGCACACCAGCTGGTTCGCACCACAGTCGAGATGATCACAGCTCAGGGGACCCAGCAGCACCCTCGTCGGAGGAAGAAGGACATTCGGGACTTCCAGAAGATGCATCCTCGGGAGTTCTTCGGCACAGAGGGCATCCACGTTGCAGACGACTGGATAGAGCATATTGAGGAGATCTTTCGACTAGCAGAGATACTAGATCGACTCCAGATCAAGGCAGCGGGCAGCCAGATGCAGGATTTGGCCCGAGCATGGTATCAGGCAGATCCCAGGATAGGAGTTGAGGGCCAGACTTAAGCCTAGTTCAAGGAGCTGTTTAAGGAGTAGTTCTTTCCTGATGTTGCCTTGGGAGGTATCGAGGCACAGTTCGAGACTCTGGTTCAGGGGAACCAGACCGTAGCTGAGTATGTCGGGGAGTTCTACAGATTGGCCCGGTTCATTGATGATTTGTCTGAGAAGACGAAGGCGAGGAAGTTTCGTCGGGGTTTGATTAGAGAGGTTCGATCGCTAACTAAGAGCGACCGGAACGCAACTTATGCTGAGATATTTTCTGGGGACATGGCGGCGGAGGACGACCTAGGGCTGAAGCAGAAGAGGGGTCGTGACTTCCAGAGTGGCAGTAGCAGTCAGGGGCAGGCCAAGAGGCCTCACTTCCAGCAGCAGCAGCAGAGGCCAGCTCAGCAGCAGTATTAGCAGCAGGGTCGTACACCCTTTCAGCAGCACCAGCAGCAGAGAGGGCAGCAGGCACCTCGTCAGGTAGTCATTTATGCCTTCTGCAAGAAGCCAGGGCACATGATCCCTGAGTGCAGGAAGAAGCTAGGCAAGTGCCTACTTTGTGGTGCTGGTGATCACCAGTTGAGGGGCTGCCCAGGGGCTTTTGGGCGAGGACAACAGGAAGGTGGAGCCAAGGCTCCAGCAGGCCAGCAGAGGGGACCAGCCCTGTCGACCCAGCATCAGAGGTTCCAGCAGCACCAGCAGCAGGCACGAGGTGGACAGCAGGGGCGAGCTTTCGCCATGGCAACTGAGGATGCTGAGGCCATCGGAGAGCTGATAGCAGGTTCGGTTCTCCTATATCCCCTTCCAGTATTTGCACTCTTTGATTCCGGGGCTTCCCACAGCTTTGTGTCTGTATCGTATGCTATTAGACATAGTTTGGTTTCTGAACCATTGTCTAGGACCTGCAAGATCACAAACGGGGGTGGGGTCATCCTCGTGAGTGATGTTTACAGAGGGCGGAGTATCATTTTGGGAGGCCGAGAGTTGGGGGTGAGTCTATTAGTCATGCCATTACCGAACTACGATATTGTATTAGGTATGGACTGGCTGAGTAGACACCACGCCCGTATTGATTGTCGTGGGGGTAGAGTTTTGTTCGGGGCACCAGAAGAGCCAGAGTTTGAGTACACCCGACGACAGACAGAGCAGGACGGTGGAGTCTTCTGTGGAGCATCAGTCGAGGAGCAGGTGGCTCCGCATCCCTTGATCGCAGAGTTTATGGACGTATTTCTAGAGGAGTTGCCAGTGCTTCCACCGGCCAGTGATGTAGAGTTCTCGATAGACTTGGTTCCCGGCGCAGAACCGATCTTCCAACATGTCTATCGATGTGAACAACAGCAAACTGGTGGAGCTGAAGAAGCAGGTGGATGAGCTGTAGGACAAGGGCTTCATTCGCTCGAGTTCTTCACCTTGGGGTGCACCGATACTTTTCGTACCCAAGAAGGATGGGTCGGTACGGATGTATATCGACTACAGGGCACTTAACAACCTGACATTCAAGAACAGATCCCTACTGCCGCGGATCGATGATCTGTTTGATCAGTTTAGCAGAGCTCGGGTGTTCTCTAAGATTGATTTGAGGTCGGGTTATCACTAGGTGAAGGTGAAGAGGGAGGATATCCCCAACACCGCTTTCAGGACGCGGTACAGGCAGTTTGTGTTTTTGGTTATGCCGTTTGGCTAACCAATGCACCAGCAGTGTTTATGAATCTAATGAACAAGGTGTTCCACCAGTACTTGGACAAGTTCGTGGTGGTGTTCATTGATGATATCTTGATATATTCCAAGACAGAGGAGGAGCACGAGGAGCATCTGCGGATAGTGCTAGAGACTCTCAGACGGGAGCAGCTTTATGGGAAACTCTCCAAGTGTGAGTTTTTCTTGGACCGGGTGGATTTATTGGGGCATGTGGTGACTGGAGATGGTATCTCAGTTGACCCCAAGAAGATTGTAGAAGTTGAGGCTTGGACAGCGCCAACTTCAATGGCAGAGATCAGGAGTTTCCTGGGGCTGGTAGGATACTATAGGAGATTTGTGCAGGATTTCTCCCGGGTTGCAGAGCCGTTGACACGGTTGACCCGGAAGGATACTGAGTATGTTTGGTCAGAGGAGTGTCAAGCAGCTTTTGACGAGTTAAAGAAGCGGCTTACGACAGCTCCGATTCTGACATTGCCTTAAGGATAAGGTGGTTTCACTATTTATAGTGATGCTTCAGGGAAGGGGCTGGGTTGTGTCTTGCAGCAGCATGGGAAGGTGATTGCCTATGCTTCCAGGCAATTGCGTCCCCATGAGAAGAACTACCCTACCCATGACCTGGAGCTGGCGGCGGTGATTTTTGCTTTGAAGTTATGGAAGCACTATCTGTATGGCGAGAGGGTGGAGATTTTCACAGATCACAAGAGCTTGAAGTATGTGTTTACACAGAAGGAGCTCAATATGAGGCAGCGCAGGTGGCTTGAGTTGATGAAGGACTTTGACATCGTACTTCAGTATCACCCGGGGAAGGCCAACGTGGTTGCCGATGCCTTGAGTAGGTATCCGACAGCCATGTGTTTGACTATGGATCGGCACCTGCTTGCAGACTTGGAGAGCCTTAGGATTGAGATGATTGTGCCAGGGATACAGATGCAGTTATGGGGCCTTCAGATACAGTCGGACTTGATGGACAGGATCAAGGCAACGCAGTTTGATGATGTGGCTCTGCGGTGTATCCGAGAGCAGATCAGTACAGGAGTGGAGGATGTTGAGTTCTCACTTGCAGAGGATGGTGCCCTGAGGCACGGTTCCCGATTATGTGTGCCTAGCGGGGAGCTCAGAGAGCAGGTAATACAGGAGGCTCACAGATCGCAGTACTCTATACATCCTGGTGCCAACAAGATGTACAGGGATCTACGAGAGCACGTCTGGTGGTACGGGAAAAAGAGGGAGGTGTCCTACTTCGTAGCTAGATGCTTGGTCTGTCAGCAGGTCAAGGCAGAGAGGCAGAGGCCCGGAGGATTATTGCAGCCGTTGCCCATTCCAGAGTAGAAGTGGGAACATATTACCATGCACTTTGTATCGGGATTGCCGTGTACGCCAGGAGGAAAAGACGCGATTTGGGTCATCGTTGACAGGTTGACCAAATCGGCCCACTTCTTGCCATTCAAGATGGGTACGTCTACAGAGAGGCTCGCGGAGTTGTATATGATGCAGATAGTCAGGATTCACGGAGTTCCCGTCAGTATAGTCTCAGATCGGGATAGTCGCTTTACTTTCCATTTCTGGAGGAGTCTGCAGACTAGCTTGGGCACTCAGCTCAAGTTTAGTACCGCATACCACCCTCAGACGGACGGACAGTCATAGAGGACTATTCAGACCCTTGAGGATATGATGCGGACGTGCGTCCTGGATTTTGGAGGTTCCTGGGAGGATCATCTGTATTTGGTAGAGTTTGCTTACAATAGTTATCAGGCCAGCATTGAGATGTCACCGTTTGAGGCTCTGTACGGGCGTAGGTACCATACACCCTTATCTTGGGATGATGTTGGAGAGCGAGCTTTACTGGGACCAGCGATGGTTATTGACGCAGTCGAGAAGGTGAAGCTCATCAGGGACAGACTTCGTATGGCACAGGATAGACATCAACACTGGGCCGATAGCCACCGGAGGCCGCTGAAGTTTGAGGTACAGATTTAGAGATAGGATTAGAAGTAGGTTGTATTTTTGTTTTGTTTTGTTGATTGATCATGTTTGATTTTTAGTAACTTGAGACCTTGCTTGTGATTAGGTTGGAGACATGGTTTTTCTGCGGATATCTTCGACTAGTGGTATGATACGTTTTGGTGGAGGTGGGAAGCTTAGCCTGCGCTTCATCGGCCCTTTCGTTATCAGCGGGAGAGTCGGTGACGTGGCATACAGGCTAGACTTGCCACCTGCACTAGTGGGAGTTCACAACGTATTTCACGTATCACAGTTGAGACGGTACGTGGCTGACCCTAGCCACGTGCTCGATCACTCGGAGATAGAGGTTGGACCTACTCTCAGTTATCCAGAGCAGCCTGTGGAGATTTTGGATCGCCGGATGAAGGTATTGAGGAACCAGGTGATACCCTTGGTACGCGTCGCATGGATGCATCATTCTCCAGGAGAGTCTACCTGGGAGCGAGAGGATGAGATGCACGAGTGGTACCCCTATCTTTTTGGACCTTGAGGTATACTTTTCTATCCTTCTTAGCAGTTAGTTTCGCCTTTAAAATTTCGAGGACGAAATTATTTTAAGGGGGGTAGATTTATCACTACCACTTTTCTAGCTTGAGAGTATTTTGGTCATTTTCAAAATTTTAGAATTTAATTTGAATTATTATTATTATTTATAATTAATGTGATTTTTGAGTGATTTTTAGAATAATTGTTTTTGGTGTTTTAGAGACTTTGACTTATGTTGACCTTGTAGACTAACCTAGTGGAAAACCTAGGTCTTAACTTTGTGATTAGGATTTGAAAACCTAGGTTGACTTAAGTTCACGAGGATTAACTCATTGGGATTAGTTTGGTGAAATTAGCGGCTAGATTGATTAAGTAATGGCTTGTGAAATCACAAGTCATTTCATGACTTAAAGGCTTAATGGCCATAGGCCCACACCCATTAAACCAAGCCCTAACCCTAGAAATTATGACCAGCCAAAGTGTGTCCCCTTCCCCTATTTATATTCTCTTGAAATTAGGGTTGCCTCTTTAGGAAACTTTGCCATTTGGAAGAGGTGAGTCCCCATCTTTGTAAATCCTTAGAAAATACATTTCTTCTCCAAATTCCTTCAAACAAATTGCAATAGGACCTAATATTAGTATCCTTGCTGTTATTGATGAGTATTTGTAGGAAGCACACAATTTAAAGAAGTTTGGTGGTTTGTGGAGCTCTTCCATTTGGGGATTTTGAACCATTGTTCACCTATAGGTATAATTCCTTCTATTGCTTTTAAATTCTGTTATAAATTATTTCTAGGTTGTCCTAACCCTAACCTAACAGTAGGAGAGGCTAACCCTAGAATTTGGACCCATTTTGTGTCCGTATCGGACACGTATCAATGTGTCTAGGTTAGTGTTCGACGAAATGCCTCAAAGGACATTTCGTTCGATTTTTGTGATTGTGTTTGAATGGAAAAATCCATTTTAGTCTTGCTTATGCATTTCTATTGCACTGAGCACGTATTAGCATCGCATCGTGTCCCCACAGATACGTGGACACGCTATTTTCTCTCGCGCACACGCACAGTCTCCCTCCCCTGCTGCTCGGGGCTGACTGTGAGCTAGACACGCCACTTCGACACTTATTTTTTGACACAAACCTAGGGGCGACCACTGACATCATGTATGTCAAGTGGCACGATCCCTCGTGTCGTGTCGGACACGCACGAACGTGTGCACGTGTCGTGCACTGTGTAGTTCAGTGTTCTGAAATTGTGTTTTTGATTTTAATTGATTTCAATGCTTTTTAATTATGTTTAATTATTAGTTAAGATCCTAACTTGATGTTTAAACCTCTGTTATATTTGTGACATGATTAGTTTGGGTTTTAATGTGGGGTATGGTTCGAACATTGGGTTTCACTGATACGCACAGATACCTTAGTTCCAGTTTTGTTAAACCTTGTTATTTTCTGATTAGAATGATGGTTTTCAACTGCAAACCATCCCCCATGTCACAATTTATATTAGCTAAGTATTTTCATTCAAGATTTGGGTTTATATGGTGTGATATGGGAATTGGTATGTGGGTTAGTCGATTTCAAAATTTGAACTGATTTATTGAGTTTGAGATTAGTTGTGTTCAGTCTTTGTAAACCTGAGTTTTTCTTTCATCTGAACTGACTTGTTTTCCTGAGATGTCAGTCCCTATTTTTGAACTGTAAATAACTAATGATTGGTGATTCACTGTCATGTATAAAACCTGAGTTTACATTATTTTTGATTCAATGTTTCTTTCTAAAACTGATATGGTTCCAAAGATAACCTGTGAATGTATCCACTATTAACTGAGAATGGGGGGGGGGGGGTACTGTTCTGGAATACTTAACCTGATTTGGGTTGTGTTCAGTTCTTTGAAAATCTGAATTTGATTGTTTAAAACCTGAGTATGGGTTGGGGCATTGTTTGATTAAAAACTGGGTTCCATTTCCTTTTCCTAACTGTTGTACATTCCCTTCCATTTAGTTTTATGAAACCTGAAAGTCATTGGCATTGTTCCATTTCCATCTTCTTAAATTAACTGTCTATTAGCACACTGTTTTAACTAATTTTGTTATTTCTCCTAAGTGTTAACTGAATGGAATGGATTGAAACCTGAATTGGATGTTCTATAACCTGAGTTCTTCCCTTGTTTTTTATTCATTGCTGTCATTCTTTTAACTGACTAACTATGGGATGTTCTCTGTTAACTTAACTGATTTTATTTCCCTTCCTTAACTGTCAAATCCTGAGAATCAAATTGCTTTAATTGGGTTTAAATTCTTCAAACCTGAGATTGGTTATGTTCCAATTTTCTGTTGTAACCTGAGAATAGTTTTTAACTATATTGTTTTATTTGTAAATTGATTTCCTTTCCTTGTATTGACTGAGAACTAAATCCTTTTTCCTTTACTGTCATATACACACATAACCACATTGCACAATAATTTGCTCACTGTTTTCAGGATTTACAGTCCCTGTTTTCCAGTTTCTGAACATACACACACACCTAATACTCATGTGCTCATGTGTTCTTCCCCTCACTCCCTATGTATGTATATATATATATATATATATATATATATATATATATATATATATATATATATATATATATATATATATATATATATATATATTATACAAAACACAAGGTTTTTGAATCCTAGGACTGACTGTGTCAAGATAAAGAGTGGTTGGGATTTAATCTTGGTGAATCAACGGTTGTGGGGTTTTATGGGAAAGAGCATTATTGGGAGTGGGATTTTATGGGGAAGAGCATTATTGGGAGTGGGGTTTTATGGGGAATCCAAAGATGGGGATTTAATATTTTGATGGTTGGGATTTAATATTTTGATGGGGGCCTCATAATGGTTGTGGATGAGCATTATTGAGAGTGGGGTTTTATGGGGAATCCAAAGAAATTTTACATCCAGCAGTGGTTGGGATTTAATATTTTGATGGGGGCCTCAAAATTATTATTGTTCGTTTAAAATTGGAGGTCCAAGATTTTGAGGGGGAATACCTTAAATGAACCATGCCCTATGGGCACGGGTTATGACTAGTATATATATATATATATATATATAAGCATTGTTATGTGTATATATACAAGCTTTCCTATACATGTGTATGTGTATTTTAATATATATATTATATATAGGAATGTGTGATAATGTGTATATATACATGATACTTTGTGATATGATTGTATATATATAAATATGGGATACCAATGACATAATGTATTATATATATGGTTGTGTGGGTGTAATGTAGGGATAGCCAATATGGGTATATTCTAATTAGATTATATATATATATATACCAATGTGTGTATTGTTAGCTATAGTGATAATCTTGGGTAGATGTGTATTGGTAGGCTTGACATGGTATTGCCTAGAATAGCCTAGTAAACCTAGAATAACTTGCTAGACCTAGATTAGACTTGGTTGACCTAGTTTGACTTCTAGGGTTGACCAGAGTTGACCAAGAGTTGACTTTGGTCTAAATTGACCTAGATTCATGTAGAACGCATTATAGTGCATTATATTTCTATTCTGGACTTGTTGTGATTCGTACTGTTCTAAATAGGAGCCAGACACCACTCCTCGGACAATACTTTTATCTCGGACTTTCAGATAGCAGGCGAGTACATTCTCTGATCTTTTCATACCTGTCTGGACTATATTCATGCTCTATATTACTCTACATGATGCTGACACGTATCTTCACGGATTAGTACTATATGGATCCTTTCCTGAGATGTTATCCCTCTACGGGTGCATCGGGTATTTCATGTTCATGTACTTTATCATGTGCATCAGGTACTCCTTGTACTCGTACTAGTTCATGTTTTTACATGTTCTCATGTGCTTTCATGTGCTTATCATGTGCCTCATGTACTACTTATTACATGAGTTCACGTATCTTAGTTGTATTCATGTGCTTATGACATAACTTGAACGGATCCTTGTGTATTGATTGGGGCGGGGTGAGTAGAATTGGTTATGTGGACACAATCCCCAGTAGGTATTCATGTGCTCCTTATTTGTATTCATGTGCCCCAAGTCGTTTACATAACCATATTGTACTCTAAATCACGTAGTCACTTACTGTCTCTACTATCATGTAT
Organism: Iris pallida; assembly: GCA_029216955.1. Taxonomy (NCBI): domain Eukaryota; kingdom Viridiplantae; phylum Streptophyta; class Magnoliopsida; order Asparagales; family Iridaceae; genus Iris; species Iris pallida. The sequence goes on along the minus strand of JANAVB010009198.1, from coordinate 13,622,677 downwards.
TACTTTCAGTTACAAAATATCTCCTGTTTACTTGTACTTCCATTCAGCACTTCCTGTATTTTACTCTATTGCCTGATTTATTTTCCTAACCTGCTATGAACTGTTGAGAGATATGTGCTCGTTCCCGTCCTGACTGGACCTGTTGAAATATTACAGAGGATGAGGCTGAGGCATTCTGCCCTACTTACTACGGTTCCACACTAGATGAGTGCCTGGACTTGGACCAGCAGCAGGATCCATTAGCAGTAGACGACACTCCATTAGTTTAGGATTGTCTTACTATTTTGGATTACTGTATTAGACTTTGAGATTTTCTGAGATGTATTATTTTAGACACTTAGAATTCTGGATTGTATCTCTGTGATTCTCTGTTCTGGATATTTTATCTTTCATTATCAATCTATCTTACCTGTTGTACCTTAGTTGTGGTTGAGTTATATTTCTGTTATGTCACCCCCATTCGGGGAGTATAACTGTTATTACCTTCAATTGTTAGTTTGTTGACCTAGGACAGCATTCTACCGCTGACACTGCGGCGTAGGCTTGACGTACCCACGTCTCGTGCCCATACTCTAGGGTGCGGGTCGTGACAACATTCACTGTATTAGATCACCAACTCCTTAAATTTCGAGGACAAAATTTGTTTAAGGGGGGTAGAGTTGTCAACCCCTTGACCAGATATTTTTTTCTTTTCTCGAATTTATTGAATTGAACACATTCTTATTTATCTCATATATTATTATCTCATACCTATGTTTGTTATATTCTTTTTCTTTCTCTTGCAATAAATGTCAACAGAGGACCCAAAGGGTAAATAAGTGTATTGTTAGGGACCATAATGAAATATCCCTATTCAAATTCCATATTCAAGAACCAAGACCCAGGAGCCTACGTTCGAATCCCATATCAGTTGTGGATAACTCTCATCAACTAAGATGAGATCAACTCCTTTCAATTCCCCTCCAGGAAATCGAACAACAGACTGATATTCAAATCTCCTTAAACCAAACCAAGGTTTTAAACAAGCTCTGATAGATTTTTACCATATCCATAAACCTCCTGATGTGTATATAGCCATAAGTAAATTCAAATATGAGATTATCTTCTACCCAAAACCCTCAGATGAATTCAAATCAGGATTCAAACTGTTTATCCTCCAAATCCTTCAATTGATCTTAGATCAATACAAATCAGTTTCAAACCATTTTCCCCACTATCAAATCTTTCCTCAAATCTCCTGTTAGGACCGACCCTCATATTCCATATATAAACAAATTCGTATACCAGCCAATCCTCTACCAGGGTAGAATTCAAGAACCAAATAGGAGTTTAAAACACAAAAGGATAAACCTACCAGTTTAAACGAAGCAGGCCCTTATCCTTTCCATACGTTCATATATGTAACCTGTTTGAGGGATTTATGAGTACTATTCGAGCAACCAGGAGAGAGAGGAAACTCTAGAAAGAGAGAGCCATGTTTTCTGTCGAGCAATAGAGGAAGGAGCCAATCCGAGGTAAGCTGCTGTTATTAGTTTTAGAACATTGTTTGAAATCTCAGATTTATTAGTTAGCAAGACCTGAAGAAATACAAATAGATTGAGTTTTGGCTATAGATGATCCCTTGAAATCATGTTTAAATGTTAAGGATACTCACCACACCGACACCAAGAACTCTTCAGAGCCCAATATATATTACACCATCTGCAACCCTGTGTATCAGCAACCGGATACCAAGGGTTTAACCTGAAGAACAGAGCAGTCCATGTGAACTTTCCCTTTGAAATCCAATCGGCACCAACAGAAACTTCCCTTGTTGTCCCTTAGATAGGATATGTGACTTGTTTAATCTTTTAGTTTCAGTCCTAGTGTGAGGCTTTGATAATCTTATACATACAACATTCGACTGATACGTTTGAGTATTAGTCTCGAACACCATGTGTTCTGTCCATTCCCCTCTGAGTAATGTTCTATATGCATTGGCTGTTGTCCACAGTTATAGATATAAATAGGTGTTCTGCCATTGTAAACTGTGACTTGGGATATGTATTTACGGATAGGGAATTGGTCTAAATTGTACTAGAGACTTAGAGACTGATTTCTGTGATGGTTGATATGCTGAAACCAAATTCCTGAAAACAGATGTGGAACCAACCCCTGCAAACAGATCAATCCATACCCTGTCAACTCCTATAAACCTTTGTTCTCAAGCCATCGATTGTTGTATTTCACCAGTTTATTATTGCAACTTCATAAAGACATATATCATTACTTGATGGTACTCGTCATGTACCCACATATAGTATTTTCTTTTATGCCACAGATGAAGACTCGATTTGGCTATATGCCTCGTGTTCTAGTTCTCTTTCCGGTTACCTGTGCCGTCCTCCCAGAATGCAATTAGAAACGTGTACCTTCATTTAGATATTAAGGATTTCTGATGTGTTATATCTTGGTATACTTGAAATCAGCAGAGCAAGGGTCTCCTTGTGCTCACGTTTGGTAAGGTACTGGCCTGAGAAGGGGTATCCATGTGTATAGAGTAACACCGAACATGGCTGATATCTAGGAATGTTGTCAGACAATATATACTGATTAATGTATCTTGTACAAATTGCAGGGGATTCGTTTGCACACAAAGGGTAACCATGAGCATTGGTGTGTCACGCATCCTTTATGAATTAATAGGAAAAAAATATGTGTGATTGCAGACCTGTGCCTGCACTGGATAGGGTACATAATAGCAGTAGAATTAACATTAAGTTGCAGGACAGGAAAGGGAGGGGAAGGTCAGTTAGAATGGGTGATCTGGTGTTAGTTTAGAAGGAAGAATGAGAATTTGTCAACTAAGGGTGTATCAGTTTAGTATAGGATGAATCGAGCCATATGGATATGTGTGTGCAGGTTTGCAGGTATACCTTGATGTAGCTACTGAAGTATCAAGATGGGTTTTGGCAGCCATTGGCAAGCAGTACTGATTAGGAGGCAATTGATGTTTGAAGTTAAATTGTGTAGGTGTGGTCAATAGGTATTGCAAGATGCATGCAAGGCAGCAGCCTACATACCAGGTAGATACTACATCAGAAAGCAGGATGGGGTTGTTGATTACCAGGGGTGAAATGCAGGGGAGTCATAGGAACCTCAGGTTAACACAGGTGCCCACAGGAATTAGTGAATCCCTTCATATGTACTTTTGTACCATTTGAGTACCAACAGATGGGAACTCCCTGGATACCTGTAGACAGTTCATGAGAGAATGCAGGCTCACATAGTAGGTTCGAGTATCATTTCACATATAGACAGCTCCCCTAAGAGCCAATTAGCTAGTGTACAGGACTTGAGTATAGATAAATCAAGGAAAATCCTATTAGGATTAGGCCTGAATTGCAGGGCACAACCAAGGACAGGTTGCCAGGCAGGGTATGTCTAATAGAATTAGATGTTATTTCACTCTTCGTGTATAGTGTTAACAGGGACATTAGCAATTATCATATAGGGTTAAATGTCTTGACACCTTCTGTTTTGCTCATTCCCTTTGGGTAAGGTCATATACCCTGTGCCATTGATAGCTTTATCCTTATATTATTGATGCTAGGAGACCTTGATTACTGCTGAGAATTGGGTTCTCACATAGGCTGTCAATTGAAAACCCCATCAAGTACAACACTCACTAGTTAGGGTACCTAAGTACCAAAGGAATCAACCTAGAAGACTAGCAAATGTATATATAAATATAGGTATACTTTTGATTTATGTTGACAGTATGTATATGGTATAAAACAGGTTTATTGGGTTTTTGGCTCAGCATCTGACCGTGCCAGCAGCGCAGAACCACATGCAAGTATACCTTGCCTTCCTCTACAGTTTTACTTACATGCAGTTCCTTTCATTTTTCAGTCATTTGATTATTTATGGACATGTGCTTTTCGTGTTATTTTCTGTGGAGTTGTTTATAGCAGTGTTCATTGTTTGGCCTTGAGTTTCATGCTTAGAGTTTTTTTGTCAGTACCTTGCTTGAGTCGTGTCATAGAACAAGTACGTGTAGTGAACTGCCATAGCCTTGATTATCGTTGTACACAACCAGAGAGTCCACACTCGGAACGAGGGTTGTTTGGTGCACCAGAGAGTCCACACACGTGACGAGGATGTTTGTCGTGATCAAATGGCACCAGAGAGTCCACACTCGGGATGAGGGTTGACCATTTACACCAGAGAGTCCACACACGGGACGAGGGTGTCTTGCCGTGAGCTAGCCAGAGAGTCCACACTCGGTACGAGGGTTAGTGCTTAGTTCAAACCCGTGAGTCCACGCTCGGTATGAGGGTTTGGTTCTTCCATTGATCTCGTATATTCATTCATCCGGCAGTTCATGTATGCGTAGTTGCTCTAGTGTTTCGTGTTCGTGTTCATAGTCATTGGGCTTGTTCTTGTTCTCTCTTGTTTATTTCCTACGCATGATAAAACTGCTAGATAGGCATGTATATTATGTATCTTGCTATGTCCTCTGAGGACCTGATGATCTCTTCAGGTTAGCCGTGTTTGAGCCAGGAGCAGTCGAGTGGATTTGAGTTAGCATCAGAGCGCAGTGCTTGCTGTTGAGGTGGTCTAGATTAGCAGTTTTTATCTAGTTGATTCACTTCTTGTATTTCTCTATTTATCCGTCTACTGGTAGTGGATTTGTGTCTATCGGACGTGACATTGATTTTGGATACATTCAGTTTATATTCATTATGGCTTAGTTTCATGGATATTCACTGATCTTGTTTGTGTCTTGATTATTCTGTGGATGAAATATAGATTTCCCCGTGATTATAGATTCAGTGAATTGTGAGTATAGACAGCGTTCAACCGCCGATATTGCGGCGTAGGCTGGACTTGGACACGTTTCGTATCCGAAAAATGGGTGCGGGTCGTGACATCGATCCACACTGGACACGGGTTCACATAGCCTAGTGTGTGGTTTGGTGTCTTGTGTTCGTGTAATGTTGGACACTCATGTGTCCTGATTATGACACCATCTTGTGTGTGTGACACCTACTGATAACCACCATAAATTATCTACCTAATGTTCGTCATGATATGTTAAATTGAATTGTGAAATTGATTGAGGAAATGGAAGAATTCAAGTCGACTGATATATGAAGTATCAGTGAGTACACTGTTTTAATTTCTATTATTAGAGATTCCACTATGGTTTAATTTGTGATTAATTGCTAAATTAAGTCCTAATCATATTCACAAATCTCTGTTAGTGTAAATTAATTATTAGAATGGGATAATCAATGTGGGGTTGGGTTCGAAATGTTAAACTTGCACTGTTCAACTGTCAAATTCCTGAGAATTAAACTATTATCCATTCCCTTATTCACTGATTTTTTTCCTTCACTAATATTCCAGTTAATGCCATGTATTAGTTGTATTTTAATTTGTTGAACACTAGACATCATGTTTTGGTTTCAACCTTCAGTTTGGTAACCTTCAGTTTAGTTCGAATGTTTGATTTTCAGTTCAATGATAGCTTACACAAATTTACACAGGTTATATTAGAGTTTATGAGTTGGGTTCTCCATGAGATTTTAACCTGTAAACTGAGAATGAAGTGTGAAACTGAAAACTGAGTTTAAAATCAATGTTTAACTGAAACATTACATTGGTTTGACTGATTTCATAGCTTATATGAATGCTTGTGTAAACTGAGAGCCATTGCCATTCAATGCTCTTCGAATTCCCATTTTGCACTGTTAACTGTTAACACATTGCTTGCCTATACACAAGTTTACTGATAACACACTGCTTTCTTGTTTTTCCATAACTGAGAACACATTCCTGTCATTTTCCCATATCTGAGACATAGGGATTTGGTTCACTGTCACCTGAGAATACACACCAGGAAATCTGAGAACTCATGAACATATTGACACTCACCCAGGTTCACATGGTCCTGAACACACACACAGGGACTTGGTTCATTATCAATCATGTTCACCACACATGTTTTCCCTCTAGCACACACATACGTCCTGCCAACACCATACATTTCCTGTCATCTGTACACTACAAACAAAGGTTCCTTCCTACACACACACACATGTTTTCAGTCTATACACACATTTACCTGTCACATGTTGTTAAACCCCCACATATTTCTGTCATATTGTAACACATACACACAAAAGCACATTCCTGTCACATGTTTAGAAGACACACACACATCATATGTTATCCCTCCTTTTTGAAATACCATGTATATATTTCTATATATGTAGTGTGCCTATAGCTATATATAGCATGTCTAACCTATGTGAATATGTGTGATGGTAGTGTAAAGTGTAATGGGTATTTCAATATGTGTAATAGCTATATATATATATATATATATATATATATATATATATATGAATAGTGATATATATATATGAATAGTGATATAAAAAAAAATATATATATGAATAGTGATATATATACATATATTCTATATTTCTATATATATGGTATTTGGCCTATGGTGTGTCTGTTAGACTAGTGAGAGCTTAGTTAGACTTGTTAGTCTTGATTAGGCCTAGAATAGACTAGTTAGACTAGTTTAGACTTGTTAGACCTAGTTTGACCATAGTTGACCTAGTTTGACTTATAGGGTTGACCAAGGTTGACCAAGGTTGACCAAGAGTTGACTTTGGTCTAGGATTGACCTATATTCATGTAGAATACATCATAGGGATTTATATTTTCATTTTAGACTTATAGTGACTTGTGCTGTTCTGATTAGGAGCCAGACACCACTCCTCGGACAGTACTTTCATCTTGGACACTCAGATACCAGGCGAGTACATTCTCTGATCATTTTATATCATGTTTAGAATTATTTTCCTGCTTTAAATTAATTTACTTGATACTGTCATGTTGGTCACACGAATTAGTACTATATGGATCCCTTCTTGAGATGTTATCCCCTCAAGGAGCATCGGATACTACATGTTCTGTGCATTTCACTTATATGGTGTATCACTATGCTTTACGGTTCATTGATCACTTGTGACATGTACTCTCATGATCACAGAGTCTTCTTTGAATCACCCATTTATGGGTATTTCCAGATCACCCATTTATGGGCCTACCATGTATCACCCCTTGTGGGCCATTACATGGAATTATAACATAACCTGGCTGGACCAAGTAGTATCTCATATGATCACCTCCTTAGTGTCTCATCAGAATCTCCTATGCCATTCACATGTTTATATTGTACTCTGACTCACTAGCCACTGTTAGTTCTCTACTTATAGTAGATATTTCTATTACAGTTTTCTCTCTGTTTACATTCCGTACCTTCTTCAGTTCCTGTATCTTACTTTACTGCATGATTATATTTTCTAACCTGCTATGAACTGTTGAGATGTATTGTGCTCGCTCCTGTCCTGACTGGACCTGTTGAAAATATTACAGAGGACGAGGAGGAGGCCTATGTGGATACCTACTACGGGACAGCTCTAGATGACACCATTGATCCGGATTTCCAGCCGGATCCATTAGCTATAGAGACTGAGGCTCCCTAGTCTAGGTTTACTATTACTGTCATTTGGGATCTGGATTGTATATATTCTTTCATATTCAGTAGTTAAGACTTGTATTTCTGGATGTTTGCTGAGATGTTATCTTAGACACTTAGATTTTTCTGATCTTCTGTATTTTATTTGAGTTTTATATCATATCATACTTCTTCTTTCTTAGTTGTGATTTAGTTTACATTCTGCTATGTCACCCCCATTCGGGGAGTATAAACTGTTTAGTCTTATACTGTTAGATGCATTGAGACCTAAGACATCGTTCTACCGCCGACACTACGGCGTAGGCTGGGCGTTGTTACGTTCTCGTACCCTCACAGTGGGTGCAGGTCGTGACAAGAGTATCGCCCTTGGTCTTGTACTTCAGAACTGCTACATGAGCAGCAATAGAGGGCCGCAGACCCACTTCGAATCGTCGTACACGACACTCCTCTGTATGAAGAAATGCACCAGCAAATTTGGATAATTTGTTGAACTCCACGGCATACTGTTTTACTAACCGGTTCCCTTGCTTCAACTGTATGAATTCATTTTTTTTTTCTTTTGACGAACGGCTGAGGGAAGGTACTCGACTTCAAAGGCTTTACGAAATGTGGCCCAAGAGATCGGTGTTGAGTTATTGTCGCATCGTATCGCTCGTTTGGGCACGGGCCACCAGTCGTACGCGTTCAAATGTAGTTAAAGTTGTGTGCAGGCGACTTGCTTGGATTCTTCAATACCGAGCAGCTCGAAGTGATCTTCTAGCTCTTCCAACCAGTCGATTGCAATAGAAAGGCCTTTAGTACCGCTGAAGAAAGTGTGGCACACTTTCTTGAATTCTGGCACTTCAAAATTGTATCTTTTTGGTGTCGCAGGTTGACGTTCGGGCTCCACTGGATCGACTTCGATGGGTCGAACCATCGGCTCGGTGACAGTAGGCACAGTTGCAGAGTTTTCATTGGCCACTATCATCTGGATGATCTGTTGTAGAGTAACAAGCTGCTTTTGCTGCATCTTAGTTTGTGAATCGAAGCGAGCTTCGAATTAAGCCTGTCATGCCTCCGTCTACTGATGTAGGTTCTCAGATTATTTCTGCTATGCCTCCATCATGCGCAGAATCCTCTCGATGGCATTGTTAGAAGGTCCGGACCGTGAGCTGCTCGAACCGCTCAAAGCACTTTGTTCTTGCTCGGCCGCAGTTTTTGCCACGGGTTCCGTCACTTCTACAATACGAAGACACACACACATCAGTCTCAAATTATTATGGACTCAATGTATGGAATAACTTATCTCATTGATACGAGGTCAAAGGATGGAGACTCTAAACAAAAAGCCAAAGGATGTAAAGCCGTGCTCTGATACCATTATGCCACGTCCCGATTCGAAGGAATCAATAGTCGTCTCCCGGACGTGATGTCGTACGACCCTAAGTTGCGATTGCACAAGGCATATGTTATAAGGTTATCCGAAATACAACATCAAATAGAGTATGCAGAGAAATTGAACAACATATTTAAAATAGAAGAGACTTTTCTTTTCATTGATAATAAAATATTATTTATATGACTCCATTATGATCATTATCGCACGGGCTATAACATGACTCGATTACAAATGAACGTTGATGAGATAGTCGTTCCATTATTATATCTCTATTTACAAATAAAACATTTTCAAGACCTGGAATCATGGGGAGTCGAGACATCTTTTCTTCGGGACTGAATACGGAGTCTTCAAAAGGATCAAAATAAGCCTTCAACACACGGACGATGCTTCAAATGTACTTACGTCACCTTGAGCTTAAGTGGCACGTCTTTCTTGGTTTGGGGTACATGTGGAGAGCGAGGATCAGTACATTATACTGTACTGGTGCATGGCAAATTAAGTTCCATGCTCTCATTTGGTTGAAGAATTTATATGACTTAGTTTGTGAATCTTTCTAACTATCCTAATAATTTTAGACAAGAATGTGACAGACATAATATAAATTATGCTAGAACTTACCTACGGCAGAGCATGCCGTGCAATGTGAGACTTACCATCTTCTCTGTCAATTGTTATCGCTAGCATAGCGTGTGCAAATTATGTGTGATTGGTCACTGACACAATAATCCATCCTGGACTCATAGCTTTATTAGTCGAGGCCCCTTCAACGCAAGTACCGAGCCCTGCTGAAATTCCCTACCTAACCCGTGCTATTAACCAGCACAGCTTGTAGTGCCCCGTCCCGCAAAGTCAATCGGAGGAATTGAAACACCGACGGCGTTCGGACTTAGCCTTGCAACGGCTACTCGAAGGCTCGCTCGGTCGAGGGGACTCCTCGCACAGGTGGGGTAGTTTCGGTGAACTTGCCTTATCTTAGCCTTCACATAATAACGCGCATGTTTTCAACTTGCACAAGTAGGCTAATATAAAAGCTATGAACGCACATAGCTAAGGGAATAATTCTGACCCGTCGGAATATCTTAGAACATAAAATAATGGTCCCACGGTCTTCATAGAAGTCGGCTCAGCGTGCTTTCAAATGACACTCTAACCTTCGATCCCGTGGCTTGGGAGAAGGAAGTTGGCTTGAGTTGCTAAGTTCCCCAACACTCGAATAAGCCAAAGTCATAGGCGTCGCCCGCTTGAATGCCTGAAAAGCATGCACAGTCCTATCGTGTTGTCCCAACGCTCAAATTGGCCTAAGTCATAGGCGTCGCCTGCGTGAATGCTTAATAAAGCATGCACGGTCCTATCCCGCAAGGCTTGGCATAGCCTTCGCATGTCCCGCAAGTTAAGTCGTCTTGCACGGCTTGTTGGCTTAAGTCTATGCACCCGAGAACTTGGTTGTTCAAGTTGAACGTGTGCATGGCAAGTTCCCTCGATGCGAAGCTCGGCGTAGCCTTGCTCGTCGAGTCATTGTCGAATAAGTTAGACAAGAGTTGTGTTGGGCTATAGAAGCCATTTCTAGCACTGTCCCGCTCTATCTGCGGTTGTTAAGTCGTGTAGTCCCTTGAGAACAAGGCTCGTCGTATAAAGTATATGACTTGAGTGATAGCGTCACCTATAGAACCAGGTCTGTCTAAGGCACGAGCTACGGTGGATTTAGTAAAGTGTATGCCACGATCAAAGGAAGTCCATGCGACTTGTTGTCGCCGAGATCGGTTTCGCTACTTGGGAGTCTCGCTAAAAGTCTTGATAAGGAAGTGCACGAGATCGGTCCCGCTACTTGGGAGTCTTGATAGAAAGCAAGAAAAACATGGTCATGTTAAGGAAGGATTGGAAGATCGAGTTGAGTCTTGCATGGTCATTGGATAACTTGTCGACAAGGTGAAGTTTCCTCGAACGGTTGCCTAGGCCAAGGGACCGATTCGGCCCAGGAGGAACGAGTGAGGCTCAAAGTAGGATGCTGGATGACGGCATGGGAGACTTCGGCACCTCCGGGCTAGCTACCCGTGTAGGGACGAGCCGATATCCCACGAGCGAGAACCCAAATAGCTTGACATTGCTAGTGACCACTCATGTATATGTGTCGGCAAGAGCGGCAATCCGCATGTTTGCCTTTGGATAGCGTTAAGTACTAGCACGATGTCGGTCGTCTCATGAGACAGTCTAGCACGACATGTATCAAGTCAGTAAGATGTAATCCTGTTAGTTCCAGCCTTGTATCAGCACGGGAGGAATGAGTTATAGCTTATGTCGGCAAGACACGTGCTTCAGCACAAAGCAAGGCTTTCGCGTATCAAGGATTGGCATTCGCGTATTGGCTTTCGCGTATCAAGTATTGGCTTTCGCGTATCGGAAAAGTTGGCTAAGTCAGGGAGTCGTTAGGCACGACTTCATCTTGAAGCACGGACAAGTCTAGGCAAAGTCTAAAGGCACGACCTGCAAGAGTCGTCCCCCTTGACGTCGCTAGCACAAGAATTGGTCTAGAGGCACGTAAAAGTATTGAAAGTCTTGGCACGGCCGAGTTTACAAGAGATGCTCCTCGGCGAAGCGCTATCTCGAATATGTTGAAGTCTCGAATAGAGTATGGCACGACCCTGCCGTCCCGAGTTGAAGTTTGGTCAAGTACCTAAGCGACGAGGCACTGCCTCGATCGAAATACACGTTAACATGATAGCACGACTATGTCATCGCATAACGAGTTGGTTAGACGTCAAGTCTTAAAACTGATCCTAAGGTAAGACTAGCAAGACAATCAAAAAAGGGGATTTAAGCTGCACAAAGTAAATAAACGTGTCGATTTTGTATGGGTGGGCGAGGAGCTCACTCCACCAGTACAGTTGAGTACTGACACCCATACAGTGTTCATGTGCAGGCACAGGTAGAAGCTCATAGCACGGAGCTCGCTTGGATGCGTCGAGGCACGGAGTTCCTTGGCAATTCGAAGCGTGCGGCCGTGTGGATTGAAGACTTATACAGGACATAATTTATGGACATCGCCTTCCGAAGCTTCCGCTGGATTCAAGTATTGTATCGAAAGATGAGAGAGATCAGAGTGACTTGTAAATGAGAGAAAAGTGAGCACGAGAGACTTGTAATTTGGCCTTGCGCCCACAAATGTAATCTTGTATTCAATATCAATAAAGAGGTTTCTTTTGAATGACTTGTGTTCATGTATGCTTATTCAAAATTTTCACTGCATGTTTCAATACTTCTGCTTGGGACTTCTGTGCGACGACCCCGTCGCCGCCGATGTAATCGACCTTTATGAAACTGCCTTGCACGAGCGTAATCTAGGCTCGTACGATATCACGCCTTAGCGAGGACGATCGCTCATACGGGAGCCAGGCGTGACTTAATGGTATCAGAGTACGACTTTACGTCCTTGGACTTCAAGTTGAATTTTTCAGTTTTGAAAGCTCGTCGTTGGGAAAAGAAGTGTGCGCTCTCTCTCGAATGTCCCTCGACATGTCCATACAATAAGTCTAAATATTTTCGAAAGCTCATGCAAGCGTTCAGCCGAACGCATCGATAGGCCTTTGTGCCGAACGGTGTTAACTTGTCTTGATAAGGAAACTCGTACTAAAGTTATCAAGTCGCGTGCGTGCCCAACTTTTTCTATATTGACATTAGCAATGAGCATGCAAACTCGAATATAGTCCGCATGGGATAGCTATGCACACGGCCTTTTGGCTAAGTTGTGCTGCGTGTTGTGCACCTCGACTTTTGGTGCAAACGAGTTGCGAGCAATATTAAGTACCGCTCGGTCGAGAACGAAGTTACATTTAGAGTACCTATCGATAGGAACGCTATCGAACAAGCGCTTAGGCGGTTACGGAAGATTGACTTGGATTTTGAGGAAATAGGACGAATGACTTAGTACGTCGAGACGACGCGAGCGATTACGCTAGGGATTCGTTGAACGAATCTGAAAGATATCTTAGCAAATGATGCAAACGTGATTGAGGACTAGATCGGATGGCTCGAATCCGAGTGGTGTATGGTTTGTCTTGGAAATCATTCAAGCAATAATCGAGGATTACGAGTAATAACGAGTATGCCGGCGAGGCGATGCGATTGCGCAAAGCCTTAGAATGTGTCACGCTTAGTTGATCGTGACTTCGTGTGTCCCGAACGAGCATCTCGTTCGGACAACTTGTCAATGTGCAACACGAGTTAGAAAACGGTTCAAAAATGATAAATAAAGATGTATGTCTTGATCGAGGAAGCTAGAGGATCGCACTTGTGATTTCAGATTGAATCAAAAGAAATGTGACTTGAGTTTTGGACAACGATATTGAAACTAGCTTGAGGAATAGCGATCGAACTTGATCTTGAATATCGCAGAATTGTAGTATATCCAGTTCGGACAATAGCATCAGTCGTACGACTCGAAATTTGGTTGCAAAGGAAGATCGTCAGGTTACGCATATCGTCGATGGTATTGAGGCGTATCAAAGATCGATATGCGATAACTTGGGGGTACTCTGACTCGACGAATAAGGATCGTGCAAATGTCATTGTTTTGATGGATGCTATATTCTGGATATTAAAACGTGTCGAGGAAAAGATAGACTTGGCTCGAGGATTTTCTAGTTCAACGCATGACGGTCAGACTATCGAATTGATTTGGCTTGGATAAAAATAAAATATTTGGATTTGCTTCGTTGACAACAACATTATTGATATTCTTGTCTTATACGAGCGCAACTCCAGCCTCGCACATGCGTTGCACCGATTAGAGCGATCACTCCGCGTGAGCGCTGGTATGGTGATTTGTACAGCGGGGGGGATTGAACTAGCATGGCGTGGTAATTTGATGCATCGACTTGTGGTTTGACGCAAAAGTAAACTCGAGAATGACTTGGTGTGCTTAATGATTGAATTTGAGAATTGCGTAGGTCCAATCCGCGTATCGAGAGTGAAATAGTCTGGACTCAAACAAAAGTTACGCCCCGATGAGAATGATTATTCTGCGGGAGCGTTGCATGGTGATTCATGAACCACTGTGGATTTAATCGGACCCGCATGAGATTGGGGTGCAATACATTATCGAGCTAGATGACCTCGTGATCGAATACATGAATTGGTTAGAATTGATGATTTGAAATAGTTTTGAATACGCACAACGAATGCATTGATGCGAATTGGTGATCGTGCTCGATGTTTAGAAATCTGAGTGACGCGAGCTTGGGTAGAAAATCCCGTGCTATCGACTTTGGTTTGACCCTAGGATTGGGGTCAATATTGGCGTTATTGTTGGAGAACTATGATTCCAATCCTGACATTGACTTAGCCTTGAAAAATAGCCTAACGGATAGGCGAGACGCCCTGTTTCAAGTGTTAGCAATCGAAATATTGATCTTGAGGATTGGCATGGACTGAAAGAGTGAATCAAGAATAGGAAACCCTACTCACGAGACTCGGCTGACATGTATATATTTCAGGGATGCCTGGGTATGTGCACGATACGACTCGAGTGAGAATGACAAATTCTCCATCATGCGGCTTAGCTGAATGTATGTATTTTGGGGACGCTTGGAATGCGTGCACGATCCAGCCAAGTGATACGATGAGTTCAAGCAAGTCTTGAAAAAATGGGAGAGTGTCGAGATCTTAAAATCGTGTTAACGGAAAGATTGATAGTCATGTGAGCGTGGCTCAGAATCGAAGGAACGCGTAGGCGAAGTGTGTACGATAGTCCCGCGTCTGGGCACGATTAATTCTTGGCCATAGAAATGGTATGATGGTTTGCCTTCAGGAAAGTCTCAAGGACAAGACTTGTTCTGAGTGGTGTATGATGTAGTGCCCCGTCCCGTAAAGTCAATCGGAGGAATTGAAACGCCGACGGCGTTTGGACTTAGCCTTGCAACGGCTACTCGAAGGCTCGCTCGATCGAGGTGACTCCTTGCACAGGTGGGGTAGTTTCGATGAACTTGCCTCATCTTAGCCTTCACATAATAACGTGCATGTTTTTAACTTGCACAAGTAGGCTAATATAAAAGCTACGAACGCACATAGCTAAGGGAATAATCCCGACCTGTCGGAATGTCTTAGAACATGGAAAATGGTCCCACGGTCTTCATAGAAGTCGGCTCAGCGTGCTTTCAAATGACACTCTAACCTTCGATCCCGTGGCTTGGGAGAAGGAAGTTGGCTTGAGTTGCTAAGTTGCCCCAACACTCGAATAAGCCTAAGTCATAGGCGTCGCCCGCTTGAATGCATGAAAAGCATGCACAGTCCTACCGTGTTGTCCCAACGCTCGAATTGGCCTAAGTCATAGGCGTCGCCTGCGTGAATGCTTAATAAAGCATGCACGGTCCTGTCCCGTAAAGCTTGGCATAGCCTTCGCACGTCCCGCAAGTTAACTCGTCTTGCACGGCTTGTTGGCTTAAGTCTAGGCACCCGTGAACTTGGTTGTTCAAGTCGAACGCGTGCACGGCATGTTCCCTCGATGCGAAGCTTGGCGTAGCCTTGCTCGTCGAGTCGTTGCCGAATAAGTTAGATAAGAGGTGTGTTGGGCTATCGAAGCCATTTCTAGTACTGTCCCGCTCTATCTGCGGTTGTCAAGTCGCATAGTCCCTTGAGAACAAGGCTCGTCGTATAAAGCATATGACTTGAGCGATAGCGTCGCCTATAGAACCAGGTCTGTCTAAGGCATGAGCTACGATGGATTTAGTAAAGAGTATACCACGATAAAAGGAAGTTCACACGACTTGTTGTCGTCGAGATCGGTCCCGCTACTTGGGAGTCTCGATAGAAAGCAGGAAAAGCATGGTCATGTTAAGGAAGGATTGGTAGATCAAGTTGAGTCTTGCATGGTCATTAGACAACTTTTCGATAAGGTAAAGTTTGCTCGAACGGTTGCCTAGGCCAAGGGACCGATTCGGCCCGGGAGGAACGAGTGAGGCTCAAAATAGGATGCTGGATGACTGCATAGGAGACTTCGGCGCCTCCGGGCTAGCTACCCGTGTAGGGATGAGCTGATATCCCACGAGCCGAGATCCAAGATAGCTTGACATTGCTAGTGACCACTCATGTAGATGTGTCGACAAGAGCGGCAATCCGCATGTTTGCCTTTGGATAGCATTAAGTACAAGCACGACGTCGGTCGTCTCATGAGACAGTCTATCACGACATGTATCAAGTCAGTAAGATGTTCTTCCGTTAGTGCCAGCCTTGTATCAGCACGGGAGAAATGAGTTATAGCTTATGTCGGTAAGACACGTGCTTCGGCACAAAGCAAGGCTTTCGCGTATCAAGTATTAGCATTCGCGTATTGGCTTTCGCGTATCAAGTATTGGCTTTCGCGTATCGACAAAGTTGGCTAAGTCAGGGAGTCGTTAGACACGACTTCATCTTGAAGCACGGACAAGTCTAGACAAAGTCTAAAGGCACGACCTGCAAGAGTCGTCCCCCTTGACGTCGCTAGCACGAGAATTGGTCTAGAGGCACGTGAAAGTATTAAAAGTCTTGGCACGGCCGAGTTTGCAAGAGTTGCTCCTCGGCGAAGCACTATCTCGAATATGTTGAAGTCTCGAATAGAGTATGGCACGACCCTGCCGTCCCGAGTTAAAGTTTGGTCAAGTACCTAAGCGACGAGGCACTGCCTCGATCGAAATACAAGTTAACATGATAGCACGACTATGTCGTCGCATAACGAGTTGGTTAGACGTCAAGTCTTAAAACTGATCCTAAGACAAGACTAGGAAGACAATAAAAAAAGGGGGATTTAAGCTGCACAAAGTAAATGAACGTGTCGGTTTTGTATGGGTGGGCGAGGAGCTCACTCCACCAGAACAGTTGAGTACTGACACCCACACAGTGTTCATGTGCAGGCACAGGTAGAAGCTCGTAGCATGGAGCTCGCTTGGATGCGTCGAGGCACGGAGTTCCTTGGCGATTCGAAGCGTGCGGCCGTGTGGATTGAAGACTTATACAGGACATAATGTATGGACATCGCCTTCCGAAGCTTCCGCTGGATTCAAGTATTGTATCGAGAGATGAGAAAGATCAGAGTGACTTGTAAATTAGAGAAAAGTGAGCACAAGAGACTTGTAATTTGGCCTTGCGCCCACAAATGTAATCTTGTATTCAATATCAATAAAGACCTTTCTTTTGAATAACTTGTGTTCATGTGTGCTTGTTCAAAATTTCAGCTGCATGTTTCAATATTTCTGCTTGGGACTTCTGTGCGACGACCCCGTCGCCGCCGATGTAATCGGCCGTTGTGAAACTGCCTTGCACGAGCGCAATCTAGGCTCGTGCGGCATCACGCCTTAGCGAGGACGATCGCTCCTACGGGAGCGGGACGTGACTCAGCTATATCGTGTTTTCCCTAGGCCGAAACGGTCCCGTGGTCCCGGATTGCCGCTCGAGAAAACTTTTACCTTGTCGACAAGTTGTCCATGACCGTGCTAGAATAATTTAGTTACCAAAGCATTGTCTACATTTTTGAGAACTTAAGCATTTTATCGTGTCCCGCCTTATCGTGGCATCAATTTGTTCAATGAGTCCATCTTTTGTTTAACACATTTATATCATGATTTCGTATAGCAAGCACGTGGAAATTTTATAGGATAAATAGACTTGTCTGTGTCCTTGAATCTATCATTTCATTCGTAAGAGGAGAGAAGGGTTAGCCACTCACCTTGATTTTTGCTTGAGGCGAGAGACTGGTTGGCTGCGCTAAACGTTGCCTACACGATCACCTAAAATCGCACAAGCAACTGGTCAGAACACTGGGCTAATCAATAAGTTCGATAAGGAATGCGAAATTCTAAGAACGCTAGCCATGAAAACTATCAAAAATATTCACGAAAATGCATTCAGAAAATCAAGCCAAAACCAAAGCCAAAGAAGCAAGTACGATATGAAAAGCAGAGCAACGGGAGGTCTCTTCCTACTCAGCCGTAGAGTCTATCCTCGAGGAATATGGGACTTGATTCCGAGGAAGCCTTTCCATAACGAGAAAATGGTCTTAATTCAATCATTCCCGTTCGACCGATTTCCGATCTATCGGTTCCAACTGAATCGGTAGCGACAGTGTTCCTTTCTCGCACACTCCGTGGAAAGAAACGGGACACGATGTAGGGACATAACACTACAGGATGGATGTGCAATCTCATGGAAGAGTACGAAGTAGAGCATCATAGCTTCGTTTACCAGGAAAGCAGAATTTGTAGCATACTTTGAAGCTACAATTCAAGCTTCATGGCTGCGTAAATTTATTTCTGGACTTGGAGTTGTCGACACTATTACCAAGCCGTTGAAAATTTATTGTGATAATACAGTAGCAGTCTTCTTTTCTAAAAATGATCAATATTCTAAGGGTGCCAAGTACATGGACTTGAAATATTTATCGGTAAAAGAAGAAGTTCAGAAACAACGAGTGTCCATAGAACATATGAATACAAAACTCGTGATAGCGGATCCTCTTACTAAAGGACTACAATCGAAGACCTTTTTTGAACATGTTGAAAGAATGGGTTTTATGTGTAGTAAGAATTGGAAGCTATTATAGTAATCTTTATGTAATATGTTCTATGTGGTTTGAGATCTCATTAATATATTTTCTGAATTATTTTTTTGGGTTTTCCAAATATTGTACACATAATGGTTTGGATAAATGTTGATCACGACTGTCTTATTTAAGACTCTAATGTTGGACTAGAATGTTAAACTTTTAGCTTATAGATCGTATTGATTGATATTCTAAGGATGTAGTATATGAAAGAAAAGTATGTTTCTTAATCGATTGTCTTATCATATTGGCCAAGTAGAAGAATGTAAGAATTTATGTCCCACATGTATACTACAAATTGATACGATGGTTAATTAATTGTATTTTCTTTATGGGAGAAAATACATTATTGGAATATTGGAAAGAGTCATCTCTCACACCTCAACGAATAGACACACACCCATTTTTTGTCTACGACGCTTGGAAAGAGTTACAATTTTTTGAATGGACATAATGAATCATTAGACAAACTATTTAGATGTGTATAAAATGATTCTTGTTGTTCCAAAAAGATGTCATAAAAAATCAATAAAAATTAAAGAGTTGGTGAAAGAGAAACTATTTCCAGAGATCATACCTCTCACATAAAGTTACGTAATGGAGAAAGGAACATTTATGTTTCAGTACTAAGATTTATAATTTTTGAAAACATGATTCCCAAAATAATTGATAACAAAGTAGGCCATCTCCAATGAGATTTCTAAAATTGAGTTTGCTTGAAGAATAATTTTATCGCAATTGATAGGGTTTCTATATAGAAATTGTATTAAAAAAAACTCTCCAATGGTCTCCATTTCTATCCTAAATAGCAACAAATAAAAATATTAATTTAATAAAAACTCTCCATCCTACATTACTGTCACATATGATAGAAATTGAGATAGAAACCACTATTGGTAGAAGTTTTCTTTTTAATTTGATTTCTACCATAGAAATAGAAATCGGGGGATAGAAACCACATTGGAGATGGCCTTAAAAAAAACTTTCCTGGTCGAAATCTATTTTAGAAAAAACTTCTCCAACCATGATCTCTATCACATTTTTATGTTATGTGCGGTGATATAGGATTGAGAGTTTCTATGAGGCTGTCTGGATGTAGAAACTCCCATAGAAATTATTCATCTCTCATACCAATTAATATTCGATCCACGTCATTAAATTGATCATTTTATTTTTACCACAAAGAATAGAAATGAAGAACCATAGTTTGTGTAAAAATTATATAGAAACTCTAGCAAGATAGAAATTTTCTTAAAGTAAAATAACAAGAAGGAAAGTAATTCAATTTTAGAAATCTCCATTGGAGATGGCCTTAACAATTGAGTTTAGTACTAAGGCCATTCCCATTGGTTTCTATCTCCTCTATTTTTACGGTAGAAACTCATTTTAGAAGGAAAAAACTTCTCTCATCCATGATTTTCATTCCAATTTCTATCCTATATGGTAGTGACGTAGGATAGTCTTTGTATGCTGTTTCCTATATGTAGAAACTTTCAAAGAAATTTTTCATCTCTCATACCAATTAATATTGGGTCCACGTCACTAAATTGATCATTTTATTTGTTACCCGACTTATGATAGAAATGGAGAACCTAGTGTTTTTTATAGGGTTAGGGCCCGTTTAGTAAACCGTATTTAGAGGTGAATTTTAGGATTTTATAGATTTGGAGTCAAATTCATGTAATCCTATGTTTGGTTGGAGATATATTTTGGATATGAAAAGTATGAGCAAATCCAAATTTTGGATTTGGAAGAAAGTGAAAGTTAGATTTGGGAGAAAAAAATGTGTTATTTTTTTTAATAATTTTATTTTTCTATTCAATATTTCGTAAATACTAATTAATAATTAATTATTTATTTCTTCTATATTATTTTTAACAATTATTATTTTTAAAATATTTAATTTATAGTTTATTAAAAATTAAATATTAGTTAAATAAAAATTAGTCATTATTATTATTTTAAAAATTAGAAAATTTTATAACTAATAGTTAGTTATTATTTTTATAAAAAAAATAATTAATAGTTAGTTATCGTAATTATAATTTAAATTAATAATTATTAATTAATAGTTTTATTATTTAATATTTTATAATAATATCAATTAATAATTTATAACTTTATTAATCATAATTATAAACTTAATTAAAAATTATTAGTCATAACTATAAACTTACGTAATAATTTATAAATTGTTATACAATTATAATCATAATTAATGATTTATTAGTCTTATTATAACCTTAATTAATAATTTTTTAGTTACTATTTTATTTTAATCTTAATTAATAATATTTTAATCACAAATAATTTAGTAATTTAATAATTAATATATTATAATAATTTTAATTAATAGTTTATTAATCAACATTATAGTCTTAATTAATAATTTTACGATTCATCAATTAAATATTTAATTATAACCTTTACTAATCATAATTATAATAATTTATTAATCATAACTATAATTTTTATTAATAATTAATAAATAAAAAAATTTAATTATAATCTTAATTAATGATTTATTAGTCTTAATTATAAATATTAATTACTATTTTATTATAATGTTAATTAATAATATATTAATCATAATTATTATCAGAATTAATAATTTATTATTTAATAATTTAATAATTATATATTATTAAAATTTTAGGTAATAATTTATTAGTCGTCATTATAATCTTAATAAATAATTTATTAATCATAAATATTATCATAATTGTAATAATAATTTAATTATTAATCATAACTATAATTATAATTATAATAATTAATTAATAATTAATTAATTTATTATTTATTAATTAATATATTATTTTCATAATTATAGTTTACAATATCCTATGTTTGGTTGCATTTGAATTTGGATTTGAATTTAGATTTTGTCACGCCCCAGAAATAAAATACTGGAGAGCGGGGGACAGACACAGCCAGCTACGCATATTGAAGTGTAACCCACATTGGAATACGGTCACGGCTATCTAGATGCATGAGGGACTATCTACAAGCCAACAGTCTCTAATGGTCAAGAACAAGCTTAGTGTCTCAATCTCAAGCAAGCAAATAAATGTTACAAGATGTTAGATCATCAGACATACAAAGTAAGACGTCTCAAATATTACATATTCAGATGATCAGGTAGGCATATAAAATACGAAGACTAGCAAGAGTTAAGTCATATATGATCAATCCTAGGATTTCTCAATCATGTTATAGCCCTTAGGCAGACAGAAATTAAGTTTCAATACGAGCTAACATATGTTCGGCAGCTAAACGTCTCAAAAGAATAAGTTACAACAGAGTGGGAGAGCAAAATAAGAAAACCCAATCGTTGCCACGGTTACACCTGGTGTTCACCATCTCGCTGGAAGGCAGGTAGATCATCGGGTGCTACTCCAAAATCTGGTCATATTATAAAACCAGCTAGGTCAGACCTCAGAAAGAGCAAGTACCATAAGGGAGGCTCCACTTATAAACTAAAACCAGCATATCAAGAATAGGAGAACTGATAAAAGAACATAATTGAATAACATAAAAGACATGCTTTAAATAACATACTAGCTTGCATTAAGAAAACAAGAGGTGGAATATGATTTCCATGTTGATCATGAGACAATCATTTAGGTATGGCCAATCAAGTCCTACGACTTGCTATCTTTAGCTAATTAGGGTTATCACAGGTCTAGTTACTAACAAGATGTAGTTGAGATATTTTTCGCAGTCACATGCCCTGCAGACTATCCAGGTTATCCAGATAGGGTTACAAGAGTTTATCAAGAATTAAGAGAACTTTTAGCTTTACAAGGAGTGCAACACATGACAGTGTGCTAGAAATACGTCCTACTCGACGGCTGGCTACAAGTCCACAGATGTGGCGAGGATAACGAGATCGCCTGTAACTAGGAAATCTCTCTATATGAACTGCTTGATCAATCTTGTCGTTTAACCTAGTCAGATTCATTATGTATCCCTGACCGTGGTAACCAGAAATTTATGTCCTATACATGATGCAAGATGAGACACGTAGCTTGTTCAGTCATAATCAGAAAAATCAACTACGATGTCAAGACAAGAGTTACACTTAGGAATTCAGGATTGGCTGTCGCAACAACGATCAAGATTATACATGTCATATCAGGTTTACTTGTCATGTCAAGAGTATGTTAGTCTAATGATTATATCATATTTTTGAATATGGCTAATCAATTAAGTTTATCTACTGATGTCACTAATATTCATGTAATCACTATCATGTTGCTACTTAAACTTAGCATTGTCCTATAAACTTAGCATTGTCCTAAATAGTTTATATCATATTGATATGCTTGTATCATACTGTATCATATATTTTTTCGTCTAACATGTACTTGCAGACAAGCAGTAAGCATGATCAAACCAGGACATATACAACAAAGAATTATTGATGGGCCAAAGATGGCATAATACAAGAAGATTTCTCTGAACCGCCTAACGACCTATCCGGGGCCTCGCATCGAGGGTTCCTCTGCCCAGTCAGTGGACGGGGGTCGAGGGGGCAACGCCTCCCATGGGGGTTCGGGGGCGAAGCCCCCGAAACGTATTCAGATTTCCAGATCTGTTTATCTTTGGACGATTGCCGTCAAGAAAAAATGAGTCTGCTCAAATGTCAGGAGAAAGGCGTCATCAAATGGGTTATTAGTTTTCATATTTATTCTGTATTTTTCCTTTTATTGAGTATATAAAAATGTGAGATTGATCGGATCGATACTGGCTTAGGTTTTTTTTCAGTCCACAAACAAAAATAAGCCTACCTACTTATCCCAAAAATCTACAATTCCAACAAGTCCAAAACCTATACAAATTTGGTTCATTCCTTAATGTTCGACCAAGCAAAACTCTGACAGAACTCTGACTGAGTTCGATCCGAGTTCGGCCCGAGTTCGGTTCGGGTTATTTGAATTTTAGTTCCCACCAAATCTACATCCAACGTTCATATGCAAAATCTTAGCATCCGAACTATGTCCGAGTTCGGTCCCCCAAAAATATTATAAATAGAGTTAAGATTACCATTCATTTCAATCATCCAATTTCATCGCTTCTCTTCTCTATCTAAAGTATTCTGAGCTTTTTGCTTTCATATCTAAGCCTTTATGACTCTTAGCTAAGCTAGTACAGTTTCTGTTTAATCCAGAGTTTGGTGTTGAAGAGTTGTATCGGAGGCTGTATTCAGAAAACGTTTTAGTTTTCCAATTGCCTTCTGGAGTCGGTCGTGCGCTCGTCACCAAGCACGGTGTTGTGAAGTCGGTCGTGCACTGTCGCCAAGCACGGTGTTGTAAGAGTTGCGAGCGCTCAGTTAAAGCTTGTGCCATAGTGGATTAACAGCGAACAAGAGTACTCGCGACTGGACTAGTCTTCTCATAGGAAAACCAGTATACATCGTGGTGTTCACTGAGTTTGAATTCTTGACTCTTACTTTACGACATTTTATTTACCGTCTTTTATCTGCCATAATATATAACTGCTTAACAGTTTTAATTGGTAATTATTTTCCGCTGCACACGCACACACTCTATTCACCCCCTCTCTAGAGGTGCTCAACGGTCCTACAGAGTACTTGTCAGGAGTGCGCCTCGACAGGCCACTATCAAGATTATCCAGATGGGATCATGTTGTCATGTTTAAGTCAAGTTCTGTCATGCTCGAGTTCAAGTCAAGTTCAATATTAACAAGTTATCAAGTCGGGTCGTCGCAAGTTAGGCCAAGTGCAGGACACATGCAAGGATCAAACATATACATTAAGAACTACAGGAAACTAGCATAAAGTACACGCAACAAGGTGCACAGACAACATACAGGAAAGTGCACATGGAGGCATGCAGGAAAGTGTTGGCTATGCAGAAAAGGCATGCAGGAAGGTGCAGGTTGTGCAGTCTATGCAGAAAAGCACAGGCTGTGTAGTCTGTACAGGAAAAACGCAGGCTGTGCAGTCTGTGCAGGAAAGCGCAGGCAGTGCAGGCTGTGCAGGAAAGTGCAGGCTGTACAGGAAAGTGTAGGCTGTACAGGAAAGTGCACAGGCTGTGCAGGAAAGCACAGGCTGTGCTGGAAAGCGTAGGCTGTGCAGAAAAGCACAGGGTATACAGGAAAACGTAGGTTGTACAGGCTATTCAGGAAAGCACAGATTGTGCAGAAAAGTGCACGTATTGTGCAGGAAAGTGTTGTTCATCTTCCCCAAATCAGCACCAAAGTGCATAGAAAACCCATGAACTTCAAATACCCATAACACTCTCGTAACAAGTTGGAATCAAGACTTTTAAAGGTCGAAATTGGGTAGAATGAAATTTCCTACAACATAGAACAAAGAGATTTCGGAAATAACAAATTTTAAGAGATCAAAACCAAGAAAAATAAAAAAATTCTTAAAACTTAGATCTACAAAAATGTAACCATCAAAACAAAAAACTTCAAGTGCTAAAAAAGCTTAGAATCATGCGAGAAAGAGCATAAAACAAACAAAAATGGAGATCCATCATGTTCTCCATGGAACAAGTTGTACTTGCCTTGGGTTGGTGGGAGGAGTAAATGAAGAAAAAGAAGGTGGAGAAGTAAATGATAATAATATAAGAGAGAGAGAGAGAGTGATAAGTTGGTTTATATACCAACCCTTCTCATCTCAAACCAACCAACCAAACCAAGCCAAGTCAAAGCCAAAGTGAACTAAACCAATAATAAACCAAGTCAAGATTAAACCAAGTCAAGATTAAACCAAGACAAGGTTAAGCAAGACAAGTCAAAACACAGGTCACCTGACAAATGTCAGAAATTCGTACAGGTATACTGAAAATACGTATAACGGAAAATGGAAATGATAGATTTGGATTTGAAAATTCATGATTTGGATTTGAATTTTGGATTTCGAAATCCAAATCATTGTTACCAAACAATCCCTTATTTGCACTGACACCCCCTATGTTTTGTGTTTACTAAGTAGGTTTTTCCTATTATAAAAATAAATACACTGACATCCCATGTCCTTTATATATATTTTTGGAAGTAGGAGTGGTCAGTGTAAAATTATTTACATAAATTATAAAACTTAGGTGTGGTCTGTGTATTTAGGACAAAAATATAAGGAGTACTAGTATATTTATTTTTAAACTAGAAAAGGTCCACTTAATAAACAAAATATAGAAATTATCAGTATAAGTAACTCTTTTTTGTATGTACGATTTTTATATCGAAATCTAACCCGTTATGATAGAAATATTCTTAAAGTAGAAAGACGAGTACGATGGCCCGTTTCATATGCTTTCTGAAATTTCTTCTCGAAAACAATTTTTGGAAAGTAAGTTATAAAGTTGTTTTCTGAGTGTAAAATTTTTGAATTTGCGTTCGGTTACTTTTATCTTAAAAACAATTTTATGAAATAAAATTACAAATTCTGTTTGGTAAAATATTTTGTGAAAATAATTGTTTTTAAAATTTTATAAAATATTTATGTTAAAATTAATTTGTTCATGTCCAATTTGTATTTCCACATCTTTTTCGTGTCCAAGAAAATATATGTATCATGTCCACTCAATTTGTGCCCGACACGGACATAACTCTCAAGAAGCCATCCCGACTAGACCAGTGGCCAGCCTTCCACCGCACCTCCGCCCAACTCCGACAACTGGCCAACACCCACCTTACCCCTCACCTCACCCCGACCCTAAATTCTCTACGGCCATTTCCGGCCACCGCCGTCGAGCCAACACCACCATCACTTTCATCACCATCATCACCTAAACCACCACCGCCACCCATCACCACCACCAACTTCGGGAACGCCACCACCATAGCCCCCGACTTCCACAAACCCCCACCACCATCAACTTCGGGAACGCCACCACCACTGACCTGTTCCCTCGCCACAGGACCCAGATCTGGCTGGAGGAGCTCGCGACGGAGGTTCACGAGCTCGCAGCGGAGGTCCAGAGCTCGCGGCCTCTCCTCCGGTCGCATCGCCATCGACCTCCCTCGTCGAGCTCGAGGCGATCGAGCCTGGCCTTCGTCTCCATGGCCTTCGACATCACTTTCGTGACCTGCCGTCGAGATCAAGTTCTGCCGACCGCTGTCGAGACGACCTCGTCGTGGTCTGAAAGAGGTCCCCCATGGGAGGGGAGGAAGGAGTTTCTTGAGCTCTTTCAGGTTTTTCACTTGCAGGAAATAAGTGAGAAGAGAGAGAAAAAGGAGGGGTTGGGTTGTTTTAGTGGTGTCACGTGGAGAGTATGAGAGAAATTTTTAGGAAAGCAGCTCTCCCAAAATTGTTCTCATCCACTCTCGCAAAACTAAGGGTGTTTTTGGTATGAGGAAAAAGTGGGAGGAAGAAAAATGGATGAAAAAAAAGTGGGGGGAAGGAAACATTCTCTCTTGTTTGGTATGAAGAAAAAAGTGGATGGAAGAAAAAATGGAGGGATTGGTTTTCCCTAAGAAAATCAATCACCCCAGAAGTGGAAAGAAAAATGCATACCCATCTTAATTTACAATTATACCCTATAGAAGGTATATTATTTTAAAGTAGTTCAATAAAGTCAAATGGTAAATAAATATTATTAGTTGATGATATAATTGACAAAATATATATTTTTTATTTTCCTTCCTACTACTTTTTTTTCCATACCAAACAAAGGAACATAATCACTTCCATTCTCCTTCCATCCTACCAAACACAAATGAAGAAAATAGTCTTTCTTTTCCATATGGATAGAAAATAAATCTTTTTAATTTTTCTTTCTTTCACTTTTCTATCCTTCCTACCAAAGCCTAAGTTATAGCTTCAGTTTTGAAGAATTGTTTTTGAAAACTTTTTGTGAGGGGATGGAAACCAAACACTCTTTCCAAACACTTCTGAGTTTAAACACAAAACTGAGCCCCAAAAAAACAACCAAACATTTTACAAATCTCCATTGGAGATGACCTTAACAATTGAATTGAGTTCTCAATACTAATTAATTGTAGATCACGAAACAGTTGTGGTTGGTTGCTCACCAACAGTAATGGATAGGTTTTTAGTTTGGTATATGTAGTACTCATCTGTTCTTGATTGATCCATGTTTTTTAATTCGAATAATCAAGTCGCGCTGCCATCGTCACCACTTTGTGTGATGCGAAAGGTCCGAAAGGCCGCCACAGCTGAATAAAACCGAAATGCTTTTTTGCTCATAGACGGACCAATCCGTCCGTCTGCGTGGCACTCCTCCATTGATTTTTCTGTTAGCATGAAATTTACATCGTTGATCGGCCAATGGAAAAGAACCACGTGACGGACGAACTGGTCTGCCCGCAGGCCAAATAGCAGTTCCGTGAATAAAAACTCAAGAGGCATCGCATAGTTTTGAACATTTGTAGAATTGTTGGTTAGGTATCAGCTCACTTTCCGAAGAGAATGCCGTGTCTTTTTCTTTTAACAGTAGTTAGTGCTAGGATTAAAGACGTGAACAAAATATTAACCACACATACTCTTATGCGAGACCAAGTACAAACGAACAAAAGTGTGATGGTGACTATGGCCATCATGACATGTCCCGACAATTTTATCTAATAAAAAGATTGTAATATAATTCATATCGATCCCCTTGCCGTAAGAGTCCAGCCCTTATTTATACTATTATATAATAATAAAATTATATTTTATTTAAAAAAAAATTATTTCAAAAATGTTCTTATAATATTTATTAATTAAAATTGTTCATTACATTTAATATAGATAGTTATATAATTATGTATAGAAGAAAAAAAAAAGAGTCGGTTTGTTCTTCGCAAATATTATAAGATACGTGTAAGACACGTACATATATATTTATACTTCTAAAGCGAAAAAATATACAAAATACAATAATACCGTAAAATAGGAAACCTAACCCCTTACAAAGAACTCTCATCTAAGTAACAGTTGTCCACCAGCTGATGGTGACGATCTCGATCTGCCGGAGTATACGACTCTTCCCTCCCCTCGGCCTATCTCTTTCTTGAAGTGGAAGGAGCAAAAGTTATTATTTATTATAGTGGTGGAATATTCTTGAACCCTAGAAGAATAAACTTGAGAAAGTCCTCTTAACTTTTTATTTATATGAGTTAATAAATGCTGACTATAGTTAAGTGTCATGGCTTAACCACTAAGTCAGCCCCAATCCAAATAGGAACGGTTAAAATACATTAATAAAATCGAACTTTGTCGGAAATATGCTGGATTTTTTGTCTAAAAGTGCTGGAAAAAAAACGAAAAGTCCTGTCAGTCTGAAAATTTGGATTAAAAAAAAAAAAAATGCTTGGCACATGCCAACACGTAATTGGATGAAAAAATAAATAAATAAAACACTCTGCCCCCTCCCCTCTAACTCTGGCCACTGGAAAGTCGACAGGTGGTGTCGGCACGTGTCGATTTTCCTGGACGGTATGGAAAGAAGCGTCGAAAAAAATAGCCTTACCAACTTAATACCCGGACCAACAAGACTGCCATATTCCAACGAATATTCGATATATACTACTTCTATTTCTCGAAACCTCATATAGGTTGGATTTGCTCTCTTTAGCTAGAACATTTACGCCAATGGCCATGGCAACAACTAAGTTTTTAACCAAAATTTTAGGAGTTGACTTTTTGAATTATTTTCTTCCAATTAACTAATTATATGTCTATGTTTTCTGGAAGAAGATTATTCAAATAGTTGAGCTCAAAAATGTGGAATACTATTTTTGTTTAACATTTATGAAGGTGTGTAATTGGTCGGTGAGGGCCGATTTTGATCAGGTTTGGATCGGGTCGGCTCAGAGTTCCAGAATCGAAATCCAGCACGACCCTGTACATGACCCTGTACACGAAAAATTTCAGTTGGGCTAAACCGGACTAGGTCCAAGCTGGTTCCGGGTTGACCTGGATTTTAAAAAAATGGACTTTATCTTATAGGACAAGCCTGCTGGGTTTATAAAAAAAAATATTAAAAAAAACAAAAAAAATGTAAAAAAAATTGTTAACTTATTTTATTTGAAAATTTAATATGATATTTCTACTTCTTTTTTGAAAGGTTGACTGAGAAAAAATATGGATAATAAACTAGGAGCCTTTCTAAAATTTGAAAATTTTAATGGGACATTCCTATTTTAGAAATGATATAATCGAAATAAAAAATATTTCTACATTTTGCAAATAAATAAGAAATATTCATCCTCTGTTAAAAAAATGAGAAGTTGAATAATAAACTTCGGACAAAATACATATAATACGAGATTGCTTGTAAGTATTCAAATAAAGAGACTGATTTTTTTATGGTAAATCTGATAAATTAAGAGGAACGGCGTCAACCCGGACTTGGAACTGGACATCAGATCGGCCTAACCGAGTCGATCGGGTTTTTAGGGTAGGCCCGATTCGATCGGGTGGAGAGGCAGGTCGAGCCAGTCCGGACATGCGGACCTGGTACGCAAATTCATCCCGAACCTGGTATAAGAGTGGATCCGACCAGACCGTTGGTCGGCCCGGAGCAAATTTTGGACCACCAGGTCTGATAAACACTTGAACATTTATCACTTAAAAAATGTACCTCAAATATGTGCTATTATTGCTATTATGATATAGTAATACAGAGGGAGGAAAGTAATATAATGGGAGAAGGCAGTTCTTAACCAGCCCATACTCTTAACTACAATGCAGGCCGTTGGGCTTCGCATACCCAAATGGATTACAGCTAAAAATAAAAAAAACAAAAAAAAAAAACCTTTACATGGGAAGGACCGTCGAGACCAGTATTTTAAAAATCGGACTCGATATCCACCAGGACAAGGCACTAGGTCGGGTAAAACCAGTTCAACACTAGATTAATCTATGGCCCAAGTTCCATCCCTTCAGGACACTGTTTTTTACAAAAATATTCATATACAACCGTTCTTCGAAAAAAATTGAGACCGAAAAAGGTACCGATTCACAGATCAACCAGTTGAACCGGTTGGTCCGGTTCGATTCTTTAAATCACTGGTCATGACAAAGAAAACTCTCTTTATGCAAATAATTGTCACAAGACAAAATTTTGACAGTACTCTCTATTCATCATTTACATTAGAGAGAACTGTCAAAATTTATGGTACCATTAACACCGTAACACCGACCTAAAAATTTGGTAGTATCTATCCGTGTCTATCAATAATAATACTGGTCTAAAACCTAGGGAGTGCCAGTCTGTGCTGGTTTACGGTTGGTAGATAAATTATCTACGAAATATTCAGATCTTAAATATTTATAACAATCTAATTAGTATATTTGTATGTCATAGTAGATTATGATGCATATTTTGTCAGCGTAGAGAAGACATACAATAAATTGGTAACACATATTTGTTGCAAGAAAGGAAGACAGACCAAGGCCGACCCGATCTCATAGAGCTTGAGACGAACTTTTAAAATAAGGCTCCATGATGTAAAAAAAGTTTATGAAATTAAAATAAAAAATTGTCATCACCAAAAAACTAAAGATCTCTAGTTTATAAGTTTAACATAATAACTACTACACTACAACTATTTTGTGTTAAGATGACATGTGATACATACTAGCTCAATTTTAAATATAACCCATATTGGTGCCCTTTTAGTCTTGGTACACTGGGAGATCGTTTGGTCCATCCTGGACTAAGGTCGCCCCTTGAAGATGCTACTAGGGGTGAGCATTATTCGGTTTTGGACCGAAAATCGAACCGAACCGAACCGAATAAGAGGTTCGGTTCGGTTTAAAAAAATAATCGGTTCGGTTTCGGTTTTGAAAACACTAAAATTTCTTATTCGGTTTCGGTTTCGGTTTTGGAGTTCGGTTTCGGTTTAAAACCGAAAACCGAATAAGAAATTTATATATACACATAATTTACATGCTATGCTATGACAAGCAATTGTTATAGCTCAGTTGGTATGGAGGAGTGAATAACTATGGGAGTTATGGGGTTCGAATCCCACATCCACATACTTTGTGCAATTTATTTTTAGTTCCTTTCTCACTACTACATTTAGTCCCACATCGGTGGGAGAACAAATATGGGGGCAGCCAAGATAAGAGCACTCTTGGTGGTTAGCCTTTCTCACTACAACCTATATCTAGTCCCACATCGGCGGGAGAATAAATATGGAGGCAGCCAAGCCCTATAAGAAAGAGGGAAGCAATGGTGGAAGACTTGTGGAAGACTTGTATAGAAACTGGGCCTTCGGGCTGGTTTTGTTTTGGACCGGGTTGGAGCCTTGGGAAGAGCATTCCTCCTGAGTCTTGTTCTTTGGGCTTGTTTTTTTTTGGGTGGCCCAAAGAAATAATTGAGCCTTTGAGCCTTTGGATCCTTGTGGTCTGTGGATCTATTATTAATAATTTTAATTTTAATTAATAATAATAATTTAACCGATTAAACCGAAAATCGAATTAATTATTCGGTTCGGTTTGAAATCGGTTGGAACCTATTTCGGTTCGATTTCGGTTTCCTTTATTCGGATTCGGTCGAATTCGATTTTGTTTATTCGGTTCGATTTAGACCGAATAAACCGAATGCTCACCCCTAGATGCTACAAAGCATTATTTCATGCTGAAGCTCAAAGGAGACAAATATTAGTAAGCTCTTCGCTACCTCTATGAACTTCGCTTTTATAGGTGTCATATAATTTTGATCCAACGAACAAATTTTTTTTTCTTCTTTTCCTGAAACAATTTTTTGATGACTTTGCAATGCTTTCTTCTTTTGATATCTAATCCTATTATATATTTTTTGGCAGTACCACTTCAAAGGAATACATCTGTTGGTGCTGCTGCTGCTCTTATTCACAAAAAACCAAATCCCTTATCCTTTTAGGCCTCGATTGATTCGCGGAATGGAAGGGAAAGGAAATCAATTCCTCGTCATTTTCTTTCCTTTGGAAAACTTTAATTCCTATCGATTTTTCTTTCCGATGTTTGACAATGCCAAGGAATTTGAAAAGGAAAGTGAATACTTCAATGTGGGAAAGTGATTCCTTGCTTGGATGGATGGAATCACTTTCCCCCCTAATTTCCCTTCCATTGGTAATCACTTTTCTTTCCTCCTCAATTCCTTGGACACCCAAACATAGAAAAGTGATTAGTGTAGGAAATTGTTTGAAGTTATATTACTTTGCTTCTTGTTGCTTCTTTGAAGTATTGTGTGGGAGTCCTATGGACCACACGTGTGTGCCGCTGCCGATGTTTGTCTCGTCGCAGCGCACGTAACGGATGCGGGTACGTGTCTGATATCTTGTAGGCGCCGAATGCCGATTCGATTTTCTTTTCGGGGTCGAGCTGAGACCATAAAATTCTTTTTACTCTCTAAATTTTAACTGTTATAATCCATTAAATTCGGTAACGTTCGGATACATTATTCTGTCCAGGTTCAAAAAATCACATGTTTTATATTTGTTTTATAACGTTTGTAACGTCCCTTTTTATTGTGCTTTATTGGCTGGTTTAAATTGCCAATAAAATGAGCCGTTTCGTCTTCTCTCTACACTGAAAAATTCCTACGAAAAAACTCTTTCGAATTCTTGTCCTTCCGAATCTATGTTGTTCTTCGTCCTTGCTCTGGGCAGAGCTAAGTCAATAGTCGCTCTCTCAGTGTTGTGTGCGATTAGGAGATATCGGTAGAGCAAAAATTTTACCACTAGGAACATTCGGACAAAATCTGCACATAGATCCAGATTAACTCTTCGGACAGTGCTACGTGCGCGACTTTTCCGGAGACCGATAACATTTCTTCAATTTTTAGAAAAAAAAAGTTATTTCTAACAATCTAAGAGTTAATTATTTTCTAAAAAAAATCTTTCCTTGATGTTACATATATTTGTACAACTTTCAATATTTGCTTGTTACCTTCAAACTACACTGTTAAATTTGCAACCAAACAAACAATTTGCTTGTTGTCTACACCGTCTTCAACCAAACAATTTGCTTTACCAAATAATTTGCTTTACCAATATATGTATTTGCTTATTGTCTTTAAGCAAAAATTTTGCTTTAACAATAGATACTAAAACTGGTAGACAATTGCCTACTATAGCAAAATTTGTTCAGAAAAAAATTTCTTAGCAAAGTTTGTTGACACTTAATAATTTGCTTACCAAAATTTTCTTAGCAATTGCCTATAGTTGCGTATTGTTAAAACCATTGTCACATATTATTGTTTAATAAGTATTCATTAATTATTGCTAGACAATTTTTTTTTATATATATAATTGTCCACATTTAAGCAGCATATTGTTTAACAAATCTTGGTCAGATATTGTTAAAGATATTGTGAAAGATATTGTTTACTACTTGTCAAATTTTTGTCATACTCGTAACAAATTTATTATCTTTGATTAAATAATATTTGTTACTTCATAGGACCAAAATTGCTATAATCATTTGTGATTTTAGAAATTGGTCATTTTTCATAAGTATTATTGAATACATTTGTGACATCACTAGTCTTCGATTATTCAATTATTTAAATTTAGGAAAAAGAAAATTAGTTTATTTATCTTGCAAATCCCTTTAAATCATAAAGTTTTGAAAAGTAGAGATTTGTTTGGGTACAAGCCGAAAAGGTCTTTCTGTCAACAAGACGTACATTGTTTAAGCGACCGGTACTTAAACGTCTCGAGTGGATCTCCGCTTGCTGGGATCCGGCTCCTACAGCTAACCCAACCTTATCAAAACTTGAAAAGACTAAAGTTTTTTAAAGGTTGATTATCAAGAACATTCAAACTATTATCCCATAATAATATTCATCCTTATTGAATAATATAATTTCTGCAGACCTTTAGAAATCATGATTGTCAAGGAAGAGACCTTCACTGCCAAGCCTTCAAAGATTAATGACACCTACTTCAAAAGGTGGCAGAGCTAAATAAAGTTTTGGCTTACCACTTTATGTCTGATTTCAGCTATTAATGGGTCAACGTCCATTACAAATGATTCTGATGAGACTGAGTCTGACATAGGGATATCCAAGTCCTGTTCTTCCACCAAACCTAAGACCCCTAAGAAAATAGACTACCACTGTTTTCATAGAATCTTAAGCGCTTTGTCTGAGTCTCTCTATGATATATATTTTTGAATACAAAGACGCTAAAGAACTCTGGGATGCTTTGGAAGACAAATATGGTTGTAATGATGCTGGAATTGAAAGATTCAATTCCTCCACATCCAACATATATGTCATGGTAGATAATAAACCTATCAATGACCAAATTCATGAATTCCATGAACACCTTAGACATGTTTAAACCAAAGGTACATTCTTCTCTACTGAGCATAAAATAGGATACTTGATAGCCAAACTCCCTCCTTCTTGGTCTGATACTGCCAAAGATCTTACCCATTTACAAGGAACTCTTACCTATTCTCAAGTTTTAAAGAGACTTAGAACAGAAGAAGAGTTTGGGATAAAGTCCAAAGCTAGGTCTGACTCCAAAGCCAAGATAAACCTTGTAGAAAGCCATGGCAAACCCAAGCCTAATCACCAACTCAAATCCAAGAAGAACTCCTTCATAAAGAAGCATAGTTTTCAGCCATATAACCAAAACCCTCATCACCAGCAACCTCATAAACCTAGAAACTTTGGTTTGACTCTGGATCAGAAGAGATTTTGTTTTGCGTGTGATAAAACAAACCATATGGCTATCAACTGCTTCCATAGGAAGAAAGAATCTGTCAAGACCTCCTTCAAAGGGAAAGGCAAGGCATAGGCTAATATGATTCTGAATGGATCTTGTAGCTCTTTCAGGTCTGTAAGCTATCAACCTATAGTAAATATTTTTTACTATTCTGATGATTGGTGGTTGGATTTCGGAGCTAATGTTCACGTTTCGTTTGATCGCTCCTGTATTTCAAACTATCAGGAATCAGATGGAGGTGTGACCTTAGCAGATGGCTCAACAAAACATATTGTAGGAAGAGGAAGAATATATCTGAAGATGACATCGGGAAAATTTCTACCTCTCTATGATGTGCTTCATGTGTCGACAGTTATGAGGAATCTAGTTAGTGGGTCTCTACTTGTAGTCACATGATACAAGATTGTAATGGAGGCTAATAAAATAGTTTTTTCAAGAATGAACTTTTTGTAGGAAAATAATTTATAAATGATGGACTCTTTATTTTGACTACTATGGATAAAATATAAAATCCTTCTTTTGTTGTCGCTAATATTGAATCATCAAATGTTTGGCATGGCAGACTAGGTCATGTGAATTTAGGATTTCTTAAAATGATGATGAACTTAGATTTTATTCCTAAGACTCTTATTGATGATAAACACAAATGTGAAATTTGTGTTCAAGTCAAACACACTAGATTACCTTTCAAATCTATCCAAAGGGATTTCGAACTTCTAGAACTTATCCACAGTGATGTTTGTGATTCCAATAGGGTTTTAACCCGAGGAGGTAGGAAATACTTTTTCACTTTTATAGATGATCATTCAAAGTATTGTTACACCTACCTTCTTAAAATCAGAGATAATGTTCTAGACATATTTATGGTGTATAAATCTGAAGCTAAGAACCAGTTAGAGAAAAGAATTAAGATTCTTAGATCAGATCATGATGGAGAGTATACCTCAAATGAAATGACTAACTTATGTGAAGAACATAGAATTATTCATGAGGTTACTGCTCCTTATTTACCACAGTCTAACGGAGTTGCTGAAAGAAAGAATCGCACTCTGTTGGATATGGTAAATGCCCATACTTCTCATCTCAGGTGCTCCTGATAATCTGTGGAGAGAGGTCTTATTGTTAGCATGTTATATTCTTAACATAATATCCAGTAAATCTAATGATAAGACCTTATATGAGTTATGGAAAGGTCGAACTCTTAGGATTAATTATCTCAAAGTTCACTACCAGAATAAGTCGTTTTAGCGATGCCTAAAAACGTCGCTAAAACGACAAATTTTGTCGCTAAAAATATTTACCGATGCAATTACCGACGTTTTGGACTTGTCGCAGAAACGTAAGTCGCTGATCTTTAAAACATCACCGAACGTCGCAAGTACCGACGTTTACCGATGTATATATACGTCGGTATATTACCGACGTCTACCGTCGTGTCGTCGATGGATTAGCGACGTGTTTAAAGTTGCTACACGTCGGTAAAATCCTGGGAATTTATCGACGTTTACCGTCATGTCGTCGGTGGATTAGCAACGTGTTTAAAGTCGCTACACGTCGGTAAAATCCTGGAAATTTATCGACGTTTACCGTCGTTTAAAATGTCACTAAATGTCGGTAATTCCTGGGATTATTACCGACGTTTACCGACGTTTACCGACGTTCTCCGACGTATAAGGACATCGATAAACGTCGGTACCCTGGAAAATTTTACAGATTTACCGACGTTTACCGACGCAAACGTACGTCGGTGGACGTCGGTAAACGTCGATAAATCTGCAAAAAAATAAAAAAATAAAATACAGAATGTCCTTTTCTCCCTGCAGTTTAAAAAGATAACCATAAAGACACAGTATAATAGATATCCTTTTCTCCCTGGGTTCGCCGACCCCTTCGGTGGAACACTCAACACCGGTAAACGTAAACCACAGAAGCACATTAACATCCAATTGAAACGAATAATAACATAAACAACAGTATAACACAATGTACGCCCGGTCGCGTCAAAAACCATGTTCACCAACCCATCGTCGTAAGGAGCGTTGTTGTGGACATCCACATAAGGCTCGTACTCCGATGCTAAAGACACAAGTTCTCCATGCTCGCTCCACTGATAGTAGTTCGGCATGAAACCCTTCGAGTATAAATGATATGTGACATCCACTTCTGGATGATATTTCAAGTTGCGACATCTCACACACGGACACTTAATTTTGGTACCGTCCATGTACTGAGGGAACGTCTTAGCAAACTGCAGAAACTGGTGTACACCCTCTATGAATTCATCCCGCACACCGCACATGTCATCAGGATGACAGTTGTACATCCAAATACGATTCTGCAGATAGTAATTTAGCTCCATATCCATTTTAGGATAATTCTGTAAGATAGATACAAGCACATCGTTGAAAGACTTGTAAAAGTAATATGCGTATTAAGCATGACATATCCTAAACATTGAAATAGATACTAAAAAGACAGTAGGTAGACAAGTATGTACATCATGGTTCCCCCTCTATATATCCTTCTCTCAACTGCTCTATACTCTAACTGTTACTTCTTGCTCTTAGACGCATCCGTAAACCCTTTGACACCTACTTAAATATACACAATGGTTCACCTTCTCCCATCTCAAGCCTAACCCTGTCCCTAGTGTACTGCTATATACTAGTCTAAA
This sequence comes from Iris pallida, assembly GCA_029216955.1. Taxonomy (NCBI): domain Eukaryota; kingdom Viridiplantae; phylum Streptophyta; class Magnoliopsida; order Asparagales; family Iridaceae; genus Iris; species Iris pallida. The sequence continues at coordinate 13,584,867 of JANAVB010009198.1, read as the reverse complement.
CTCTCCCTCCTCTCCAAATACCTGGTACTAGTTAACCCTCCCCCTTTCTTCCACTAGCACACACATACATATACATGATGTATACAACCACACCATAGTTCCCAGGTTCTTTTAACCTAACTTTCCAGTTGGTACTAACCTCAATAGAACAAACACTCTCACAGCTCAAAATACTAACACATGCTCACGCCTTACTCTTGTGACACTCCCTTTCAAACACAAACACACACCTATATGTTCCCTTACACATGTTGCCATGTTACCTGTAAAAATAGGAAACCCTTGTTGTCTAAAATAAGACACAAGTCCCTGCTACCAAATGCTACTGCTATATTCCAACAAAAACCTTGCTGCCTCCAACCAAATCAAGCCAAGCCAATGCAATGCAAGGTGAAATACATATGTGTATTTTCGTATTAATTTGGATTTGGATGACCATGATTGGGCTGGGCTAATAAGGGTTTTCATATCCTAATTATGTTTTTCTTGGCCTATTTATGAAGGATAAGGGAATGTCATCTATGTGTTTTCATTGAGGAGATTCAAGGAGATAGCCTACCAATTCTACAAAGAGAACCATACTGTAGAACTCACACTTTAAGACAATAGATGAAGGAAGACTTGTATGGAGGATCGTCTACTTTATTCATGGAGTTGTCATAGGGTGTTGAGCGATGTCATTTTATTCTTTTCTTCTTCTTCTTCTTGGAATTTTTGAGTATTGGATCTTAAGACAAATGATCCAACAAATATTGTAATTCATCTTGTATTAATCAATTAATATATACTGGAATTTTTTCTGGTGACAAAGTCACCATAAAATACCATTTTCTTTTTGTCTTGATTCTTGCATAGTGGTTTGTTATTTTCCAAGTAGGTGTTGCTATCTTTTTTGCAATGTAGCGATCCTTAAAATCTCCGGTCATTGGGGATATTGGTAAACTAATATACCTAGATTACCCAAAAGTATACTTGCGAACTAGGATAAAATAATTAGTTGTGTACTAAACGTCTCTAAGTGTAGGAATGTTGTAAGGTGAAACAATGTATCAAACACTATATCGAAACCCAAACCCAATATGCAAATCCAAATTAATACGAAAATACACAAGTGTAAGTAGGGGATTAAGTGTACAGAGGTGAAATACATATATATGCATGCTTGGGGGTGTCCACGTGTCCAACAAATAGACACAAAGTGTCAAAAACCTCACGAACACAATGTATCAGTGAACACATGGTCGTAATGTGTCTCCGTGTCCATTTTGGACACGAAAAATACCTCAATTAGGGTTAGGGTTTACCTTTAGAGGAGCTCGCGGTGGTGGAGGAGGAGGAGGAGGACAAGTTCGGTGGTAGAGGAGGAGGATCTCGTGGTGGAGGAGGAGAAGGGGCTCACGGTGGAGGAGGAGGAAGAGGGGCATCGACCGGATGTGGAGGAAAGGGGTTTGAGCGGCACCAGAGGGAAGGGGGTCGGGCTGTCGTCGAGGTCGGGGGAAGAGGGACGGGAACAAAATATTTGGTGAGAGGGAGAAATGAAAAATCGAACCGAGGAACCCTATTAGCAGCAAGTTAGCGACGTCTGTAAATACGTCGCAAAGCGTCGATGTATTTCTAATATTCTACGACGCCATAAGCTTTGCGACGCTAAACGTCGCTGAACTAATAAAACTAGCGACGTTTTTCGACATATCAACGACGTTGGTTTTTATTACACTAAAGGTAGTCGCAATATGTCGCTGTTTGTCGCTATCAGCGACGCATTGTGACGTTTACTATTGGCGTCGCTAATTCCAGAAATATTAGCGACGTTTTACGTTGGCGTCGCTAATTTCGTCGCTGATATGACTTATTTTGGTAGTGGTTTGGTGATGTCTAGCTAAGATAAGAATTCCTGAACCCAAAAAGATAAATATTGGACCTAAAATTATAGATGCTGCGTTCATAGGATATGCCCTAGACAATAATGCCAATAGATTTCTTGTAACTCAATCTGAAGTAAATAAAATATCTAATAATATAATTATAGAAGCTAGAGATGTAATTTACTTTGAGAATATATTTCTCTTTAAGGATAGAACTTCATCATCTTCCTCCAACTATTTTTTTACTCCATCTACTAGTTCTCATGTTCAAATATCAAGTTCTCAACCAGAACAAGCTATAAAACCTAGAAGGAGTAAAAGAGAATGGATTGAAAAGAATTTAGGAGAAAGATTCTTTACATTTTTTTTATAGAGGATGATCCCTCAACTTATGAAGAAGTCATATCTTCTCCTGATGCCCCTTTCTGGAAAGAAGCTATTAACAATGAATACAACTCCATTATGGAAAATAGAACTTGGTTTTTAGAAGACCTACCTTTAGATAGTAAATTCATTAGTTGTAAGTGGATCTTCAAAGAGAAACTTAGAGCCGATGGTACCATAGAGAAATACAAGGCTACATTAGTAGACAAAGGTTTTATCCAGAAAAAGAAATTAGACTATTTTGATACCTATTCTCCTGTAGCTTGGATCACTTCTATTATAACCCTTCTAGCCTTAGCTTTTATTCATGATATGCTGATCCATCAAATTGATGTAAAGACATCATTTCTAAATGGAGATTTAGAAGAAAAAAAATATGGAGCAACATGAGATTTTATTGCTAAAGGTCAAGAAAAGAAGGTTTGTAGATTAATAAAATCACTTTATGGCCTAAAGCAAGCTCCTAAGCAATGGCACAACAAATTTTGATTTTGTGCTAAACGAATATGACAAATTTTTGTAGTCTAAAAATGCAAATAGAAGTTGTGTTATCTTATGCTTGTATGTTGATGATATCCTTATTCTAGGATCTTTACTAGAATTGATAAATAACACTAAGAATTATTTATCTAACCAGTTTGATATGAAAGATCTAGGTGAAGTCAACCTGATCCTAAGAATACAAGTATCCAAATGCAAAGAGGGCTATACTCTATCCTTAGCACATTCAATTGAGCAAATGCTAAGAAAATTTGAGTATTTTGGCAAAAACCCTGCTCTTACTCCTTATGACAGTAATATTGTTTTCAAGAAGAATGAAGGATCACCTATAGAATAACATAGATATTCACAGATGATAGGATTCCTTATGTACATTACAAATAGGACTAGACCCGATATTGTATTTGTTATTGGAAGATATACTAGTAACCCAAAATTAGTCACATTGGACTGCATTGGACATAGTATTTAGATATCTTAAGGTTACTCTAGATTATAAACTTTATTATACCAGACACCCTGATATCATTGAAGGTTACTCATATGCAAATTAGGTAACTGATTCACATGATGTAAAATCCACTACTAGATATATTTTTATCCTAGGAGGTGCTGCAATCTTCTTGGGATCATGTAAACAAACTATCATTGCTAGGAGTACAATGGACTCTGAAATGATAGCTTTGGACACTACGTGTACAGAAGTCGAATGGCTTAGAAATCTTATTATACATATACATGTTTCTGTTAGTCATGTTCCTGCAATTTCAATAAACTATGATAATAAATTTGTTATAGAACTACTAAAATATGATTATGTGAATGCTACGATGAATATGCACCTGTAGATGCACTTCAAATCGATAAAAAGCTTATTAGGCAAATATGTGGTTCTTGACTATATAAAGTCAGAAAAGAACCTTGCAGACCACTTAATAAAGAGTATGTCTAGGACATTGATCCTAGAATCATCGAGGGAGTGGGGTTAAGCCGATAAGTTAGTCACCAGCAGTGACAACCCAATCAAGTATGACTGGAGATCCCAAGAAGCCGGTTCAATGGATAGGAACAAGCTGGACTAGGTGACTAGTATGGAACACTAACCATAAGATTAAATTCTCTTAAAATAAATGCCCAAGAGATTGTATATGTATACATGGATACCCCATCCCTATGGTGATAGTATTCCGGTGTGATATGGTTAGGGTGAGTTTTAACTCTTAATAAGTCCAAGTATGATATACTGGGTTGATTTATATCACCAACCCTCGAGGACTTACATATATGAGAGCTCGTGAAGACCACGACTATAGGACAGAGCGATCCTAGAGAACTCTCATGAATATGAAAAAGTGTGCATGGCCAATCAAACACGCCATCGGATAGACCCAAGTAGCTCTAGCGTACTATGTGTGCTTTTGTTTAAATCTGGTTCAAGAAGACTGATTCAAGGTGTAGCTCATCAAGCACTTCTTCAGACAAAGATAATAGTCACTACTTGAGATTCAAGACTATAGTCTATCTCATTTATGTATAGTATAAACCTGCCCAGATCTTTTCTACTCGTATCTTTTTCTTATTTGGAACTTGACTTTTTTTGGGGGGAGGGGGTTGTTGGTGCTGATGCTGCTCTTATTAAAAAAAAACCAAATCCCTCATCCTTTTATAGTCCCACATCGGCTAGGTGTAAGGAATTGTTTGAAGTTATATTACTTTTTTTCCTTGTTGCTCCTTTAAAGTATTGTGTGGGAGCCCTAAGGGTCACACGCATGCGCCGTCACCGTCACCCGACTCTGCTCGACTTGGTTCAGCACGTTTAACAGGTGCGGGTACATGTCCACATCTGCGGGCGCCGAATGTCGATTTTATTTTCTCTTCGGGTTCGAGCTGAGACCCTAAATATTTTTTGCTCATCTTTAATTTGTGACCGTTGTAATCCACTAAATTATGTAACGTTTGGATAGATTATTCTATCCATGTTCAGTGAATCACATAATCAACAATAACTCTTATGTCCGTTGGAGAATGCCTATAAAATGAACCGTTCCTTCTTCTCTCTACACACTAAAAAATTCCAACGAAAACTCTCTCTCGAATTCTTATCCTTCCGAATCTCTGTTGTTCTGCGTCCTTGCTCTAGGAAGACCTAGGTCAAGGGTCACTCTCTCTGTGTTGTGTGCGACGAGGAGATACTGGTAGAGCGACAATTTTAGCAATAGGAGCATTCGGACAAAGTCTGCACATAGTCCGAATTAACTCTTAAGGCAATGCTACGTGCGGGACTTCACCGGAGGCCGGTAACCTTTGCTTCCATTTTTTAGGAAAAAGAGTTATTTCTAACATCATCAAGATTTCATGGCAGTACCATTTGAACCTTAACTGATATGCTACCACCAAAACATCATAAGAGAATGTTTAACGGCAATGCGATCCCGCTATCAAGCAGGAAAATACAATCTCATAAGAGTCTATTTGGCAAGTATTGGGGGTATCGATTATGCGGTATTTTTAAAGTACCGATCATGAACTGTTATTAGGGGTCCGATTTCAAACGATTTTACATAACGGTTTTAACGAGCGATTCTGAAAGTTTTTTAAAATAATAACATTACTTATATGTCCATATACAAATAAAAAAATTCAAAGAAACATTATATCATTGCTCTCCCAAACAATTGCTTATACACTCATATGACTTGCAAGCATAAAATAGTTTTGCAAGTAGTAAATCATAAATTTTGAGAGAAACATTCACCAACAAAAATTAGTGTCTTAAAAAAAATTTGTCAAGCAAATTTTCTTTAATAATTCATAAACGAACGACTAAAAAACTTTCCAAAACCCATGAAAATACTATTTCCAAGCAGACCCTAAGACAAAGAATAACTACGGAGACTTGTGTCCCACCCGATCTAGCAGTCCAAGGCCCTGAAATAACAAATTAGAATTAATATATTTATTGAAAGGCTTAATAAAGTGAACCCTCTAAAAGTGAAAAGAAATATTCAACATGGGAAAAATAATAATAATAATAATTTATTTTATCTAAATCTATACATTTTTTCCTATTTCACTCTAAATCTATACATGAAGTTGGTAAAACTGAATATAAATGAGTGATTCTAATCGTACAAAATGGACGTATAATGTTGAAAATGAATATAGTGGGTGATTATAACCGAAATATGGTATATAAATATAATAGAATGGTGGAAATGAATATAGATGAGTGACTCCAACCGAAATATAGTATAAAATTGGCTTAGCTGGCAACATTAGTCCAAATCGTACGAGTGTATATAGGTGATTCTAACAAAAATATGGTATACAATATGTCTAAAATAGTGAAAAAGATTATTGATTGGTGATTGTAACTTAAATATGGCATATAATGGATATAAAATTGCAAAACAAGTAAATACGGGTGATTATCATTGAAATAAGGTATAAACTAGCCTAGATTGGTTGAAACAACTATATATGGGTTTTTGTAACCAAAATATGGTACAAAATTGACGTAGATTGGTGAAATTGAATAAAAATAATTATCATCGAAATAAGATATAAACTAGCCTAAATCGGTGGAAATGAGTATAGATGGGTGATTGTAACGGAAGTATATAACAGAAGTAGAACAGTAAAAATGAATATAGATAGATAACCTAACCGAAATATGGTATAAACTATCTATAATGATGAATACAAGTATAGACGTGTGACTCTAGCCGAAATATGGTAATGAATGGACATAGAATGGTAAAATAAGGAATATACATAGTATAATGACTAGTTTCATGTAATCACATCTCTAATTTAAACTACTTGGAGTTGGTCAAATTAATCAATTTATATATTTTTTTCTTCCAAAAATGGAGTTGCAATCAAATTGGCTACTGCTAATGACATCGAGCACAAGTACTCCATGTTCGAATCATAGATCAAACCTTTGGAGAAACCCAATCCCAGTTAGTTTGTATTATAATTTGAATAATAGACTTTTGTTCAAACTTCATTTTCGAAAGAAATAAATACGGACCCCCTTATGTTTCTTGACTATATTATAGGGACTACTCATATTCCAAAAATAATTACACTGACCAACCCTTATTTATAAATTTTTTTGTAAAACATAGTGGTGGTCAGTGTTATAAATTTTTATAGAAAATATATGGGTGGTCAGTGTAATTAGTTTCAAAGTAGGAGTAGTTTTTGTAATAATTGTAAAATATAGGAATAGTTAATATAATTTGCCATTTTTGAAATAAAAACTTTTATTTGGACCAAAAAATGAAGGCTATTTATAAGGGCACATCATAATCTACTCAGGGCTATCCCGGATTGGGGCTAGCCCTAGTTTGAGAGAAAAATTACTCAGGACAACCCATTTTTTTACTCATTGGGTTGTCTCAACCCAACACCCCCCTAAACCCTAATTTTGAGTTTCATTTCCACATTTCACTCTCTCTCTCTTTCAAAACCCTATTTTCTCTCGTCATCATCTTCTTCTTCTCCACCATTTCCTCCCTCCCCAAGCTACATTTTTCTTCATCTTCTTCTCCACCATTTCCCCACTCTATTCCTTCGATGGCACCCAAAGGTTCCTCAAAAGAAGGTACATACTCTAATACTTTCTTTCTTTCTTCCCAAAACTCTAATAATTTATTTTGAAAACCCAAGTATACATTATAATGTTCATTTCTATTATTTGTAGACAATTTCATGATCGAATTAAATCCTAAATACATTCGGAGTACTACCAATTTCACGATCAAATAAACCCCGAGTCGACTTAAGGACTGTCTAATTTTTTGGCAGTCCTAGAAACTGATAGGACTGCCAAAAATAGTGGCAGTCCTGATGTACATCAAGTGTAATTAAGACTACCATAAATTTTGGCAGTTCTAGATACATTTAGGACTGACAAAAATTGTGGCAGTCCTCGATTGTACTTGTTGTACATCAGGATTGCCACTATTTCTGGCAGTCCTATCAGTTTATAGGACTATCAAAAAATTGGACAGTCCTAAAGTGCACTTGTTAAACAACAAGTCTAGTACAGTACAAAGGTGAGTGAATTTATGCCATAATTTTAATCTTCTTTAATTATGATTCAATATTTGTAGTCGCAATTTAAATCTGAAGGAGAATGGCATTAACGTCGATCCTAAAAGAAAATATCATACTGCATCGGAGCGCGAGGCACGTAAAGCTGGAAGAGTTCTTGAGAAACCAATAACGATCAGAGAACCTTAGGCACCCTCTCAGATTAGAACACGTCGAACCAAACACGTTGCAACTCATTCGAAGCAACCGATAACTCGTTATAATTCTTCCTCCTCCTCCAATGATGTACCCATCATTCAAAAAAGAGGTGACGATAGTTCCGGACCGTCTCATATAGTCGAGGAACAAATGAACCCAATCGAATGCTCTCTAATAAAGTCGATCGAGAACCACATTTCTTATCAAATATGGAAGGATCCGATGATGGACTAAGATGCGTCATGAAAATAATGACTTAATAGTTTGTATTTGAATACTTTGAGTGTCGTTCTTGTTGAACTTTTGTAGTTTGTTGTACTACGTTTTGAACACTTTGTGTATTTAAACACTTTGTGTGTCGTCCTTTATTTATTGCGTATCATATTCGTATCATATTGTGTATCATATTGGTATCATATTGTGTATCATATTTGTATCATATTGTGTATCATATTCGTACCTTAGTATGTATTTTATTACATATCATATTCGTATCTTAGTATATATTTATTGCGTATCATATTCGTATCAGATGCGTATCATAATGTGTATCATATTGCATATTATAATAAGTATCATTGTGTATCATACTACATTACAGACTTATTGTGAAGTAGGACTTCCAGTAAACTGGGTCGTCCTACTGTCACGACCCGCACCCGCTTTCGGATACAAGACATGTCCAAGCCCAGCCTACGCCGCAGTGTCGACGGTAGTACGCTGTCTAATATACACAAGTTACGGCAATCTAAAATCTCATGGTAATCTATATCTTATCCACAGGATAATCATGTCACAACCAAAATTAATGAATAAGACATGAAACTGAACAATAATGAATATATCTGAATATTTTCAAGAACCAATGCACGTCCGGTGGACACAAATCTACTACAGTAGATGGAAAGAGAAAAGTACATGAAATACACTAATTGAATACAATCTGCTAATCAAGGCAACCTCAACTACAAAGCTCCGCGGTCTGATGCCGACTCAACCTGCTCAACTGCTCCTGACTCAAACTCAGCTAACCTGAAGAGATCATCAGGTCCACAGAGGACTAGCAAGATACATAAAAATGAACCTTTCTAACAGTTTATCATACATGAAGAAAATTCAGAATAAATAAGTAAAACTAAGCAATGATAAAACACGAATCTGTACACTGACTACGCATAAATGAACTACTGAAGGAGAATAAGAGAACACGATGTCACGATGTCAACGAATAACCAATCGAATACTCAAACCCTTGCCCCTAGTATGGACTCGCAGGTTTGATCAACTACTAACCCTCGTCCCTAGTGTGGACTCGCAGGTTAGCTTCAAGGAAACACCCTCGTCCCTAGTGTGGACTCGCAGGTGCGGACAGATATCTACTAACCCTCGCCCCTAGTGTGGACTCGCATGCTAGCATCACCCTCGTCCCTAGTGTGGACTCGCAGGTGTGGAACAATAACTACTAAACCTCGCCCATAATATGGACTCGCAGGTTAGCTTCAGGATTTCAAGACAAGGAGGTATAGCAGTTCAGTTCATGACTTTTCGACCCATGACATGACTCAATCAAGGCACAAGTGTGAACACGCTCAATTAAATCACAAGACTAACAATAAGCAATGACTATGTATCAATGAAGTAAAATACTAGCATGATATGAAAAACACATGGCAATAATTGTAACACCCACTTTTCTAAAATGAGAATAATTTTGAACTTTTGTAAGAGTTTATTATTTAATAATAGGATTTATGATTTATGAGAATTTTTAATTAATTTAATATTATTTAAAATTGGTGAATTATAATTTTGATGTGTTAGCTAGTGAACCCAAGAACTTTTGAGCCTAGAGACTAACCATGACCATGGGGACCTAACCATGTGATTAGAATGACTATTTACAACTTTTTAGGCTAAGGGTATTTTGGTCATTTTGTGACTTTTGAATTATTTAGGATTTTAATTAATTGGTGAATTTTAGATTATTTTAATAATATTTAAATTGATTTATTATGATTTTGGTCATTTTTTATATTTTAATATTTTGGGAAAATTTTATATTTTTTATATTGTTTTTATTAGATTTGTTTAGTCGGGTTTGAGTTTCGTCTCGTTCCGACTTGTATTGTGACCCGGGTAGCTTAAACTCTAGATGGGACCCAATATTAAGTTAAGCATGGCCCACAAAACCTAACATTTAAGTTAGTTAGTTAAACTAATTTTTATTATGTTAGAATGGTTAAGTTAGAGACTCAAACTAGATCATTTTGACCCCAAACTTGAACCTAGTCTAGACTTAACCATATGAGACTAGAGAGGGACAATTATGACATTTTTTATTAGCCCTAATGGACTCTTTATGGCAGCCACCTTTAGGGGAGAATGATTCATTTCATTCATTACAATCTTGCCTATTTTATTTTCCTTTTGTTCTTCCCTAATTTTAGAGAGCCTTCCCTTTGATTTGATCTCCAAATCAAATCATTCCTTCACCAAATCTTCCCTCAATCATTTCCATTCTCCAAGGGAAGGGTGCTACCAAGGATTGGAAGAGAAATGCAAGAAGGAGTGTCCACTTTGAGAGATCTTCGTATCGGAGCCGTGTCCTAAAGAATTTTATTGGGATTCCACTCCTAATAGGTAAAACCCATCCTCTAAATCGATTTTCTTTGCATATAAATTAGTTCTGAATTCGTAGGATCCATCCTCATGCATGTGTCCCCTTTATATTCAAATTTGAGACCATTTAGAGCTCTCTTGAGGATTTTAGATATGTGTCTTGTGTCCTACTTGATAGATCCCAAATTAGGACATCCCATGTGTATGTTTGTATGTTAATAGTTTAAATAAATATTTAAATTCAATTTTAGAATGGTTAGAGAGTGGATTGATCTTAGTTAGGATGGTTAGAATGAGTTTCATTTGGATACCTATGTTGGTATCCAAGTATCTTGGCCTACATGTGTTTCTTTTGTCCAAAATAACTCAAATTCATCATAATATTCATCCACGTTTTTATTAACCAAAGCAACTTAGAAATGTCATAACTTTTAGCTTAGAACTCCTTTTAATCTCCCATTTTTTTAAAAGAAGCGTATTGAAGTTAGCTTTCCAAATATATATTTTAATAAGCCAAAATTGTTTTGAAACTTTTTGTAAAATTATTTGAGTGTCAGCTGTATGAAAGACGAACATGTTTCGGTATTTTCGCGATTCCGGGAGCTTCCGGACATAAAAATACGATCCGTTGAAAGTTTCGAAAAGCTAACAAGAAGGACTACAACATAATTTAATCCTAGAATTTAGTGAAGATCCAATTGGTATAGTATTGATTTTAAGTAGAAGAGTGACTATACGACATAGACATTTTGTGTAACCTATGAGCCTATGTAGTATGGATATTAAATAAATGTTGAGTATGTAATACATGATATGTTAGATAAATGAAATAATATATATATGATATGTATCCTCTTTACATTAATGTATATATATGGTTGAATGCAAGCATGTAGGAATGCAATCAATGTATTGTATGTAAGCAATGAATAAATACATGAATGAAAGAATGATATACAATGTATGCATGAAAGTATATAATGAATGCTAGATATGAATGCAAGGTATACATGTAATGATAGATATGAATGTATAATATATACATAATATAATACAATATATAATGATAGCAGGTATGGTAATGTAAAATATATGATGCAAGCATGTATATGTCCACTGTTATTTCTTTTTCTTATATTTTTCCTTCCTTCCCTTTCCATTTCAGTTTTTTTTTTTTTCTTCTTCTATTTTTACATGTTGTATATAATGTATATAATATATAGATGCATGTAAGTATGTAATGTGCATGAATGAATGCAAGTATGCATATGTGATACTTATGTAGGCATGTATGCAATGTATGTATGTATACATAATATATATGTATGCATGTATGCAATATAAGTATGTATGAATGTATACATATATGTATGTGTGGATACATGAATCAAATATGTATATAGTGATAACATGAATGAATGAATGTATAAATGCATGAATGAATGTCATATATGAATGAATGAATGAATCAAAGGTATAAGTAAAATATAATACATTGTAATGAATGTTAACATATATAATATATAAAAGTATGTACGTAAATGTGCATGAATGTATATATCTATGTGACTATGTAAATATGCATGACGTAACATATGCCTATATATATAAATATGTATGTAATGTGGATATGCATATATGTATGAAGGTATGTATTTATACATAGTATCTATTTTATATTATGCATTATTGTGGTTCACATTGCCTTGTGATTGTGTGAGTGCTAGCCTAGGCTTGGTTAGGCCTAGTGAGACTTGGTAGACTTGTTTAGGCTAGGACTTGACCTAGTTGACCTACTTTGACTAGTGTAGTTGACTAGAGTTGACAAAGGGTTGACTTTAGCCTAGATTAACCAAAATATCATGTAGAATGCATTGTAGCAGTCTATTTTACTATTTTGGACATGTAGTGACTTGTACTGTTCTATAGGAGCCATACACCACTCCTCGGACAGTATATTCTCTTCAGATATTCAGGATACCAGGCGAGTACATTCTCTGATCATTTCATATCTTGTTTAGGATTATATTTCCTGCTTTAGATTACTTTACATGATGCTGACACGTTGGTAACACAGATTAGTACTATATGGATCTTGTCGTACGATGTTATTCCCTTAGCGGATACATCGGGTATTTGTGTTCGTGTACTTTATCGTGAGCATCTGTACTCCTTGTATTTGTGATATTCGTGTACGAAACGTGTGAAATCGTATATAATCATGTATTCACATGACCTTCGTGTACAATAACATAACTTGGCTAGATCCTTGTGTATTGATTGGGACGGGGGAGTAGAAGTGGTTATGTAATCAATCCAGTAGATTACTCGTGTACAAATCTCTGTAGATTATTTATGTACAACATCGTGCCGTTTACATAACCATATTGTGCTCTGAATCACTAGTCACTGATAGTTATCTATATATTGTAGCTATTTACTTACAGTCTCTCTCTTTTACATCATATTGTTCTTCAGTTTTCTATATCTTACTCTCTAGCATGTTTATATTTCCTAGCCTGTTATGATTTGTTGAGATGTACTGTACTCGTTCTTATCCTGACTGGACCTGTTGATAAATTTTACAGATAGCTTGGAGGTTGTCTGCTAGCCTAGAGGAGATACAGTAGAGGTTGTATAGATAGCTAGGGTTTTTCTTATAGCTTATTTTCAGTTGTCTTGAGCTGTATTTACTCTATGGATTACTATATTTGAGATTTGAGATGTTTTCTGGGTTTGTGTATCTTAGACACTTAGACTTCTATCTGCTGTATCTCTTTGTGGATTTCATGTTTTATCTATCTTTTATCATTCTCTACCTTAGATGTGATTGAGACTGTATTTGTTATGTCACCTCCATTCGGAGTATATATACTGTACATGTACCTTTATATTGTTAGATGTTTGACCTAGGACAGCGTTCTACCGTCGACACTGCGGCGTAGGCTGGATGTACCTACGTCTCGTGCCCTTACTGTAGGGTGCGGATCGTGACACATTTTTAGTGGTGGCCCATGCAGGTCGAGTTTGTGTAGTGGTATTCGAACTAGAGTACCACTATAGCCTGCAGTAGGATTAGGATATATTTTTGAAGGTACTCAATCACAGTTAGGATTCCTTGAGAGATTCCTGGGATGACCCTTGAGAATCTCATTATAAAATATCTCAAAATTTGATTCTAATAGTTTATATTTATCTTTCTTGGTTAGTTAATGAATTTGATTTTTGGGTATCCATTGTTGATTTAATTTAATTTTTGTCAAGATAAAATTGTATGGGCTAGGTCATCTAAGTTATGGAATCTAGTCTTCTACAGTCACATTAGCCAGCATGGTGAGGACATATAGTCTGATTTTGGATATATTTCTCGGGTGTAGGAATTTAAGGTTTTTGCAGCCAAGCTAGCGGCATCGCAAAAATTTTAAATACCATAATTCTAGAGATATGTGCCTTAGTCGAGGACTCTGTGATTATCGTAGCCTTGCTTACTAGTATAACGAGGATTTAGAGCACCATGATTTTGGATAGACGCATATGATTATCAGATTGTACCTTAAATGCTTTTGAACATGTTTTCTCTATTTTTGTTTCAGTCCTTCTCAAAATAAAAATAAAAGAATTATTGTTTGTTTTTTTTGTTTTGCTTCTCATTATTTAACTTAGGAGTAGCTTTAGCTGTTATTATAAACCTTGTGTAACTTCTTGCTATAAGTTTCTTCATAATACAATGAATCGGTGATTTTGCTAGACCTTATCTTGGATTTGATATTATAGCTCTGGTTTTAAAATGGTTCCTTCTTTTAAACAGATAAGCAAAACAGATTTTATCGTTATTTCCTTCTTGCTATTATTTTTGTATTAAATAAAAAAAACTGTCTTGATTACGTCAATCACCTACTTTGCAATCTTTGTAGGAATCTAAATGTTGGTCTTGATTATACAATTTAATTTTTATATTGGGACATGAGAATATATATATATTGGACACTTTGCTTGACACGTATGCATGCTACACTTTGATTACCCACCTATCTAAATACATATTAATATGTTGTTGATGTTTAAATTCTCAAAATCCCAATATTTCTGATACAATACAGTATCAGAGACTGGTTCTCTGCTTTTTCTTGTTTAAATTCCTAATTTGAATATAAATTTCATGTCATTAGTTTTGTTTACATCACTGCACATATATGTTATATACAGGGTTTCATTTCTTAAAGAAATTGGTTGAGTTTTGTGTTTGAATTTGTCAAATTTGAGACTGTGTGCATATTAACCCTTAATACTGGATTCTAAGTGGTTAGTTCAATTTGCTGTTTTCAAATGTAATATTTGAGCTATATACATTGTTGTATGTAGGGATATAATGTTAGGTTTCATATTCTTACATGTTAGGTTGTGATAAACATTGGGTTGGTTTGATGTTCGAATTTCTCCAAAATCCTAAAACTGAATACATGTTAACATTTTTACATTGATTTCAAATGTTTAGTTCAATTTCAGATTTAATATGTAATATTGAACTGTATGCATAGCTAAATGTATGGATAGTATGTTAGGGTTCATCTCCATCAAGTTAGGATGCGTTGGGAGCATTGAGTTGGTTGTGATGTTCAAATCCCTAAAATCTGAAACTGCATTATGTTAATATTATACTGCTTAAAATGTTAGCTTATTTTCAGATTTTGTATGTAATTGCTGAACTAAAACTGGGTTTAACCTTTCAATACTAAAGCTATAACCCTGTACAAGGACACACACACCCTAGCTTAGTATACACTGCCATGTAAACCTAACCCTTCCTCTCTATGTTATGTTCATATATCTATATAGATATATATAGAGTTATGCATACATGTTATAATGTATATAGATACATAACCAAATCTATACCTCTATATATATATATATATATATATATTTTTTTTTTTTTTTTACCTCTATATATATATATATATATATATATATATATATATATATATATATATATATATATATGGTTAGCCATGCATGTCATGAGTAAATAGGTTGTGCGTTGTAGACTGTTTAACCAATATGCCATGAGTAGTGTAACTTGATAGCTATTGTTTGAAACCCAAATCCTCCTATACACTTTCATGTATTTTTCACATACACACATGCCTATTATCTAACCATATGAACATGTCCACATACACCCATACACACACGAACCACATAACCTTTACATAATGCTAGCTTTTCCCTCTCTAACACACACTCTCTCTCTCTCTCTATATATATATATATATATATATATATATATATATATATATATATATATATATATATATATATATATATATATATATATAGTATTGGATTTCAATGTAATTGACTTTCATTCTTTAACTTTTGATTGTGATTTTTTTTTCTTTGAATAGTACCATTTATAGATAATTGGTAGTTATCTTTATTTATTTTTTGCTAAGTACCAGTTTTCATATAGGATGGTAGACTGCCTTACAGTTTTGATGATTTGTTATTTCTGTATCTTTTCTAGTTTAGCACCCTAGATTGCTTGTGTGTTTTGATACCCTATGATTGTTTTGGTCTAGTGTGACTAGTACACCTAGATGAGACTTTTACTGCCACCGTATACCATGACCTTGTATGTCATTCTTTTAAATTGTATGATTTAGGTAAGTTCTAAGACTTGATTATTGGGGACGAGACTCTAGAAGAAGTACGACCATCTTAATTTCGAGGACGAAATTTTCTGAGGGTAGACTTGTAACACCCACTTTTCTAAAATGAGGATAATTTTGAACTTTTGTAAAAGTTTATTATTTAATAATAGGATTTATGATTTATGGGAATTTTTAATTAATTTAATATTATTTAAAATTGTGAATTATAATTTTGATGTGTTAGCTAGTGAATCCTAGAACTTTTGAGCCTAGAGACTAACCATGACCATGCGGACCTAACCATGTGATTAGAATGACTATTTACAACTTTTTAGGCTAAGGGTATTTTGGTCATTTTGTGACTTTTGAATTATTTAGGATTTTAATTAATTGGTGAATTTTAGATTATTTTAATAATATTTAAATTAATTTATTATGATTTTGGTCATTTTTTATATTTTAATATTTTGGGAAAATTTTATATTTTTAATATTGTTTTTATTGGATTTGTTTAGTCGGGTTTGAGTTTCGTCTCGTTCCGACTTGTAATGTGACCCGGGTAGCTTAAACTCTAGATGGGACCCAATATTAAGTTAAGCATGGCCCACAAAACCCAACATTTAAGTTAGTTAGTTAAACTAATTTTTATTATGTTAGAATGGTTAAGTTAAAGACTCAAACTAGATCATTTTGACCCCAAACTTGAACCTAGTCTAGACTTAACCATATGAGACTAGAGAGGGACAATTAGGACATTTTCCATTAGCCCTAATGGACTCTTTATGGCAGCCACCTTTAGGGAAGAATGATTCATTTCATTCATTACAATCTTGTCTCTTTTAATTTTCTTTTGTTCTTCCCTAATTTTAGAGAGCCTTCCCTTTGATTTGATCTCCAAATCAAATCATTCCTTCACCAAATCTTCCCTCAATCATTCCCATTCTCCAAGGGAAGGGTGCTACCAAGGATTGGAAGAGAAGTGCAAGGAGGAGTGTCCACTTTGAGGGATCTTCGTATCGGAGCCGTGTCCTAAATGATTTTATTGGAATTCTACTCCCAATAGGTAAAACACATCCTCTAAATCGATTTTCTTTGCATATAAATTAGTTTTGAATTCGTAGGATCCATCCTCATGCATGTGTCCCCTTTAGGTTCAAATTTGAGACCATTTGGAGCTCTCTTGAGGATTTTAGATATGTGTCTTGTGTCCTACTTGATAGATCCCAAATTAGGACACCCAATGTGTATGTTTGTATGTTAATAGTTTAAATAAATATTTAAATTCAATTTTAGAATGGTTAAAGAGTGGATTGATCTTAGTTAGGATGGTTAGAATGAGTTTCATTTGGATACCTATGTTGGTATCCAAGTATCTTGGCCTACATGTGTTTCTTTTGTCCAAAATAACTCAAATTCGTCATAATATTCATCCACGTTTTTATTAACCAAAGCAAATTAGAAATGTCATAACTTTTAGCTTAGAACTCATTTTAATCTCCTGTTTTTTTTAAAAGAAGCGTATCGAAGTTAGCTTTACAAATATATATTTTAGTAATCCAAAATCGTTCTGGAACTTTTTGTAAAATTATTTGAGTATTAGATGTACGAAAGACGAACATGTTTTGGTATTTTTGCGATTTCGGGAGCTTCCGGACACGAAAATGCGATCCGTTAGAAGTTTCGGAAAGCTAACACGAAGGACTACGACATAATTTAATCCTAGAATTTAGTGAAGGCCCAATTAGTACAGTATTGATTTTAAGTAGAAGAGTGACTATACGACATAGATATTTTTTGTAACCTATGAGCCTATGTAGTATGGATATTAAATAAATGTTGAATATGTAATGCATGATATGTTAGATGAATGAAATGATATGTATATATGATATGTATCCTCTTTACATTAATGTATATATGGTTGAATGCAAGCATGTAGGAATACAATCAATGTAATGTATGTAAGCAATGCATAAATGCATGAATAAAAGAATGATATACAATGTATGCATGAAAGTATATAATGAATGCTAGATATGAATGCAAGGTATACATGTAATGATAGATATGAATGTATAATGTATACATAATGTAATACAATATATAATGGTAGCATGTATGGTAATGTAAAATATATGATGCAAGCATGTATATGTCCACTGTTATTTCTTTTTCTTACGTTTTTCCTTCCTTCCCTTTCCATTTCAGTTTTTTCCTTTTTTTCTTCTTCTATTTTTACATGTTGTATACAATGTATATAATATATAGATGCATGTAAGTATGTAATATGCATGAATGAATGCAAATATGCATATATGATACTTATGTAGGCATGTATGCAATGTATGTATGTATACATGATATATATGTATAGACGTATACAATATAAGCATGTATGAATGTATACATGTATGTTTTGTATCCATGTATGTATGTGTGGATACATGAATCAAATATGTATATAGTGATAACATGAATGAATGAATGTATAAATGCATGAATGAATGTCATATATGAATGAATGAAGGAATCAAAGGTATAAGTAAAATATAATGCCTTGTAATGAATGTTAACATATATAATGTATAAAAGTATGTACATAAATGTGCATGAATGTATATATCTATGTGACTATGTAAATATGCATGATGTAACATATGCCTATATATATATATATAAATATGTATGTAATGTGGATATGCATATATGTATGAAGGTATGTATTTATATATAGTATCTATTTTATATTTTGTATTGTTGTGGTTCACATTACCTTGTGATTGTGTGAGTGCTAGCCTAGGCTTGGTTAGGCCTAGTGAGACTTGTTAGACTTGTTTGGGCTAGGACTTGACCTAGTTGACCCACTTTGACTAGTGTAGTTGACTAGAGTTGACCAAGGGTTGACTTTAGCCTAGATTAACCAAAACATCATGTAGAATGCATTGTAGCAGTCTATTTTACTATTTTGGACATGTAGTGACTTGTACTGTTCTATAGGAGCCAGACACCATTCCTCGGACAGTATATTCTCTTCAGATATTCAGGATACCAGACGAGTACATTCTCCGATCATTTTATATCTTATTTAGGATTATATTTCCTGCTTTAGATTACTTTACATGATGCTGACATGTTGATAACACGGATTAGTACTATAGGGATCTTGTCGTGCGATGTTATCCCCTTAGCGGATACATCGGGTATTCGTATTCGTGTACTTTATCGTGAGCATCGTGTACTCCTTGTATTCGTGACATTCGTGTACGAAACGTGTGAAATCGTGTATAATCATGTATTCACATGACCTTCGTGTACAATAACATATCTTGGCTAGATCCTTGTGTATTGATTGGGGCAGGGGAGTAAAAGTGGTTATGTAATCAATCCAGTAGATTACTCGTGTACAAACCTCTGTTGATTACTCGTGTACAACATCGTACCGTTTACATAACCATATTGTGCTCTGAATCACTAGTCACTGATAGTTATCTATATATTGTAGCTATTTACTTACAGTCTCTCTCTTTTACATCATGTTGTTCTTCAGTTTCCTGTATCTTACTCTCTAGCATGTTTATATTTCCTAGCCTGTTATGATTTGTTGAGATGTACTGTACTCGCTCCTGTCCTGACTGGACCTGTTGATAAATTTTACAGATAGCTTGGAGGTTGCCTGCTAGCCTAGAGGAGACACAGTAGAGGTTGTATAAATAGCTAGGGTTTTTCTTATAGCTTATTTTCAGTTGTCTTGAGCTGTATTTAATATATAGATTACTGTATTTGAGATTTGAGATGTTTTCTGGGTTTGTGTATCGTAGACACTTAGACTTCTATCTGCTGTATCTCTTTGTGGATTTCATGTTTTATCTATATTTTATCATTCTCTACCTTAGATGTGATTGAGACTGTATTTGCTATGTCACCTCCATTCGGAGTGTATATACTGTACAGGTACCTTTATATTGTTAGATGTTTGACCTAGGACAGCGTTCTACCGTCGACACTGCGGCGTAGACTGGACGTACCCACGTCTCGTGCCCTTACTATAGGGTGTGGGTCGTGACAATAATAACTGAAAGAAACTGGATAATGAAAGACAGTACATGTAAATAAAGCTGTGTAGAAAGGCAAGGTATACTTGCCTTAGGTCCTGAGCTGCTGGTACGGTTATGATCTGTATCGATGTCCAAGTAACCTATTTTTAGAGTTTACGGTATCAATAAATAATCTAAAATCTAGAATAACCTACTTACATGGGTTTTAGGTCTAGTATTAACTGGTCTTCTACTGGACTGCTCCCATTCTCTCATTTAGAATCCCATAGTACAACCACTAGAGCTAGCTTACTATTTCCTTCATTTATCCAGTGGATTAGAGTCATCTAGCAAGATGTTTGCTATGGTGAAGTTAATACATGTTGTCAATACTATATATAGGGACTGAAGCAGCTTGGTGGTTTACATGTGTTGAGTTAGCTGAAACTTTCTGGACCTGAACTTATGTTCAGTTCACCACCATGTGGGAATTTTCCCATAAGGCACTTGCTATTTCTAAATCACCCATCGGGCAGAGGTGCCTATCTTGCTCTAGGTTTGAGAAAGAGATACTGCTATAGGCCTGAGTTGGTACAATGCCCAATCGAGTTTTCCTAAGTTGGATTCCTGAATTCCCTTTCCTGGTGTGGTTGATTTCCAGCATATTAACATAACAGATTCAGTCTTTTGAACTCTAATGCAATTTTCTATAGGACATGACCATTTCCATGTGTAACTAATGTGTGATATACATCCCTTATATACCTGTGTACCTGAATATGTAGATGTGCCCTGCTGCTATACATATATCCATTGCTATGGAATCCTTGCCAGAATGTACTTAAGTGCTTATATGACATGTCATTGAATTTCCTAGCCAATGCCATCACTCCTTTCTTGGAACTTGACACTGCTATCCCTGTCCCTATCTGGTACACCCAACTAACAAGAATCATAGTCATATACAAATAACCTTGCATTATATTTGGTCACCATAGGGACTGAACACTCTAGTTCAGGACAGTTACCCGGAATCATATACAAATCACCAAGGACTGCTACTGACTTGTTTTTCTGATACCCTTCGTTCTATCCTGGACTGCACTCCCAATCCTGAGACTGAACCCTGGTCGAATCTTCCCATTAAGTACCTTTAAAGGTCAACACAAACTCAAATAAAACTAGAAATATATCTTATACATAATGTGCCAAAGTACAACATGAAATCTGACCCACGACAACTATTTTTCTTGTATTTCCATCACAGCTGGTACCCTCCCTCTGCTGAGCTACTCTAAGGTGCCAGCTTAAGGTCCTAATTTGTGGAGTTGGGTTTAAGAAGGACTGGAATGTAGAGGCTGCTACTTGGTGATGCAGGACAAACAAATAATACAGGGACCGGCTTCACATAGCCTAAGAAATGAAGGGATGTGGTCTAATATGAAACATAGACTGAACCTGATAGTGTGGACCCTATGTGAAGGAAACTAAACCAAAATACAAGGCTGAACAAAACCTCTTCCCACTGGCTGAATCAACTGGATGCAGTAGACCAAACATTTAAATGGGTTGTACAGTTGATAACATGGCTAATATAATCTCTTTGCATAATATAAACCTGAATTCAATATATGTGTGTCTGCACCCACATGAATTGGGAATATATTATTACTAAAGCCAATACACATGACTCCATAATGATACATATGCATACCCTATTACATGTTCTGCTACTGCAAGGTGGAATAGGAGATGGAAATGTAAAGAATCTCTCCAAATATCTGATAAATAGGTAAGCAGTTGCACACATTACCATTGGTCTTGACTAGATGCATACACCTGGGTCACTGTCTACACATACCTTTAGACACTCTAGTATAGAGGTCCCCACCACAGGCTCTGTTACTATAAGTGGTGTACACAACCTGCATACCAGTATAACCTGATGTATAGGTGTGCCCTGGCCAATGTTCTCATTACAGTGCATTAGTAACAAGCATGGGTCCATCTTGACACCAGGAGAGCAAAAGGGTCAATCTTTTATACTGAAGAGATACACTAGAGACTATAGGTATGAGTTGACAGCTATCTCTTGACTTGCTATGTGGATACAAGCACCTGCCCTCTAAGCCTAATGTGTGACACACTGGTTTCTAACCATTCTAGTCCTGTCTACCATGGTGATAACAGGCTTACAAAGTGTTAACCGAGGCTTCTGGGTCAAAAAAATTCCCCCCAGGTACTACCTACCTATCAATTGGCAATATCTTGCTTCCTGTGGCTCTAGGCTTGGACTGGCCTTGATATCCCCTGTTCAGTATGGTCAAGGACACTAGATGGCTGGTACAAGAAAACCCCTTAAACAAGATTCCCTGTGGTTGTCCCTAAGAACCCAGGATTTCCTCTGTTCTGATACTCACTATTTAATCCTCACTATACCTAAACTCTTAGATATGGTTACACAAGTTACATCCACATCAGTCTGATACTAAGGGTTGGTATCGATTTGGATTTAGTTCTAATGACAGCACCTAGTGTCCCAAGTCTCTCATAATTCCATACCATACATCGTCTCATGAACAGCAGCTCATAGTTAGCTACTGCCTGCCCTGCCTATGTCTATTCCTGGATATCCCTAATTAGTCATATATGTGTCAAACTATATACATCCATATCTTATTTAGTTCCTCCTAGGCATTTTCCCGAATACCTAATACTCCATTGGGGATGTGATCAAGGTTAACTAGTTTGAGAAAATCAATTGATGCGATTAGAGGATTACCTGTGAAGCCTCCGCATGACGACTACTTCGAGCTTCTTGAACTTGGGGGAAAAGAGAGGTTGCGGCAGGTTTTTTTAGGGTTTGGAAGATCCGATGGATCGACTGCTAACTCCCAAATATATATACATCTAAATTGATAAACTAGAAGTGATGAAGAGATTAGATGAACAGATTTGTGTTGATCTGCTCCTTAAATTCAAATCGATTTCGTATGCTGCAGTTGAGGTTTCGGTTGAAAAAGTAATATTTGAATTAAGGCTAATTTGCACCAAGGTCCCTAAAATGCCTTTTATTCCCATTTGGCCCTCCATAGGTATTTTTGGTAAAATACTAGATATATAACATAACAAATATATATTGGACAATAAAAAAATAATAATAATAAAAAGATATGAGGAAAAATTGGTCAAGGGGTTGACACCTACATCACAGCAAGTATAAGGTAGGACTGCCCAGTTTTTGAGCAGTCCAAGATGTATATAGGACTGCCAGAAAACTGGGCACTCCTACTTCACATCAAGTCTAAAGTAGGACTGTCCAGTTTTCTGGCAATCTAATACACAGAAAGGACTGCCATGAAACTGGTCAGTCCTACATTAGACTTGATGTGAAGTAAGACTACCAGTAACGTAGGATTGCCCAGTTTCCTGACAGTCCTTATTTACACTTGCTGTATGCAGTATACAGTATGGTACATCTTGTACGAATATAATATGCACAAAAATACGAATATGATATGCACAAAGAGACGAATATGATACGCACAAAGATACGAATATGATACAGACTAAGATACCAGTATGATTCGGACAATTAACAAATTTATATATTTCTTCCATTCTTGGGTTTACAAAATATGACAAAATTATTATATTTCTTCCATTTTTCTGTTTACAAAATATGACCAAAGTATTATATTCCTTCTGTAACACCCATATTCGGAATACGTATTTTATCAGGCTTATATGTATTTCGGACCTGTATTTTATTTTCTTGAATTTTGGCATGTACTTGTAATTGACTTGACTTGCAGATTTTGGTTCTCGTAATTGGGTTTTTACATGGCTTGGTTTATTTTGTAGAGAGGGTTTGGTTTGGTTTGGTTATCATGAGAGGAACACCTTAACCTATTCTCCACCCTCATTCCACCATAACCCACCATCATAAATCCCTACCTACTTTTCTCTCTCCTCATTATTTTCATTTATTTCTTTTTCTTCTTCTTCTTCCTTCCTCTACACAACACCATCACCTATAGGCAAGTGCACCTTGCCATCAAATAAGCACCACTTTTTATTTGTTCATTAGCTAGATTAGGCCATGGTGATCAACTTTAGAACTTGACATTTTGTAATTTGGAGCTTTCATTCTCCTAGATCTAGGTTTTAACCATTTTCGAAAATCTTTGGTTTTGATCTATTAAACTTCGATTTTTGCATGTTTTGATGCTTCTATGTGGAAGAGAATTTAATTTTACTCAAGTTAGACCTTTGAAAATCTAGATTTGGTTTTGATTTTACCAAGATATGAAGTTTTGAACCTTAGAGTTCTTGGAGTCTTCTTCTCGGCCTGGAGAAGAAGACAGCAGCCTGCGCTCTTTAGCGCAGGGCTGGATTGCGCAATCCCCCTCGGCCAGCGCTCCTTAGCGCAGCGTCGACCGCGCAGCTTGCCCCTTGGCGAACTGCGCTCAACCCGAGTGCGCATGGATTCATGCGCAGTCTGCTCATGCGCAGTCCGCTCATGCGCAGTCTGCCCATGCGCCATCTATCCCTGCGCACTTGACTCCTGCGCAATCCAACCCTCTGACCCCTTACGCAATCCATCTGCTGCGCCATCTGCCCCTGCGCAGCTCACCCCTGCGCAGTTGGCTCCTGGCGCACTTGACTTCTGCGCAATCCAATCCTCTGACCCCTTGCGCAATCCATCTGCTGCGCCATCTGCCCCTGCGCAGTTGGTACCCTATGCAGCTCACCCCTGCGCAGTTGGCTCCTGGCGCACTTGACTCCTGCGCAATCCAACCCCCTGACCCCTTGCGCAATCCATTGGCTCTTGGAGTTTTGGTTTTATTTCTCTAAGCTTGGCTCTTCTATAGCCCTGTATATTGATATTTTATTAGATATTTTACGCCCATTTTATATCCTTACGCCTTTTGTCATAAACTTGATTTTACTTAATATGTTTGGAATGACTATTGTACATGGCATGGTATGACAAGAACTAGCATAACACGACAGTGACCCGTAGTGGTGCACTCCTGACATGACCAACCTGACCTGATAGTGGCCCGTCGGGGCGTACTCCTGACAAGTACCCTGACATGATTAATCTTGATACTTGATAACTTGATAGTGGCCCGTGGCGGCGCACTCTTGACTTGTACCTGACTTGACTTGTAACTTGTAACTTGACTTGACTTGATGCGGTTGCGACAGCTAACTTGACTCGTATAATCAACTTGACACCGTGGGTGTTCCTGCTTGCTTGCTTGTGCAATCTACTTGTCTTGTCTTGCATCATGTCTAGGACGTGACTCCCTGGTTCCCACGGTCAGGGATTCACACTGAATATGGATCAGGCTAATGACTAGATCAAAGTGTAGTTCATAGAGAATTTTTAGTCACAGGCAATCTCGTTATCTGGGCGCTTTAAATGGACTTGTAGCTTGCCGACGAGTAGAGCACATTTCCAGCACACTGTCATGTGTTGCACCCTCTAAGTCACCTAAGGGTACATTTGTCTCCCGGATAATGTACCCACCTATAACTCTCAACCCGCGGAAGGATAACTAGATGGTCTGCAGGGCTTGGGACTAGAAATTCTCACTTGCATCTTGTTAGTAATTATGTTTGTGATAACCCTAGTTAGTTAAGTAGTAAGCCGTAGTACTTGCTTGGCCGTGATTGATTGGATGGAGTCTAGTCCCGCTTGTCCTGTCCTGATCTTGTACAAGGTTATGACATGACATGACTACTCGTGCTTTACCTTAATCATGATTAATTACAGGTCCTGATTTCTTGTATTTTATCTTGCCGATAAATGGTGGGAGAAACCAAGTTCCGTTCAGACGAAGGGTTACAACCCCGGTCCTTGTTTGGTTTACGGGTTGTAACCTGGTTATCTGAAGAGTTCTATGGTTATCTCATCGTATATCACCTGCCAGGTTTCTCCTTAATAATTGTCTTTATTATGTAATTATTTTCTTATGTTCTGATATGCTGGCTTTTGTTCTTATTTTGTGGCCTCCTTTGTGGCACTTGCTCTTTCTGGGGTTTGACCCAGCTGGTTTTGTGTGGCCAGATTCCGGAGCAGCACCCGAGGATCTACCGAACCTCCAGCCCGATGGTGGCGACTAGACGGAACCCGGGCTACGAGTGGGTTTTCTATTTTGTTTTGCTTACTCTATTGTAAAATTATTCTTTTGAGGCGTTTAGCCGATAAGCACCTGTTAGCTCGATGCACATTTACTTACTGTCTGCCTACGGGCTGTAAGCATGATTAACAAATCCTAGGGTTGATCATGTATGACTGAACTCTTGCTAGTCCCATCATTTTGTACGACTAGCTTCATGATCATCCAATATGTAATATTTGGGACGCCTTATATATATATTTGATGCTCTAATATCTTGTAACTCTGTTAATTGCTTGAGATTGAGACAATAGGCTTGACCTTAAGAGACTGCTGGCTTGTAGTAAACCCTCATATCTAGACAGTCGTGACCGTATAGTTGAGATGTATTCTATTTCAATATACGTAGCTGGCTATGTCTGCCCCCGCTCTCTAGTATTCTGGTTCTGGGGCGTGACACCTTCTATTCTTCTGTTTATAAAATGTTATAAAAGTACACCGATACATCAGTCAATTAATACATCGTAGTGGTCCTTCGGCCTCGGTATAGGATCTTCATTATTTTCTTGTAGACATTTATTGCATCGATGTAGGGAATCATTGTCATGCCCCAGAACTAGAATACTGGAGAGCGGGGACAGACACAGCCAGCTACGTACATTGGAGTGCAACACACTTTGCAATACGGTCACGACTGTCTAGATTCATAAGGGTTAAACTACAATCCATCAGTCTTTTATGGTCAAGAATAGCCTATTGTCTCAATCTCAAGCAAGCAAAATCATCAGAAATACAAAGTAAGGCATCTCAAACATTATATATTCAGATGATCATAAAGCTAGTCATACAAAATACGAAGACTACCAAGAGTTAGGTCAAACATGATCAACCATAGGATTTGCCAATCATGTAACAGCCCTTAGGCAGACAGAAATTAAAATTTCAACACGAGCTAATCCTTTCTCGACGGCTAAATGCCTCAAAAGATTAATTTACAATTGAGTAGGAGAACAAAATAAGAAACCCACTCGTAGCTACGATTACGTCTAGTGTTCACCATCTGGCTGGAAGGTAGGTAGATACTCGGGTGCTACTCTGAAATCTGGCCACACAAAACCAGCTGGGTTAGAACCCAGAAGAGCAAGTACCATAAGGGAGGCTCTATTTATGAACTAAAACCAGCATAAAAATGAATAGAAGAATTGATAAAAGAACATAATTAAATAACATGAAAGATATCGTTAAAAGAACATACTAGCTTGTATTAGAAAAACAAGAGGTGGAATATAAATTCCCATGTTAATCATGAGACAATCATTCAGGCACGGCCAATCAAGTCCTACGGCTTGCTATCATTAGCTAACTAGGATATCACAGGCTAGTTACTAAAAAGATGCAGTTGAGATGTTCCTGCAGCCACAAGCCTTACAGACTATCCAGGTTATCTAGGCGAGGGTTACAAGAGTTTATCAAGATTTAAGAGTACTTTTAGTTTACAAGGACTGCAACACATGACAGTGTGTTAGAAATGCGTCCTACTCGACAGCAGGCTACAAGTCCACAAGTGTGGCCGCAATAACGGGATCGCCTATAACTGGAAAATTTCTCTATATGAACTACTTGATTAATCTAGTCGTTAACCTAGTCAGATTTATTATGAATCCCTGACCGTGGTAACCATGAATCTATATCCTAGACTTGATGCTAGACGAGACAATTAGCTTGTACAGTCACAATCAAGAAAAATCAACCACGGAGTCAAGATATGGGTTACACTTAGAAAGACAGGAATAGCTATCGCAACAACAATCAAGATTTCACATGCCATGTCAGGTTTACTTGTCATGTCAATAGTACTTGTCAGGAGTGTGCCTCGATGGGCCACTAGCAAGATTATCAAGATGAGATCATGTTATCATGTTCAAATTCAAGTTCAAGTTCATCAAGTCAGGTCGTCGCAATTTAGGCCAAGTACAGAAAACATGCAAAGGAGGTCGAGAAAATCCATGGATGATTGAAACAATCAGTCGCATATGAACTCCAATTAAAGTGAAACAAGAAAATTATTGATGCCAAGATGAAGATTTACAACTTTTATGCTTTGAGTTTTATAAAATTTTAGCTACAAAATAGCTTAAAAAGGCAAAAACAATCATTCGTGTGCAGGCACGCAGTGCCAATTGGCATGCGGTGCCGATTGGCGCATGATGCCGATTGGCACACGGTGTCAGTTGGTACACAGTACAAATTGGCAGGCAACATCAATTGGAAATGTGGTGTCGATTGGCACGCGGCGCCAATTGGCGTGCTACACCAATTGGCGCACGACAACGATTAGCAATGCGACGCCGATTGGCATACGACGTCGATTGGCACGCGGCGCCGATTGGCGTGTAACACCGATTGGCATACGGCACTGATTGGCATGCGGTACCGTTTGGCACGCGGTATCGATTAGCACCCGGCGCCGATTGGCAATGCGATACCGTTTAGAATGCGGTGCCGATTGGCACGCGGCAGTGATTGGCGCACGGCAGCGATTGGCACGCAATACCGATTGGCAATACAACGCCGATTGGCAATATGGTGTCGATTGGCATGCAACACCGATAGGCATACGGTGCTGATTGGCACGCAGTACCGATTGGCACGCGACATCGATTGTCATGCAGCGTCGATTGGTAATGCGTTACTGATTTGCAATACGGTACTGATTGGCATGCGGCACCGATTGGCACGCGGCGCCTATTGGCACGTGACGTCGATTGGCATACGACGCTGATTGGCATATGGCACTGATTGTCACGACTCGCACCCGTATTTCGGATATAAAACGTATCCAAGCGCAGCCTATGCCGCAGTGTCGGCGGTAGAACACTGTCTAATATACACAAGTCATGGAAATATAATATCACATGGAAATCTATATCTCATCCACAGAATAGTCAAGACACAACCAAGATCAATGAATATCCATGAAACTAAGCAATAATGAATATAAACTGAATGTTTCAAGAATCAAAGTCACGTCCGGTGGACACAAATCTACTACCAATAGACGGAAATAATACTAAGACATGATATAAACTAACTGAATACAAACTGCTAATCAAGACAACCTCAACTGCAAGGCACCGTGGTCTGATGCTGACTCCAACTGCTCGTCTGCTCCTGAATCAAACTTGGCTAACCTGAAGAGATCATCAGGTCCTCAGAGGACTAGCTAGATACATAAAAATGAGCCTTTCTAACAGTTTATTATGCATGAAGAAAATCCAGAAATAAACAAGTAAAACTAAACAGTGATAAAACACGAATCTGTGAACTGACTACGCATAAATGAACTGCTGAACGAAAATGTGGAAACTCATGTCAAGATGTCAACGGATAACCAAATCGAATAATCAAACCCTCGCCCCTAGTATGGAATTGCAGGTTTGAACAACTACTAACCCTCACCCCTAGTGTGGACTCGCAGGTTAGCTTCAGAAAATCACCCTCGCCCCTAGTGTGGACTCGCAGGTATGGACCAATAACTACTAACCCTCACCCCTAATGTGGACTACCAGGTTAGCTTCAAGATTCAAGACAAGAAGGTATAGCAGTTCAGTTTATGACTTCTCGACCCATGACACGACTCAATCGAGGCACAAGTTTGAACACGTTCAATAAAAAATAAGACTAACTGTGAACAAGGGCTATGTATCAATGAAGTAAAATACTAGCATGATATGAAAAACACATGTCAACAATGAATGATAGAAAAACTGGATAATGAAGTGGCAGTGCATGTAAATAAAACTATAAATAAAGGAAAGGTATACTTGCCTGTGGTCCTGAGCTGCTGGTACGGTTCAAGTGCTGAGTCAAAGTCCAAATAACCTATTTATATATTTACCATGTCAATAAGAGAATGAAAGTAAAAAAAAATAATCCTATCTACTTACTTTCTAAGTCATTTGCTATCTATTTTTTTTTATTACCTTATTTACCAACAAATCTATTTATTCATTATTAATTATTACCTCTATTACTACCAAGTCTTAACCTATTAAGCCTAAATTTTATGTGTTGAGCCCAGCTCATATTCTCAGCTCAATACCGAACCTAGTCCACAACCAATCAGCACCCTGGACCAGCTAAGCCTATGTATCTAACAAGAAGGTTAATAATACTAATGCTCAAACCCAAGGCCCACTAATATAGCCCAGCCCGACCAATTCAGTGGAGCGGAATAACCCAGCCTAGCAAAGTCTTCCTCTATTGTTTTAAAAACTTTCAACCTAGCCCAAGAACTCATTGGTCAGCAAACCTAACTATTTGTTAGGTTTAAATCTAAGCCATCAAGTTCTTATTAGCACCCAAGAATTCTCACTGCTACTCTGTGTCACTAAGGCTTCCATCGACACGAGAACATTAATTCATATCGACACACGTAAGATATTGAGAATACGAAATCTTGCACCTTAATAATGTTCATATTCAGTGTCAACCCAACACTAAGCCAGTGTGTCCTGCCTGATCTGATTCTAATTCACTAGTCGACGGAAACAATTTGATCAAAACTTATCTCAACAAAACATATTTAACCTAACTCATTCAAACAGCCACATTTCATTCAAAATTATCACAACTCTTAACAGCTAACTGATCTACTCTACTACATTAATGTGTCAAGCACGGACACGAGGTCTGGGTCATCCGCATGTCCAATTTAACACAAATTTGTGTCCCTACGACACAGCCAACTCCTATAAACTGTGTTAGAATTAATTGATGCTATCACAGGCCAACCATAAGGAAAGGATCCCATTCGATTCAAGAAAATTAAGAAAGTATACCTGAACCCAAAGATCCAACAGTCAGTGCCTTTCTCGAGTCCGACGCTATCGCTCCCGTGTCCAGAATTACTAGAAAGATCGGTTTAGATATTTTATCGAGCATATAGCGAGCAATAACAGGGATTTCAATTGGTAAGCATTATTTAGATTATTTAAGAAGAAAATTTTAACAAACAGAAGAACCACCATCCCTAAGTTCATGAAATCTAATCACAATTTCTTTCCAAAACCACCGATCGGAACACCAATATGGACCGATCAAAATGCCAGATTACTAAAACGAGTAGACAATTCCAGGAAGGAAATGAGTGAGAGCTCTTACCACTGGCCTCAAGAACTCAGTTGATCCATTGTTGTCGAGGAACACTCTTCACGTCCATGCAGTATTAATCAGCGACGGAGCCTGCTACTTTCACAAAGGCCCGCCAGCCACCATGGTCGTCGTCTTCACTTAGGCGCTCGGCCCACTGCCATGGCCAAGCTCTAATCTTGCCGAGGAAAGAGAAGAAGAAGAAGAAGAAGAAGAAGAAGAAGAAGAAGAAGAAGAAAAGGGCGACAGAAAGGAGATAGAATTTCTAGGGTTCACCGGGCTTAGGATCGGTTGTAGTTGCTCCTATAAATACATCTAAGGGTTGGATTGAATCAGAGGAAGAAGTGATGGAGGACTATGGTTTAAAAAACAGATTTCAGACTATCCTTTGAAGATTTAAAACAGAGACATGGTTTGGTCAACTGTTAATAAGTTTGAAATCGAACCTTTTGCACAAGTGCCCTCGAAAAAACAATATTTGCAAAGAAACCCTCTTCCTATGCAAAGAAACCCTTTTTCATCTGACCAAAATAATTTAAAAGTCTTTAAATAGCATAAAAAAATTCCTATCAAAGAGATAAAAAGGGGAAGGATCTAAGGGTTTACACCGATTGTCATACGATATCGATTGGCACGTGGCACCGATTGATATGCGACACCGATGGGTGCACAGCACACTGTTCATCGTCCCGGCAGCACCGAAGGTGTGAGTAACCCATGAACACAAGAAATGACATAACTTCCTTAAAATAAATCAAAATTAAGTGGTTCAAAAGCTAAAATTGGATCGAGTTGAATTCCCCACAACATGGAACTATTATGTTTTGAAAATAACACGTTTTTAGAGATCAAAACCAAGAAAAATAAAAAAAATTAAAACTTAGATCTACAAAAATCTATCCATCAAAACCAAAATTTTAAGTTATAAAGATGCTTAGAATCATGTTGGAAAGAAGATAGAACAAAAAAAAATGGAGATCCATCTTATCCTCGATGGAGCAACTTGTACTTTCCTTAGGGTTTGGTAGGTGGGAGGAGTAAATGAAGAAGAAGGAGAAGTAAATGAAATTAATGAAAGGAGAGAGAGAGAGAGAGAGAGAGAGAGAGAGAGAGAGAGAGAGAGAGAGAGATAAGTTGGTTTATATACCAATCCTTCTTATCTCAACCCAACCAAACCAAGCCAAGCCAAGCCAAGCCAAGTTGAATCTAGGTGAACCAAACCAAAGGCAAGATTAAACCAAGACTAGGCTAAACAATACAAGTCAAAATATGGGTCACCTGACAAATGTCAGAAATCCGTAAACGTATACTGAAAAATACGTATAATGAAAAACGGGAGTGACAACTCTACCCACCTTAAAAAAATTCTGTCCTCAAAATTTAATTAAGAGGCTAGAGGTGTTGGGGCAAGCTATACTAACTACATGCAATCTATGACTAGCAGTTAATCGAGCAATCATTCATGCAAGCAAGAAATTCAGGGCATAAGGCATAAGAAAGACATTATACCTTATGAGCCAAACATGTGTGGATATCGCAATCGGATATCATCCTCACGTTTTCAAGTTGACTCCCCCAAAGGATGATGACCCCAAGCAACACGGACTAAACTAATAATCTTGTTCTTAAGTATCTTCTTCTTTCGGTCCAATATGAATACATGCCTTTCCTCATACGAAAGGTTGGTACCAACAACCAAATTTGAATGATTAAGGATATGGCTCAGATCCGGAATAACCTTTGAGCACCTTTAGAGAGGGTTGAATAGAGTGTGTACTAGTACAACAGAAATAATCACTAATTAAAAATTAAACAGTTATAAACTATTGCAGGAATAAAGAGACAGTAATTTAAATTATATTAAGAGATAGAAGATCAAACTCAGTGAACACCGCGATATATACTGGTTTTCCTCTAAGAGGACTAATCCAGTCACGAGTACTCTTTTTCGCTGTTAATCCACTATTTACAAGCTAAATAAGAGCTTTTCGTCTCTTTACAACACCGTGCTTGGCGACAAGTGCATGACCGACTTCACAACACCGTGTTTGGTGACGAGCACACGACTGACTCCGAAAACTGAGATATTTTTTGACTTGTAACCTCTTTACAACTCTATAAACCAAAGACTCTAAGTCGAATAAGATGCTATTGGCTTTGGCTAAAAGAAGTACAGGTGGAATTTAAAAGCTTTAAATCACTCAAAAAATACTTTAAGAATGAATAAAGAGAAGAGTGAATGAGTGATTAGAAATGTGAAAATATTCTCTATTTATAGGTGTTTTTCCTTACCGAACTTGGGCAGAGTCCAGACAGAGTTCGGATGCTAAGATCTCGCAAACGAAGGTTGTATGCAGATTTGGAGGCAAATGAATTTCAAATTTGACTTGATCGAACTTGGTCAGAACTCTGACAGAACTCAGTCAGAGTTCTGCCAAAGCTCTGGTAGTTTAGAACTAAATTTGAATAAACCAAATTGTATAGGTATTTTGGGCTTTTTGGATATTTAATTTTGAGATATGGGCAGGCTTTTTAGAAGTGTGGACTGGAGATAACCTAAGCCAGTAATATTCGATCAATTTTACATTTTTATATCCTAGACTCAATAAAGGTAAAAATATAGAAGAAATATAAAATGACTCGATCTGAATTCTGTTATAATTTGCTTTTGGATGATAACTTGAATGCTTGTTGTAGATATAGTACGTTCTTTTGATATTGACTTCATTGACCAGAAACATTAGTAGCAGTTTGTATATTTTGCGTATCGACTTAAGTCGTCATTGATTATCAAAATAAGGTGTGACCATTTGGCAATGGGCCAACAATCTCTCCCATTTTGATAATTGACAAAATTAGGTCTATACCAAAATATAGCTAAAATATAACTTTGAAATAATATACCTGACTTGTTCATCGATTAATCATTTGAAATTTTGATTTTGGTATTGCTCTTCTCCTCCTTTGTCATGTACAAAATGAGTAGCTCTCCCATAATGTGTGAGTCCAACAATATATATCCAGAAAAGGAAAGAGAAAGAGTAATATCCACAATATACAAGTCATAAGATAATAGAACTAGTAGTAGTGGAATAAAATGATAAACTCAACTAGCATGAACTGAAAGTGAATAAAGTACATCAGAAGTCCATAAAAGTTATAACTAAGTGAGTTTATGACTGCTGAAAAGAACTACTAATAAAAAGTCCAACTGTGAAAGTTTAGACTGCTACAAGTGCAACTACATAGATAATCACTAAGAAAAAAATCTCAAAAATACTAAACTGAATGCTCATCTCATATCTGAGCATCATCATTATCAGCTGGAGCTGGTGGCTGAGGGTTGAAATAGGTTATGGTCAGATCAAAGTGTCCGAAAGTAGTCGGGTCGTCGAACCTCGGTCCATCGAATGCAGGATGATGTATCATCAGAACGGAAGCAGTGGGGTGATGCAGTAGACTCCAGTGTAGATCAGCAATACTGTTCATAATATCTGAGCCTGTGAGGTATGACGAAACTCAGCAGTAACATAACTCTGATGACGTTGCCCGGAGAGGGTGACAAAATCATCAAAGCGCTGATAGAAATACGGGTCGAAACCAGGAGCATGGACAGCAGGGACAGGAGAAGGAACATCTATATCGGCCTAAGCCTCAACAGGAGCAGCACCGAAAAGAGGTGGAGGCAGAGGATATTTTCTCGATCTAGTCAGCTTAGAAGATGACGAAGAAATAAGACAAATAGAAAGGTTGATCTGAAATCTCCTGAAAATGGCTACCAGATGCATGGGGTACAAAAGGTTATGCCCCACCCATCTGCAACCGATCATCCAAGCCATAAAGGTCTTGGGGACAAAAAATAGAACACCGAAAAGAAGATGATACATCGCGAACACCTCATAAAACGTGATCTCGTCAGAAGATCCCGTCTTGGAAAGCAAAGCAGAGAAAATAAAGTGATGTAACTCATAAAAGTTCTGGTTGAGGTGTTTTGTAAATATCATACCACTGCAAGGGACAGGATTAGGATGACATATTACAACCTTAAAGGATTCAAGGGTCATATCTTTGGGAATCTGGACTCGATGAATATCAACTAACGCATCGCCAATATCAGGCATATTTAAATACTCACTGATATCAGTTGAGTTGAATTCGATTTCGTGTCCAGCGACACAAAAGTAGATACTGTCGTCAGGTTTTACTTGCATTTTGCAATAGAATATTCTAACAGCGTTATCATAAATGTTACCAGTAGTTGCAAAGAAATTCCGAAGACTAAGTATATCGAAGGTGTTGGCATACTCCGAAAAAATAGTGAAATTAATAGATCTCCCGGGACATATTTCCTAAAGAGAGAAGGAGTTAAAACAAGAGTTTGAAAATTCTATAGATGGAAAGAGTGAAGCATCATAATCCTGTTTGTCAGAGGGACAAGCAGGACTAAATGCGTTCACAGGTTCATACTCCTGTAGAAGCATGAAATTTTAGGCCAGAGTCCCTATGCGCCATAAATTCTCATGCGCGCCACACTGATATGCGCCAAAACAGACAAGAGTACTCGGTGCAGCAGAACACAAACAAAAAGTATAAGACATCAAGAAACTAGGCTTTTATTTCATATAAAAGTCTATTAACATGTCTAAACTCTTTACAAAGGAGAATTCTTTTACAAAAGAGAAAGAAAATCCTAAAAGCTACAGCTAGGTGCATCACTTTTTAGGCGTATCTACAGTCAGGTGCATTATTCCAGCATCTCAGCATAGGCACAATCCCGTGCATAGTCAGAGCGAGTCACTTTCTCGTCAGCATGTGGGCACTCTAACAGGAGGAGTGGCTCTTCTAGACTAACAAAATCGGGGTACAATAGCCCTGACCTGTGGCTCTTCCAGCATAACAAAAATTGGGGATCGACCGCCCCAATCTTTGGATGCAACAGGTACCTTCAGCCTGTGTTGGGACACGATGATCCCGATATTTGGATGCAACAGGCACTTTCACATGCTTGTACGAAAACATTGTCGATGGCGAAAGAACTAACTCAGCGTATCTTCACCTTCGGAAGGAAGCTCATCGTCAAAACTTCTTCAAATGAGGAGTTCGACGGTTCGCCAAAGCAGGGGGCCAGCCGAGTTCATCTCCATTTTGGGAAAGACAAGTGAGGAATGGAAATAAGCTTTCCTTCATATGGCTATTTATAGACCCGGGTAGCCCACAACCGTACTCCAAAGGGAAGACTCTCTGACTTTCGTACAATGAATTCGTATTTATGGCAATGAACCTGTCTCTTCCTATTCTGCTAAAATTAAGGCAGCCATTAACGCCTAGAAGAACTCAACAGATGGGCCAAAGAGGATGCGACATATGGCAGATACGTTATCGACATCATGCGCCCCCTACCGATGCGCCCAGTAGGACATAGACCCATGCGCCCAGATCGAAATTAACCGATGCGCCCCTTTCAAACTTTTCATCAATGGTGAGTGACAAAGGCGACAAGAGCCATCCAATCAGTCGCCCTATACAGAAAATAAAGAGTCGCTGACATCAGCACCATCATTATACTTTTGGTCGACTATAGCTGTCCTTGACACGTGGCTGGTCGTTCGTTCACATGTGCCTCGCAGCCATGCGCCCCCTAGACACACTCCTGATCTCAAGAAACAGAAGCTGAGTCTCTGTATGCGCCTCAAAAGCCATGCGCCTTTACTTGCCTATGACTCCTCGAAGTCATAGACCAAGTCACCCCATACACCTGATCCTCGGTGCATCCTAATGTGAAGCCCTGCATGCGCCTCAAAAGCCATATGTCCGGACTCGCTCTTGATCCCTAAAGACAGCAACTCAGTCCTCTCCATACGCCTGATCCTAGGCGCATCAAGACATATCACTCTCCCCTAAATTCGATATCTTCGAAGCCACAGGCATGCGCTATGTGTCTTTTGACTCAGTTCTGCTCAAGAATGGGTTCTAACCACCCTAGATCTCAGCAACATTTGAATCCTCGCAACTGCCACGTGTCAGCTCCACCGTAGCCTAACTCAGCAGTTCAAACAGATTCGAGGCGCATCATCTATACGCCTCCGCCAGCATCAGCCACGTGGTGCTCCCACAGCCAGGCGCATCCTACATATACGTGCAGAGGTATCTCAACCTGCTTCCTATAAATAGAAGGATCATTCCTTCATCCACACACAGACAGATATATACAGAGATATATCCACAGATCATATCCAGAGATCAGGAGAGACACTTTGCATCTTCTTTCCCTCAAAATGCTCTGCAATCCAGAGCAACCTAGACCTTCAGAGAATTCAAGATCGTCGTCAGATCATCAACGGAGTCAACACATTATCACTCGCTCCATCAACATAGTTTCCAGATAAAAATAAAAGTTTACTCAAAGGACTACATCTAAGTACTATATTGTATACTGTTCTATTTGTAATCAAAATTCAAAAGTTAAAAACAAACCTTTTGTGTCCCCTTTTTTGATGGCGAACAAATCCAAAGTTGAAGATGAACCCGCTGTGGAAGAAACTTTCTTT
The DNA here is from genome assembly GCA_029216955.1 of Iris pallida. Lineage (NCBI taxonomy): Eukaryota > Viridiplantae > Streptophyta > Magnoliopsida > Asparagales > Iridaceae > Iris > Iris pallida. The sequence continues at coordinate 13,546,721 of JANAVB010009198.1, read as the reverse complement.
CTCTTATGAATTTGTTTAGGAGCCATAGATAAAAAGAGAAAGAGAGAGAAATACCTTAATAGAGTGGAGAATAGATTAAGAAAATCATCTTTCGAGCTTCGTAGAATTAAGAACTAGGGAGGAGGAGAGCTTGGAAAGATGAAACTAGGGTTTTTGGAGGATTTCTGTTCGGGTGTGAAAAAGAATGAAGGAGAGTATAAATAGGAGCTAGGGCCGACTGCTATTGTTCTAAAAATTGAACCAACGTCAATCGAACTCAGCCCGAACACGGTCCGAGTTCTGCTAGAGTTTGGTCACTTGTATTTTCAGTTCATTTATGCATAATGAATGATAAATAAACTTACTAACTTTTAAACTTCTCAATTTAATAGCATTCATTACATTGGGTTAGTTATAGGGGCCGATACCAGCTAGCTGTGTCACGACCCGCACCCAGTGTAGGGGTACGAAAAGTGGGTACATCCAGCCTACGCCGCAGTGTCGGCGGTAGAACGCTGTCCTAGGTCACATACATCTAACAATTTTAAGGTACCTATACAATGTATATGCTCCGAATAGAGGACAATATAGAAATGTACAACTCAATCACAGCCAAGGTAGAAAGTACGATAAGATAGATAGATAAAATCTAAATCCATAATAAAATACAAAATAAGAGAGAGAAACTAAATGTCTAAGATAACAACCCCACAATATCCAATCATCACAAAATCTCAGATATATACAATGAGTATACAATGAGTATCCAATGAGATAACAACTGAAAATAAGATAAAGCCTAATCTATGGGGGTATCAGCATCTACTACTAATGGATCATGCTGGAGGTTTAAGTCGCAGGTGTCGTCCAAGGCTGCTCCATAGTAGGTATGACAGAACTCCTCAATATCATCTGTAATATTTTCAACAGGTCCAGTCAGGACAGGAGCGAGCACAATACATCTCATGCAGTTCATAATATGACAGGATATGTAAATATGCTATAGAGTAAGATACATGAAACGCTGGAGAATATATGAAGTAAATGAGAATGACTGTAAAAAAAATATCTACTATAAGTAAAGAGCTAACAGTGGCTAGTGATGTAGAGTACAAGATAGACATGTAAACAGCTTGAATTTATACATGAGTAATCTAAAAGTTTGTACATGAGTACACTACTTTAGAATTGTTCACATGACCATTTATACTCCCTCGTACCCCAATCAATACACAAGGATCTAGACAAGTTATGTTATTGTACATGATATCACATAATGGCCCATAAATGGGTGCACATGATTGTATATATGGGAGCTCTGTGAACATGAGAGTACATGAATCACAAGAGTGCACATGAATGGTAAAAGCACCGGAGTACATGATGAAAGTGAAATACACATGACATACTGTAATCCGATGCTCCCGAGGGGGATAACATCTCATGAAGGGATCCATATAGTCTCAAACCGTGTTAACAATATGACAGCATCAAGTAAAGTAATCTAGAGCATAAATATAAATCCTACCAAGTATGAAACGGTCAGATAATGTACTCGTCTGGTATCCTGAGTATCCGATAAGTATATATGTCCAGACAGAGTAGATGAGTCCTAAACAGAGCAACACAGGTCACAACATGTCCAGAATGGTAATATTCAATATTACAATGCATTCTATGTGATTTCTAGGTCATCTAGGCCAAAGCCAACTCTTGGTCAATTCTGGTCAACTCTAGTCAACTACACTAGTAAAACTAGGTCAATCATAGTCCATTAAAGTCTCACTAAACCTAACCAAGTCTATACTATCACAAAATCACAAAGTCACAAAGGCAACACACATTATATATACATATACCATATATAAAGTCTCACTAAACCTAACCAAGTCTATACTATCACAAAATCACAAAGTCACAATATATATATATATATATATATATATATATATATATATATATATATATATATATATATATATATATATATATATAGGCTAAGATATATTCATGCATTCATTCATTCATTCATGTTATCACTATATACATAATTGATTCATGTATCCACACATATATTGCATTCATGTATCCACACATTACATACATGGATACACAACATACATGTATACATTCATACATGCTTACATTTCATACATGCATATTTGTATACATACATTTATACATTACACTATACCTATATGCATTGAGCTCAAGAAGAGAATGGCCCAGACTTGAGGATATGTTACATACAACTCTGAACTAAGGGTATTTGGAATTATAACTGGTACAAAAAAAGTATGATCAATACACAGTAATACTAAGGGATAAGCCAAGGATCTGAACACACATTAACCACAATTGATACAAGAATCTTATGACTGAACAAAAATGTTAACCCAATTGAAACCTATATGCATATGGGACTGAACATCCTATGATAATGAACTATACAAAAGTACACTGAAAGGAAACACAGATGCAAGGTGGGTAAGAGACTCATTTCAAGTGTATCATTTGTTACTAATAGGTAAGTACCTGGATTGAATAGGAGGATATCTGGTCTGATCTGGACTAGAATATGGAGGGCAGGACATTAGGATGATGCAGGACAGAACACACAAGGGCCTGGACACTCATATGTTTAAAATTTAACAAGATAATATGAAGGTGGATATATTACATGAAGGATTGGATCATGAAGAGTGAGGGACTGAAAAGAGGGGAGATGATACTCAAAGTTCAATGGACTGGACTGGTTGGTACCTCAAAGATAACCCACTACTACCAAGAGTGCAGTGCAATACCAGGATGCACAATCTTATACTAAGACCTATACTCGAGCCATTCTTAGAGTAACTAATAAAGTTCATAAAAGTCTGAACTCAAGGAAAATAGGGTGAATTAACCAGTATGCTATACTTATATATTATCTAGCTGAACATAAAAGGCCAGATATGATGATAGGGACTAGGTAGTACATGTAGGGAAACATATACCCAGACTGAACAAATTTATAGGTCTGTACATTCTTAAGAATGCAGGACCTACATGCATATCTATTACTCAAACATACAGGGCTTATATGCAGGACAAAGTCACTAATAGGACAGAACAAAACAATGAAACTGGATATGTTTAATATACAAGCAATACAGGTATGCAACAGTGCAGTAAATGAATGAAAGGTAATATGCAGTGTTATTTTAAACTGGAATGAAGGATTTTTTTTAATATACAGTGCACAAAGTCAACATGTGCAGTGAATGCAAGAAGAGGATGTAAAACATGTTCTAATGCAGGACATGTGTGTATGCAGTGAATGAAGGGGTGTAATGAATGAATGCATAGACAAATAAAGGGTGCAGGACATATGTAGGTGATATATGTTCTGATACCCAACTTGATCTAAGTGTAGTGAATGATGCAGGACACTCAATTGTGGTGGAGTGTTACAGGTAATATGGTGTATAGGCAATGTACAGGCAAGTGTTCTCTGTTGCTAAGACAGGTATCAAAGTTCAAGCTCGAACCCTAGAGCATCATAACAAAAACTAATTGAACATCAAAATAAGGGTTGATAGTGTGTCGTGTATATGTGTATGTGTCATACATGATAATTTGTGTCCACCAATATAGGAAACAACGTGTCCACACCCATACGAACACTCACAGACACACGCACAGACACACAGTCTCGTGCACGTGTGTGTGTCGATCCAGGACACAACACGACACCACTCGTGCACGTGTCCACGTGTTCGCCCAGGATAGGGCTACGTTCGTGTCAGCCTGATACGTCTCTATGACGTGTCGTATCGTGACACGAGAGCCGTATCAGAGCACGGTACTGGCCTGTGCACGTACAGTACAAATCCCGTGCAAGCTCGATTCCTCACGAATAACTCGAGGGATTTGCCTCGTACTTCATGCACGAGATGTCAGTCAATGCCCTTTCGTGTCCCATAAGTATCAAGCCAAAACGTGTCGTGTCCAGTGCACACGACACAGCGAGCAGCAGGGCATGCGCAAGACTCGCACGCGAGCGTGTCCATGCCCTAAAGCGACTTGAATACGACATGAAAACATCTCAGCAACATACGAAATCAAAATAAACATATAGATCTAGAGATTCAATAAAACAGTTTTAGAAAACAGGAAGAAAATTCTCTTGGTGACATTTCATCAAACACATTCATACAACTTATGATACGTGTCCGATACAGACACCAAAATGACACAAAATCACACAAGACTAACTCCACAGTTAGGGGACACCTAGATCTATGCAATCATGCAAAGAAATCAAGAAATGGAGGTCGTTTGAGGGGTTTACCTATTGAGTGTCAAACTCAATGAAAAAGCTTAATATAGAAGAATCCCTCTAGCAACTCAAAAGCCCCAAATTGTACCAAAGCTGAGATTACTCACCACCAACAGTAAATAGACATCAATTAGATCGTAATGCAAAAGACTAGAGTCAAAAAGGAAGAGAAATAAAGAAATTAGGAAAGATTGCAAAGGGGACAAACCTTGTTCTTGCCAAAAGTGAAAGTGGTATAAAAAGAGGCAAGAATGAATATGAGAGATTAAATAGGAAGGGGGAATCCCTAGGCCGGCCACATTAGGGAAATTAGGGTTAGGGTTGATGGCTAGTGGGCTATAGGGCAAGTTTAAATGTTAAATGGTTCAAACCCTTAGTCATTAGTTCAAACACCTAAAGCACTTAATCTCTCAATGCAACTTAGTCTAAAACAAGTCAACTTGGGTCGACTTAAGTTAGGCAAGGGTCCACACCATGCTAACCAAGTCACCAAAGTCAAAGTCAACATCTAAGTTAGTCTCTAAAGTCACAACTAGCAAAAGTCAAAAATAGCAATCACCAATCAAACAATTATAAAATAAATTAAAATAATTTATAATGACCAAAATATTCATGTAGAAGCATGAAAAAGAATAAGAATTTCTATGCGACCCAAAATCAACATAAAACTTCATGCGGCTCAAAACCTGGGGAGTTTCATGCGGCTCAAAATCCCTGGAAGCTTCATGCGGCTCAGAAAGCTTTATGTGGCCCACAAATAGCAGGGAGCCTTATGCGGTTCAAAATCAGCCTAAGTAGCTAGCCATAATTACTCTGACATAAAGGTGACTGCTCTGACAGAGATGATGGCTCTGACATAAAGACAAGACGTGACATGTACCTAAAAAGATGAGAAAATCATCATGATATCCGACACAGTGCACAGTTCCAAAGAAGACTCTTCATGCGGATCACCTATAAGACACTCATTATGCGGCTCAGTCATGAGGCAACTCTCTTGCGGTTCGAGCATTGATCATCTCCCATACGGCTCGGTTATGAGATGTCTCTCATGCGGCTCGGTTATGAGACGTCCTTCATGTGGCTCGATCATGAGATGTCCTTCATGCAGCTCGGTCATGAGACACTCTTTATGCGGCTCGGCTATGGGATAGTCCTTCATGCGGCTCAGCCAGGATGCATCATTCATGCGACTCGCCGCAGAGTAGCAGTTGAGACACGTGGCAAAAATTGACCAAGTCTTAACAGTTCAGATTTAGTGCAACAAACAGATCATGATCAATCTTAACCAATCCCCAGCTGCCCACTTCTTGAGGCACAGTTACAAGAATGTGGCCAAAAATTAGCCATGTGGCTGTACACTCTATTACTCATGAATTCCTATAAATAGCAAGGTGCTATTCCCTTGCACACACACCGAGAGATATACACACAACCGGGCAGAGAGAGAGCATTTCTTCACCGGAGCCGAGGTTGCGTTCGATCGTCCAAGGAGTAAGGCAAAATTGATAGCACTTTCCCGAGCCTCTACCATCACCCCCCAGAATCTAAACTAAACAATTGTACTTAGATTGCTTTTCCTAGGTTTTATTCCTAGGCTCTCTTTTGTACAAACGAGTTTGTAATTGTGAGTCAAAGTTCAGTCCTCCTATAAAACTGTTCTGTTCTACGACAATCAATGGCAAACACAATGGCGACTCTGCTGGGAACTAACTTCTCCACTGCTGAGAAGTTGGTGATACAATCGGACGCAGCCAAACTTGGCTCCACACAACAGATGCTAGTTGTTCGCTTCGACCAGCAAGCGTTTGAAGAGATGCTCTCCGAGGGAGCGCTAGCCCCATCCGGAAGCGAGCCGGCCCAAAGAAGGCTTGCAGGGCATGGAGGCCCAAAACCGTTGCCCTTCCCCAAGCTCTGGAAGAAGTGTTATCTACTGTCCAAGACGGCGAAGAAGACTCACATGCGGCCCCACTGCAGGCCGCAGAGGACCTGCTGTCCCCAAGTCCGGCAAAGGAACACAATACGATGCTGGACTTGCGGGAGCAAATAGAAACTCTATACAGTCTAGGAAGAAGCCGTATAAGGGTGCGGGCCACAGGAAGAACGCATATGCGGCCACCAATTCCAGCCGCATGCAGAAGGCTCATACGGCCACCAATCCCAGCCGTATGCAGAAGGCTCATACGGCCACCAATCCCAGCCGCATGTAGAATGCCTATACGGCCACCAATCCTAGCTGCTGTGAAATGACCTATGCGGCATCCAATCCCGGCCGCCAGCCATCTGCCCTATGCAGCTCGGGTTCAGTCTTCGACCGTCTCTCATACGGTCCTGACATTAGAAGCTCCAATGAGGATATGCCAGACTCTATACGGCACAGTTTGGACTCTTCCTACTACGGGCCCTTGGGTGCTAGAACAAAAAAGTCTTGGACAGCGCGGGTTCGTCGAGCTCAGTCAGTTGTCCCAACCTCCGACCATCAGAGAGTTCCGCTAACTGTTAGGCGGACCTCTGATGGAAAGTTGTACAGAACCGCCCGTGTCCAGCCCCCGGCGGCAAACGGACAGGGTGGTTCCCAAGAGTCTCCCAACAATGATCGAGGGCAAGTGCTTTTACTTGCCCCGCATCAGGGAGCAAACATGATACCAATGCACTCGTGCGCTCAGGATTCCCGGGCCTACAAAACGAGTGTAAAGGTTGATCGAGATGTCCTTGACTTGTGAGAAGTGATCCTTCACAAGCGCAAGGAAAGAGAAAAAACCTTGGTGTGCAAAGAGTCCTTCCATGGACGTCACTGCACTCAAGTCATTGTCAATTGCTGCTGCAATAAGATAGCAGTACAAGAGGACCGACAGTCCGTCTTCCACAGCAGCCAGGACCGGTCCTACAACAAAGCTTGAGAGACGAGGCGCTCCCTTTCGCCTCCTGTAACTATGCCCGAAAGATCCCTATCGACAAAGAAGGAAAGAAAATAAATACCTCCAGCCCGACAATTTCAACCAGCACGACCAAGAAACTCTCATCTAAGCAGTTGTCCATAGCCGTCACAGGAGGAGTTTATCAAGGTACCCGCTCAAAGACGATATCTTCAACACTGGAAGATTCGTTATCTACATCCCTGGGAGTAGTTGAAGCTGGGGGTAGCACTCCTCGAAACATCCACAATAATCTGGTGTTTCAAGAAGATGAACAGAGAAAATAATCCCCCCAACGGACTCAGACGTCCCTGAAAACGTCCACAAGTGCCAAGACGAGGCAACCTCCTATACAGGGGGTGGCACTTCCTTCGAGTTCGAACCAGAGGAGAATATTCCCACATACCCTGACGACTTCTCTATGTGAGGGTATGATTCGGAGGGCACATTTTCTACAGTTCCTTTCACTCCTCATCATGTGAGAACGACATTCATGACTGAGAATGATCAAGACGGTCCCAGTGATCGGCAGCGCCTCGACACTCTTGAGGCCATACTTCAAACCCTGGTCAAGTCAGTGGACGAGATCAAAGTGGCCCTACCGGCTCTCCAAGGAAGGACACCTGGCCAAACAAGCTTGGATTCCGCCGTCAACACGGACTCAAACACAACCGCGCCAACCCCAGGCAACAATCCACCCGGAATGTCGGCTCCCACTGCTGTAGAAGAGGCTAGGAAGGCGAGAAGAGAAGTCCAGAAGCTCCGTGCAATGTTTCACGTCCCAGAATCCTCTCAGGATCTCAGGATACGACAGCCGTATCCCGTTGCATGGAGAGATGTCCCCTTTCCTCCATGATACAAACCATTCAATATTAATCCATATGACGGGATAACCTCTACGAGCCGGTACATGACCTGCTTCGAAGTCACAACTGACCATTTGTCGCATGACGACGCCATCCTCACGAGGTTGTTATTGGGGCATTAGAGGGGGTCGCATTCGATTGGTACTGCAACTTGCCGGATAACTGCATCCATTCCTTCGTCAACTTCAAACATATATTCTTGGAAAGGTTCTACGAGGTAGGATAAGATATGACAATGTCAACCCTCATGGACGTTGTTCAAAGAGAAAAAGAGCTGATAAGGAATTATATCGAGCGATTTTGCCAAACCGCGATGAAATTGTCCTCCGGTAACCCGGACTCTTCTTTAATTGAGATTTGCCAAAAGAGGTTGCTCCCCACAATCAGCTTCTGGATGGGCGAAAGTCAATTTAAAGACTGGAAGACATTCATCATCAGCGTCACTAGCGCAGAAGCAAAATTAAAGAAGGCTCGTCAACTGGGATTGCATATCTCGGATGGAGAGGATAAGAGCAAATGCCTAATACCAACAACAATAACGGCGATAGTTCCTCTAATAATCGGGACACCAAAGAAAAGCATGCTATGGTTGCCGATACAGCCCAGAAGCCTGAAACAAAGCAGGTAGAGAAGCAGTGGCCTCAGGTGACTTACTCCTTCGAGGATAGCCATGTCAAGCCCATCTTTGACATGCTCTTGTAAGGAGGTAGAATTCAGCTCCCTCCACCGAGACATGAACCTCGACCTGCATAGATGGAGAGCTTGAAGTACTGTCACTTCCACCGCTACGTCCACCATGCTACTCAAGACTGCTTCCAATTGAAGCGGTACATCCAGAACCTCATCGATTCTAGGGCTCTGGCCATTGATTTCAAGGCGGTAACCGTGGCTGCCAATATGGTGTCGGTCCAATTCGGCTGCTTCCCTCCAACAAAGACTCAAGATGGCGTAGTACCCATCCCTCGGGCAACAATGGAGGTCACTAATCTTCTACCTCCCCGAGACCAGACGACTGGGCTGGTACCCCTCACCACATCAAGAGGGGAGGTCATGTGGGTCCATCCGGACTTGGTGCCTGAAGTAACTCAGTCAGCATCATTATCTACCGGCAAGAAAAAGGGTGGGAAAGCTAAGTCCTGCCACACAATCTCAGTCGGCATCGAAGAAGCAACAACCTTCGTTACCCGGTCTGGTGCACAATCTCAACCTATACCGGGTAACTCGGCTGAAGATCATTAGCCGGCCACTACTGATGCCCCCGGACCTTCTTAGCCTCCTTCTGCCGACAAGCCTAAGCCAGAAGAGATCCGCTTCGACAAGCCGCTCCGTAAAGACACACCTTAGGGGCTGGAGAGGCCTTACAATTTTGACATCCTGGCATAATTAGCCAACACACCGGCCAAATTGTCATTATATGAGCTCTTGAGACTCTCCAAGGATATTCACGTCGCACTGAGCGAAGCACTCCAGAATGCCGACGCTTATTTGGCTCAGGTCAAGCTTACAGGGGAGAGCTCGCCAGCAAATTTCTAGGACAGCGCTTATACAGGTGCAATGTCCAATATCGTGTTCACTCTACAGGATATGCTCATCAAGACCAACATGCACGATCGCCCTTTGTATTACACTGGATACGTTGGCGACATCAAGGTGGATCGGATGCACATTGATCCCCGTTCTTTAATAAGTATCATTCCGAAGAGCTTGCTCCACCTCCTGCGTATCCCTATGCATCGGCTGACACCTACCAGCACCGCCATCAGCGGTTTTAATTCAGGAAGAAGCTATCCTATTGGAAAGATTTGCCTGAAATGCCAAATTGGCAACCTCCAGTCGGAAGTGACTTGCTACGTCATAGACGCAGATACGTCCTACAACATTCTCCTGGGGCATTCGTGGATACATGATTATATGATCGTGCCCTCCACATTGCACCAGTGCTTCAAATATGTTAACAAGCACGGCTTCGTAAGAACAGAATTTGCCGACATCGATCCTTTCAAAGGGGTTGAATCCTACTATTCGGATTCCTGCTTGTACGAGAAATCGAAAAGGCACCTGATCAAAGAGGATGCTCAAGAGCGACAGAGGCTACAATGGGATCAGAAGAACCTCTGAAGATCCGTCTCCAGCCCTGCAAACCAGGCAGAACTGTACCTCTTATAGCCACTTTGTGTACAGAAGCAGCCAGTCTACCAGTGCTCACTGCATAAAAGGAGCAAATGGTTATCCGACTTCCAAAGTCTAGCCAAAGGCCGAGACCCACTGAGGAGCCACTGACAATCAGATTGCCAAGAGCCGGCCAACAACAATCAAAAGAGATCAATCCTTCTGTTAAGCCGATGATTATTCGTCTTCCTAGGATAAGTCGACAACCATGTGCTAAGCCAGGGCCTACTAGTGAACCAACGACCCCACGTTCAGCACCATTAGTAGAACCCTTGATGATCAAGCTGTCCAGGTCATCCTCCCAATCTTCAATAATACAGGAGGTAGCTAAACATGAGCTAGGGACAAATTGACAGCTCAGCACTAAGCCAGGGACCACTAGCATACCAACGACCCCACGTCCTACACCACCAGTAGAACCCTTGATGATCAAGTTGCCGAGGTCATCCTCCAAGTCTTCATTAATACAGGGGGTGGCTGAAGAGGAGCTAGAGCTAGCGAAATATGTGGATGCGTACACTGATATTCCTTCTGCTGATGATGTAATCCCACCAGAGAAGATACCTTATTTTCTTAATAAAGGACTATCTTTGAACTACCTCGAGCTTAACAAGCTTCGTATAATATATGCTATGGAATACGGTATGGGCATCAACTTACACACACAAGTGACAAATGTTTATACCATGAACCAACTTACTCCCGTGGAAGGAGCTTGCTTCATAGTCGAGGGAGAAGATTATCCAATCATCTTCGGCCGAAAGAATGATCAACAGTCCTTCAGGCCAGAAGAAGTCGATCTTGAACCCGACACTGGGAGACTGCCCCTTTATCTATATAGCTCCCGATCCAAGTACCTCATGCAAAAATAGGGGTATGATATGGAGGCTACGCCAGGCTTGAACTACGGCACCGGCCGACGATTACGTTTGCAATTGCCAGTCTCGGCTGGAAAATCACGAGATTATTACAGCAAGACCAGACATGGTCTAGGCTATGTTACACCTGCAACAACTCCCGAGAGCTCGGATAAGGAATATGAATGGCATTCATATTCGACTGGATCACCCACTTCCGATTTGGATGTCAGCATCTGGGACGTACTCAGGCAAGCTTGGTCTGTCAACATGGCATTTACTGACGCCTACGAAAAAGACGAAGACGTACCCGAACTTCTCGAGTTAGAGCCTTGGGTCCAACAGCTAGATGCGCAATGGAAGAAGCGTTTCGAATAAAGATATCCCCTACCGAAAATAAGGTTATGTAAGTTGACCTCGACGATAAATCCTCTCTAAAGCCAATCTTTGTTAGCAAAAGTTTGACAGACGAAGAATGGGAGTCGCTATTGCAACTCATCAGAGAGTATATTGACGTGTTTGCCTGGATCTATGAAGACATGCCAGGGTTAAACCCCGAGATTGCACTCCATAAGCTCAACATTTATCCGGACGCAAAACCGGTCAAGCAACAGCAACGAAGGTTCCGTCCAGACATCATAAATTCTATCGAATCTGAGGTCAATAAACTAATAGCCAGCGGCTTCATCCGTGAGGAACAACATCCAGATTGGGTAGCCAATATAGTACCGGTCCTCAAGAAGAATGGAAAGATCCGAATTTGTATTGACTTCCGAAATCTGAACGAAGCATGTCCTAAAGATGAGTTTCCTCTTCCTATTACGGACATAATGATTGACAACACATACGGCTTTGAACACATGTCGTTCATGGATGGCTTCTCAGGATACAACCAAATCAAGATATTTTCTGACGACGAAAAGCATACATCATTTCGAACGCCGATTGGCGTGTACTGTTACACAGTCATGCCCTTTGGTTTAAAGAATGCCGGTGCCACATATCAACGAGCTATGAGTGTTATCTTCAGAGATCACCAACGTAAGACAGTAGAATGTTATGTCGACGATATCGCTGTCAAAAGACGGTCTAAGGAAGATCACATGTACGATCTAAGGACAGTATTCGACCTGATGCGAGCACACAACTTGAAGATGAATCCCACCAAATCCTTCTTGGGCATATCTAGCAAAAAATTCTTAGGTTTTATCATTACCACCCAGGGAATCCATATAGACCCTGAAAAGACGAAGGCAATCATGGAGATGGGTCCCCCGAGAAATCTCTGAGAACTCATAGGCCTTCAAGGGAGGCTAGCTTATATTAGGAGGTTTATCTCTAGCCTCTCCGGGTGATTTCAACCATTCACACACCTCATGAAGAAAGGCGTCTCCTTCGTATGGGATGAGGAGTGCCAACGTGTCTTTGACAATATTAAAGAATATCTGTCGAACCCTCTAGTCCTGGTGGCCTCGGTCGCTGGAAAGCCATTTTTGCTTTATGTACGAGCGATGGAGCATTCCCTCGGTACTCTACTAGCACAAAATAATAATGTAGGACATGAACAAGCTATCTATTACCTCAGCCGAATGATGATAGGACCTGAGCATAGATACACCACCGTGGAGAATGAGTGTCTTGCTTTGGTGTTCGCTATTCAGAAGACGCGATACTATGTTACAGGACAGACCATCTATGTTATATCACGAGTCAACCCCCTCAGGGTCCTCATGACCAAACCAGGTGCACTCAGATCTCGCCTCGCTACCTGGGCGATATTATTGTCTCCCTACGACATGATCTTCGTCCCACAGAAGGCTGGTAAAGATCAATCTCTGGCAGACTTTTTAGCAGCCCATCCAGGTTCGGAGTCAACCAAAATAAATGAAGAGATCATAGACGAGGTTGCCAATTCATATATGGCTTCCCATGATACCGTCTGGCGAATGTTCTTCGACGTTGCTTCAAGAACCGGACCCAAGGGAAATATCGTTGTTGGGGTCGGAGTGGTACTGATTTCTCCCTCTGGATTAGTGATCAATCGGGCATACTCACTCACGGAACCTTGTTCAAACAACATGGTCGAGTACAATGCCTTGGTTATCGGCCTCCGACTTGCAATGGAACTGGGGGTAGAGTACTTGGAAGCATATGGCGATTCACAGTTAATCGTTAATCAGATCTGGGGTTCTTATGAAGTTCGCCATGAAGACATGATCCCTTATCATCAAATAGAAATTGCCATAATTACGTCCCAGAAAGGGTTCTTCATAGAACATGTTCCCAGACTCCGAAATATTGAAGCCGATGCCTTAGCAGGTCTTGTCGCTTCCTTGGCAGTTCTAAATCATACTCATCGTTTGGTTGACGTAATAGGCCATGAATTGGTTTATCCTAAGAACAACGTACAATTTACTGTGAGTTACTATGCCCTGGCGGTCGAAGAAACACAAGACTGGAGACTTCCGTTTATTGACTTCGCAGTCTATGGTATCTTGTCTGAAAATTCGAAAGAAGCCACTTCTATTAGAAGTTATTCTCTCAGATTCTTCTACGATACAGAGACAAAGATGCTGTATCGGCGTTCCTATGATGGATTACTGCTCCGATGTTTGTCAAATACAGAAGCCAAAGAAGCCGTGCGCGAAGCTCACGACGATGTTTGTGGGGCCCATCAACCTGGCCCAAAATTGTAAGACCGCCTTTACCGGATGGGCTATTACTGGCCTACGATGATAGCAGATACGATAGACTATGCAAGAAAGTGTAAAGCTTGTCAGGTCCACGCAGATTTCATACACCAGCCATCTGAATTCCTATATCCGACGGTGGCATCCTGGCCATTTGAGGTATGGGGAATGGATATCATTGGTCCAATCTCCCCGCCTTCATCTAGAGGACACCGTTTTATACTGGCAATTATGGACTACTTCTCCAAATAGACGGAAGATATTCCGCTTACAGAAGTGAAGACATCAAACATGATTAACTTCATCAAGCATCACGTCATCTATCGCTTTGTACTACCTCGAAGGATCATCCATGACAATGGTTCGCAGTTCGCAAGCCACGCCTTCTATCGGTTTTGCGACAAACATCGAATTCAGAATGTTGCTTCAACACCATACAATCCGACGGCTAATGGTCTGGCTGAAGCTTTCAATAAAACTATAATCAAGCTTCTCAAGAAGTTCGTGTCCTCAAACAAACGCGACTGGAATAAAAAGCTTGGCGAATGCTTATGGGCATACCGTACTACAGTCCGAACGGCTAATAGGAACACACCATTCTCTTTGGTATACGGAAGTGAGGCAGTTCTCCCATTGGAAACTCAAATCCCCTCGCTCCACGTCGCCCTCACTTATCGACTAACGACGGATGATAACTACCGTCGTTGACTACAAGAATTGGAGGTCTTAGATGAGAAGCGCCTGCTAGTTCAACAAAGAATCGAGCTGTATCAAGCCCGCATCTCTGGAGCCTTTAACAAAAAGGTCAAGCTGAGAACATTCCAAGTAGGCAATCTCGTCTTGGCAGTTCGGAGGCCGATGGTTATGACTCATAAAACCACCGGCAAGTTCCAGCCAAAGTGGGAAGGTCCATTTATCATCGAGGCTGTATTCTCCAATGGTGCTTACCGTCTCACAAAATAAAACAGAGACTTGCTCATGATGCCCATCAATGGCATGTTCCTGAAGAAATATTATGTCTAAACGACACCCTCCGGATCAACCGGATTGTTGAAGTTATGTACCCTTCGGTACCGCTGAACTTACACTCCGGATAACCCAAATGAATTCATATCACATCTTATGGGTAGCAATTCATGTATGATCATACCTCTGAACTTTTTCCTAAGAAGAATATCTTCCTCAGAATCTATTACCCGCGCTTTCAGTACATAAAAAGGGTAACAGGTCTACAGAATTTTTCGAAACAACCACGTCCATATTACCTCTGGGTTGTTTCTTTTCCATCACAAACAAATCACCCCCTACATAGAACTTCCACGTCCATATTACCTCTGAGTTGTTCTATGTACCCTTCGTTGAGTCCACTCCTGCCACGTTCTCATTACCTCTGAGTAGGAAGACTCCATTATAAAACCCTCATATTTACCACGTCTTCATTACCTCTGAGTAAGTATGTTAGTTTTCTCTCGACTTATTATCCGTACCCAAACCAGGGTACGCCAAGGGTAATAGGCCCACAAATGCCTACAGTTGACCATAAATATCCACAGTTGACCACAAATGTCTGTAGTTGACCACAAATGCTGTACTAGGTCCTCTAGTACATGCGCCTCTTTTTTCACCATCACATGCCTCTGGAGCCCAGCTGTTCCATGGCATTCTTTCGCCCAATACCAAGAACTTCCACGTCCACCTTACCACAAAGTCGTTCTAGGTATCTCTATCGAGCTTATTATCCATACCTAAAACTGAGGTATGCCAAGGGTAATAGGTCCACAGAAAGTCCCCCAGTGGGGCAAGTACCGTAACACCAAAAATACTATATGAACACAACAGATACCATAAATAAAGGATGAAGTAAACATATTCATTCATTTAAAATCAAAGGTTCAACATTTTCCTGGGACCAAGTCCCTATTAAAAAAATGGAGGGAAAGAATAATGAAAGAGAGGCGGCTCGGCGACGGGCAGTTCTCTAAGACGGTCCTTCAGCTTGGTCGTCGACCGCTCAATCCTCAGTGTGGCCCGGCGCTCAGCCTCTTGAGTCAACTTCTCTGTATCCTCCAGATACGCATGTGCCTGCCAACCGTCTTCAAGTTTCTTAAGTGCACGCTCCAAGGCAGCAGAGGTTCGGGTGACCTAGTCGGTCTCCTGGAAAATTAGCTCCTTATCTTTGCGGGAAGACTGGAACTCAGATTCTAAAGAAGCCAATTTCCTCTGAAGCTGCAGGATCTGCTCGTTGGTATCAGCTATCCCATGAGATGCGGCCTCTTTTCGAGCGATACAGTCCTCTCCTCTGTGGCTTAGTTGATCGTACTTCAGAGACAGATCTTGAAGGTTCTTTACTAGAGCGGACTTGGACGTATCCCGTACCGTCCTTACCTTTTCCATGGCCATTGTAAGGAAGGCGCACTCCTGATCTATTGCTAAAGACATATCGACTTACCGTAGTCCTTGAAACTGAGCCACGAGTGTTTCACTTAACAAAAAAGCCAAACAAAAGTTGGATTTTGAAAATAAAACGAGAAAAAGTACAAGAAGTACAAATTTGATTCTGAAAAAGTATTGCTATGGAAGTCTAATCTGTAAATGATCACTTTGTTCCTTGGACCATATGATGATGATGAAGATCACTGCTTGAAGTAGAACAACTTGGAAGAACTAAGTCACCAGAAAGGTATCGACGCACTTGGGCACTGATGGCGAGGCCGAATGCTTTCCTGCTTTGCTTCACTCTGTTCTGAAAGAAAAGTTGAAGAAGAATGCTCCGGAGAATCAAAATTTTGAAGTTCTGATCTCTGTATTCTCTCCTGTCTCTCTGTGTCTATCTTATAAGAAAAATAAGTCTATTTATAGACTTGGGCTCTGGTGCGTAAAAACTCAGCAAAAGTTTCGCTTTTACGCTAACAACCGCCACCCACGATCAAAGTCATCTTCTATATACGTTGACACGTATCCCATCAATTCAGTAAGAATAGGATGCACGTACACACGTTCTTCGGGATGTGTGGCATAAAAGCCATGTAGGCAAACCACGTTCCAAATTGATCAGAAAGAACAGGACGTAAAAATAGCCTCAATGTACTCTGAGCGTAAAGCAATAGATTGAGCATAAAGTAGCTTTGACGTAGACTTCCCACGTAAAGTGGTTGTTAAATAACCTTGAGCGTAGAAATAGCTCAAATAGACTTTACGCACACGTCAACTGTTGAGCGTAAAAGCTCGTATAATCCTCGTGCGTAAAAGAAGCCATAGTGTGAGCGTAAAGTAGCTCAATTCACATACTAAACGACAACATTGGTCTCTATATAAAACAAATCCCTTTGAATTCTGTGATATATGCCATCATTAATATCTTCATGTCAGAGTTTGCATTAAATGCAAGACTTGACAGCTTTGTCCAGCGTAAAAGTGGCTAGCTTGTCCTGGGCGTAAAACGATGGTTGTAGATCCGAGAGTAAAAATAACCAACCTGCTTCAGACGTAAAGTGATTAGCCTCTCCTTGGCATAAAGGGGATCAATTTGAGTAGACTGATCTATCACTTTGACCCTTCTTGTGAAGCACTTTTTACGCTCCTACAAGACCCCCTTCAATGTTTTCAAATATCTCCAAAATTTGAAACACTTTGAACAGAAGCGTAAAAATTGAGATTTGACCAGTCGGCGTAAAATTCGGGATACGTAACAGCCATCCGCGTAAAAGTGGGGATATCCAACAGTCGGCGTATTCTTTAAAAGAAAATTAATGTCGGTCAATACTTAACCGTCACAATAAATTTCTTTCTCGAAACTTTTGAATGTCTCTTCATCTTCCCGAGTAAGCAGTTTCCAACAAGGAATGTGAAGAGTTGCTTTGGTTTGTATAAATAAGGACAAATTCTTTATTCTTGACATTCATCTTTGTTTTGTCATGGCGCCGAAGAACGAGATTACCAACAAAGAGGCTTCAAGCTCCAGGCTTGATTTCGAGCGAGCGTGCAACCTTTTAGAGTGTTTTGGAGTGACTCCTGCAGTCTTTAGTCGTATTGATGGTGGTCCCCCAACTGCGTACGAAGGGCCAGGAGATGCCGAAGCGTTTCTTAATCTGATGCGCCGCTCCGGGATTCACAATATGCATGAACTAGGTGTCTCCCTTCGTCAGCCCAACGAAGGAGAGAAATAATATTCAATGTATTGCGACTCTTTTATGTGTAGGGGTCCACTCCCCCCTTTATATAAATAAAGTCTGATGTTAATCTCATCTGTTGGTATATAGAACTGTTCAGCACTTATTTTGACTGCTTCTATGGTTGTTAATTCCCAAGAAACAAACCAACACGTGGCATCTGTCTTGTGGTTACGAGAGCCTTTAAATAGGATCTTCTCCCGAAATAGACTCCCAACAGTTTCTTCAGTCTTTATAAATAGCCGAGAATGTGTCATATATTCTCATTCCCGTTCCTCTGAAGATAACTTTCTGCAGTGTCGTTCTCCAATAAGTGACAATGGCAAAGCTGTCCAACGGTGTTCCTTTGTACGCCCGATCATTTGACGTAGATTCAACCATCATTAGAGCCAAACCATTAGTCTTAAGTGGTAAGTCCGACCGTAAGCAAATATCTGTCTTCAAATTTTCTGTTGGAAACAGGTATTCATGAGCGTAAATTCTTGACGAGCGTAAAAAAATCCTTGCTGAAGCACTGGCGTAAAAGCCTTGCTAAAGCTCTGGCTAAAAGTCCTGCTGAAGCAGTGGCGTAAAAGCCTTGCTGAAGCTCTGGCGTAAAATGAAGCACTGGCGAAAAAGCCTTACAGAAGTACTGGCGTAAAAGCCTTGTCATCTGTTTTTAGTTTAGCATTTAATACGCATCTGATGATACTTCTGTTTAAAACACTTCTTCTTTGCAGAAGTTTGGCTGAACAGTTTTTTCAGGACCGACATTGGTGACTTTGACATTGTGAAGAGCGTTCTTCTGACATCAACATCAGGGAGCTCATGCGCTTTTGACGCGCAAATCAGACAACTCAGAACTCTTCGTAGGATAGAAGGGTATTCCTCTGTTGGTAGGAAGAGCCTTTATACACGGAGAGTTGGATGGTGGAGTCAACTCTACCCTGAGAAATCGGGTAGTAGAGTTCCTTTCACGGCAGAACTAGGAATTGTATCCCAATGCTGGATACATTCCTATCTTCTTTGGAAGGCCGCCCCTAATCCACCAGTTGTATTGGCAGCAAAATGCCTTCGGGCTGCCATACTCTGGGATTCTTCTCTCGTTTGAGAGAGAAGACCAGAGTTTGATTTCTGCTGTTCTGGTTGCCACTGGAGCTCAGACGGTCACGAATTGCCACCAATAACGAACCCGTCAAAGAAGATCAAAGAAGAAATAGATCTCTATTAGGTTATCGTTGGTGTATAAAATGAAAATTCAAGAATGTAAGAGATTTCCATTATAACTTGTAAGAAAGTCTAAGAAATATAATAGACTTTTTTGATGATATGGGAATGGAAATGATGATTCTTCTATGATCAATGATTTGTATCTATCTGGATGTAATATGGACATAATAGATAAATGAAATCTTATTTTCTATTTTAGAGTATATGATACTATCAGAAGTAATATGGACATAATAGCATATATGAACTCAAAAGAAAATTAGATTAATATCTATGCATAGGTCAAATAGAAGTGATAGATAGGAAAAGAAAGCAGATTTAATATTTATTCAGAGGTCATGGAAACATGATAAATAGCGAATCCCACTTTCTAATCAATTGATAAAATAGAAGATATAAAATCCCTTTCCCAGGAAACTAGAAGTCAGCTTAACCAAACCTTGGTAGCTGGGGAATAAGAAGACAGATATTGTGAGCATATACGTCAAAATGGTGGACGAATCAACGTATTTCTTGGGAACAGAAAGGACGATTCAATTCCATAATTAAATGGATGAACCTGGTAACATGAACGGATGAGTCTTTTCGGAAATGAAAAGTCGTTTTCAATTTCAGAGACTAGTTCATTAGTAATCCTCCTCTATAAATAGGTGAGAATTGCTTGTAACCCTTCATTCTTATTTCTCCTCCTCTATTGGAAATATCTTCCGAGGATGTACGGCGAAAGAATGAAGTCCCCCGAAAAATCGAGGGCCTCATTGAGACCTTCCCCGTTGAGCCCCCTGTATCAGGCTCCTCAGGCTCAACCGAAATAGGTGGAAGCTCTTCTGCGCCCAAGCCCCCCGAAGACATCCTTGCTTTTTTGGTAGAGCCAGAGAAAACTCCTGAAGAAGAAGCGTCGAGGATGACTGTCTACAAATTTTTCATGAGTTCAGGAAACGACGCCTTCTATGCATTGGCCGACTATGTATTCAATAACGAAGGGAGTGGCCCTCGTCTTTAGTCTTTTGTTTCAAACAAAAATAATAAAAGAAACTTTATTTTCATCCTTTTTTTATACATAGTATTTCTTAAGAAACTTGCCATTGATTGGCATCATGAGCAGATCTCCATTGGGCTTTGATAATCGATAGGCGCCATTGAAAAACATGGATCTCCATTGGGCTTTTTTTATACATAGTATTCCTTTACTTTTATGAGTCATTACCATCGGTCTCCGAACAGCTAATACAAGTTCGCCAACTTTGAATACCCTCTCTTTAACTTTACGATTGAAAGTTCGAGATATGCGGGCTTGATATAGTTCAATGTGCTGTTGTGCTTGAAGACGCTTCTCATCCAATCCTTCAAATTTCTGGAGTCGTAAGCGATCATTATTCTCTGTAGTTAGCTCATTAGCAATGGCTATTCGTAGAGAAGGGATCTGGATTTTCAATAGGAGAACAGCTTCGCATCCATAAACCAATGAGAATGGTGTAAAACCAGTAGGAGTCCGGACTGTTGTTCGATAAGCCCATAAACATTCTCCAAGTTTCTCATTCCAATCACGTTTATTAGAAGAGAAAAACTTTTTGAGAAGTTTAATGATTGTCTTATTGAAAGCTTCAGCTAAACTATTAGCAGCTGGATTATAAGCCGTAGAAGCCAAATTCTGAATTCGATTCTTGTCACAGAATCGATAAAATGCTTGACTGGCAAATTGTGGACCATTGTCATGAATTATCCGTCGAGGAATCCCGAAGCGATAAATGACATGGTGCTTGATGAAATTGATCATATTAGATGTTTTCACTTCCGCAAAGGGGACTGCTTCTGCCCACTTAGAAAAGTAATCTGTTATAGCTAATATGAACCGATGTCCTTTAATAGAAAGAGGATTAATAGGACCAATGACATCCATACCCTAAGCTTCAAAGGGCCAGGAGGCTGTTGTAGGATGTAAAAATTCAGACGGCTGATGAATAAAATCAGCATGAATCTGACATACTTTACATCTTCTGGCATAGTCTACAGCATTTGCTATCATAGAGGGCCAATAATACCCCATTCTTCGAATGCGATCTTGCAACTTTGGACCCGGTTGATGAGCACCACAGACACCATCATGAGCCTCACGCAGTATTTGTTTGGCTTCACTTTCTGAGAGACAGCGCAGCAAGAGTCCGTCATATGAACGACGATATAGCATATGTAAAGACGAATCATAATAGAATCGAAACAATCTTCTCTTAATTGATACAGCTTCTTTAGGATCTTCAGGCAAAATCCCATGAACTGCATAATCAATGAATGGAGTTCTCCAATCTTTCTGCTGGGAACTTGCCTCTGTAACATAACTTTGTTCAATATGCAGATTACTCTTCACACAGAACAAGTCTCGGTCCAACAAAGTAATTGTATTTTGCCTTCGGATTGGGACAGCCAAGTCTGCAGCTAAGTTGGCAAGAGCATCAGCCTCCACATTCTGAGAATATGGTACAAATTCAATAAAGAATCCTTTGAATGATAGGACCAACTCGACTACCACCTGATGATAGGGGATGAGATCAGGATTTCTGACTTCATAAGTCCCTCTAACTTGATTAACGATCAATTGAGAATCTCCATAAGCCTCTAAGAATTCAATATCCAATTGTTTTGCTGCTTGGAGACCAATAAATAGAGCATTATATTCTGCTACATTGTTAGAGCATGGCTCATTAAGAGAATAGGCACGATATATGACCATTTTGTCAAGAGAAACCAAGACAATTCCTACCCCAGAGACAATATTGCCTTTAGGTCCCACTCGTGATGCTCCATCAAAATATAATTGCCATATATCATTCTTCAAAGTCATATTACAATCCACTACTTCGTCTGGAATGTCTTCATATAACTTCGAAGTTTCAGGTATAGGATGAGCAGCTAAGAAATCAGCTAACGCTTGGCCCTTCACTGATTTTTGAGACACATAAATCATGTCATAAGGAGTGAGAAACATCGCCCAGGTAGCTAACCTGGAATTAAGAATGCTCGGTTTTCTCATCAATACTCGAATGGGATTTATTCTGGAGATGACATGAATAGTCTGTCCAGTGACATAATGCCTTGTCTTTTGGACGACAAAAACCAAAGCTAGACATTCCTTTTCCACAGGAGTATATCTGTGTTCGGCTCCGACCATCATTCTGCTCAGATAATATATTACTTGTTCATGACCCATATCACTTTTCTGTGCCAGAAGAGTGCCAAGTGAATGATCCAAGGCCCGAACATATAGCAAAAATGGTCTTCCTATCACCGAAGGTACCAGAACAGGCGGGTTTGTAAGATATTGCTTAATGCCATTGAAGGCTTTTTGACACGCTTCATCCCAGACGAAAGATACCCCTTTCTTTAATAGACGGGAGAAAGGTTGACATCTCCCAGAAAGATTAGATATAAATCTTCTGATATAAGCAATACGGCCCTGAAAGCCACGGAGTTCTTTCAGATTACGAGGAGGACGCATTTCAAGAATTGCTTTAACCTTATCAGGATCAACATGGATACCTTGAGAGGTAATGACAAATCCTAGAAACTTGCCACTAGAAACCCCTAAGAAAGACTTAGTAGGATTCATTTTCAATTGATGTTGGCGCATCGATTCAAATACTGTCTTCAAGTCCTGAATGTGATCATTCTTTGACCGACTTTTAATAGCAATGTCATCTACGTAGCATTCAACTATTTTTCGTAGATATTCTTGAAAGATATTGCTCATAGCCCGTTGATATGTGGCACCGACGTTTTTAAGACCAAACGGTATAACCGTATAGCAGTAAACCCCAAGGGGTGTTCGAAAAGTTGTATGCTTCTCATCTTCTGGATGCATCTTGATCTGATTGTATCCTAAGAATCCATCCATGAAAGACATACGTTCAAAACCGCATGTATTGTCTATCATGACATCAGTAATATAAAGTGAAAATTCGTCCTTTGGACAAGCCGTATTAAGATCTCGGTAATCTATACAAACTCGGACTTTTTCGTTCTTCTTCATAACAGGAACAATATTGGCCACCCAATTTGGGTGTTGTTCTTCACGAACAAAGCCATATGTAATCAGCTTTTTGACTTCTGCTTCAATTGCATCCATCATATCTGGTCTAAAGTACCGTTGCTGTTGTTTTACAGGCTTGATATTAGGCAAAATATTGAGTTTATGAGTAGCAACTTTAGGATCTAGCCCTGGCATATCCTCATAACTCCATGCAAAGATGTCAATGTAATCTTTGATAAGTTTTATCAGCTCTTCCTTTTCATCTTCAGAAAGATTCTTACTGATAAATATTGGTTTGGACGTAATTCCATCTCCAACATCAATCTGGATAACCTCATCTTCTGTAGGTGGCTGTCGCTGTTCAAAATGAAGTTTCCATTAAGTATCCATCTGTTGAGCCCAAGGATCATTCTCAAATGGCTCTGATTCATCATCGGCTTGAACCATATTGACTGAGAATATTTGCCCAGATTTACAATATGAGGAACGAGACATATCGGATTCGATGAATAGAATTTCTTCCGAATCTGATGATTGCGAAGAGCTAGAAGATAATTCTTCTTGTATATCATCATTAAACATGTGGGATAAATCATATCCCAACCTATGACGAGTCTTTTGGTAAAACGGATCACCACATAATGGTAGTCGTCTGCCCTTGCCCTGATTGAGACCTTGCATAGTCTTCAAATCATACCCCATGCTCTGGATGATCTTGATAGATTGTTGACTGTATTTTTCAATTCGGATTCTTCCTTTATCTTTATCCTTCAGATTATCTGTCTGAGTAACAGGGATATTTCTAGCCAGGCCAAACACAATTTGGCGTTTGTTTTTCTTATCAGACGGGACCATGAAATAGGATTCTTCGTGACGTCTGAAAGTTACGCAAGCTTGTGATGAAGCGGCTACAGGAAGCAGATAGGGAGAAGATGTCAAAAACTTTTAAGCACAAGGTCCGACATCGACATGAGAAGGAAAAGAATTCTCCTTATGATCAATGTATAAAGTTTCTTCCGGTTCTATGTTGTCTTTATATTGATGACTTTGATTATCAGAAGATAAAGTCATTCTCTCAATAAACTTGACAGCCATATACTCGAACAGGAAATCTTCATTGATATCAAAAAGTACAGAATGATCAATATTTACATCATTTACAATCTGATTGCTATTCTTCGGATTAATCAACAGTGGACCATCATCCGTCTTCTGCGTAGATTTGCCAAGATTGACAATCAATGGTGACTCTGGATCATTCGTACAAGAAGTACGCCCTTTAACCTTGATCATAAAGGGTTGAACTTGGCTCTTAGTAGGAATATTTATTGATCCCTTAGATGAAGTTTGAGTTCTTCCTTTAACCTTGATTATCAAAGGTTGATCATTGATAGGTTGGGATTGGATTCGTCCCTTGACTACGATCTTCAAAGGTTGCTCCTCTAGCGGATCTTCATTAATAGACTGATCCTCAGATGATGATTGATCTTCAGCCATGTCTGATATATCTTTCACATGCTCTTGCTTATAAAGCCTTGAATCAGAGAAGTAGGCTTCGACACCCTTGAACGGATTAATATCAGCAAACTCAGTTTTTATAACTCCTTGGGAGTCCACATATTTGAAACATTGGTGAAGAGTTGAAGGCTCAATATTGTGCTCATGAATGCACGGTCTTCCAAGAAGAATATTGTAGGATACGTCCGAGTTGATAACATAGAAAGTTACCATAGTTCGAAAATCACCAATCTGAATCTGCAGACGAATCTTCTCCAGTGGTTTACTCTTGCCAGAGTTAAAACCGACTATCGTAGTATTAGTGTAAGTCAGCTCACTAGTAGGAATCCTCAGGGGTCTTAGCATACTCTGAAGAATTATACTAATTGAAGACCCAGGATCAATGAAAATCCTGTCAATTTTAGTGGATCCGATATATCCAGTGTAGCACAGAGGCCTATCATGCTTGTTGTGTTTCAATAGCATATCCTCTTGTGTAAAGGTGATGTTGGGAATTGCTTCCATCACACTATGATAATACGGGCATGACACTGGTATATTATCATGAGTCTTGAGTTGAGCCAAGCATGAATCTGCTTGAAGTAAAGCTTCGCTCAAAGTCTCTCTGCTTTCTCTGGAAACGCGAAGCAGTTCAAATATAGATAGTCTAGCCGGAGTATTGGCTAACTGAGCTAGAATGTCAAACTTATAAGGCTTCATCACCACCCCCTGATTGGAAGCAAACTTCAATGGGATATCAAAGCGTACTGCCTTCTGTTTTCCCTTTTCAACCACAGACGGTTTAACAGGAACAGGAGAAGGTTGAACTGGTAGAGTTTCCACTACATCTTCTGCTTCTTTGGAGGATCCCTCATAGTTTTTGTGGTACTCTTTTCCAGATCTTGTACCAACAAAAGTTTCTTCTTAAGACTCAGGAGAAAAAAGTACCATATTACAGGATTTAGTCTTTCTTCCCTTAGCCTTCTTCTTGTGAGGGTTGTTACGAGGAACTTCAGAACCCAATCCAGCAGTAGAATTCTGATTTTGAATTCGTAAAGGAAGACGTATTCCTTTATCATAATTCAAACCTTCTGCCTTTTGAAAGTCGTAACCCATCTTCCTCATGAGAATGACAGATTGCTGACTATACAAGTGGATAGGCAGTGAACTTTGGACAGGTGTTCCAGCACAGGAAGAGGAAGGAACCTCTGCTACTACAGGAGAATGAAGCATAGACGTCTCTGTAGTTAAGGGAGGAGAAGGGTTTGGGATACGAAGAGAAATCCATGTTGGAGCTTTTTCATAAGCAGCAAAGACTTGTTGTGCCCGGTATAAAGAAACACTATTCATGGCTAGCCACTGCTGATGAGTAAGCTTGAGCTTGGTAGGAGGAGCTAGACTTGGAGGACAGATGTTTAGTCCTTTCAGTCTATCTTCTAGAGGAAGGTCATCCCATAGATGATCCAAGTCATCAGGATTTGGAATAACATGAGAAATTATGTTACAGGTTTTGACTTTCTTACCTTTCTTGGATTTTAAAGTTTTACCTTCATTTTCCAACTCAGGTACTAAGTCAGGATGTACCCACATGATTTTACCATTTTTCAATGTGAGCGGCAGCAATCCTGTATTTTCTTTCCTGGCAAGCGGGATATTCACGATCTTCATCGTCGCCTTCGGAATTGGGATAATTCCATCTGGGACTTACTGTGGAGGAAAATCTCTAAACTGAAGAGAAACCATATTGGTCGTAACCGTATGGTCATCATTGGTTAAAGTGATAGCGCCACCATTTATCAGCTCTTGGATCTTCTTTTTCAAGACATAGCAAGCACTGGTAGGATGATTAATGTATCTATGATAGATACAATATTTGGGATTGTCAGTCAGATTTACCTCATTAGGCCTTTTTGGCTCTGGAATCTGAAGTTTACCACTTTTCACCAGACATTAAAATATCCCTGGGATATCACTTTCGTCAAAAGAGTATTCTTCCTTTGGCCTGAAGATTCCTGATTATTTGGCGTCGTTTTGTTCTTGGAAAGATTGTCCATAAGAGCATCTTTTCCTTTCACATTACGATTGCCAGGATTATTAGCAGGATTATTTTTCTTCCCTTTATCTTCTGAAACGAAAATCATCCCGTGTTCACGAGCCAACCTACCATTGGTCTCGGCAGAAACTGCTGCTATGATAAACGAAGCCCAATCTGTGAATTGGGAACCTGTGAAGACAGCAATGGATGGTTGCAGATTCATCTTGCATGTATCAATCAACGCTGAATCTGGCATACCAGGAGGCATCTTTAGAGTAGCCTGTCGGAAACGTTCAATGAACGTCCGAGTATCTTCTTTCTCTTTTTGTTTGATTTCTATCAAAGAGGACATGTTCATGTCCATACCTCCTTCATAGAAGCGGGAGAGAAACATTGCCTTGAATTCGTCAAAAGACGAAATAGAGTTATCGGGTAAGCTACGATACCAGTCGTAAGCTAAACCCGTCAGGCACCCGATGAACTCTCGAGTGAGAAGAGCATCATTTTTCTGCAAGTGTACAGTCATAATATCAAAGTAATTGATATATTGACTGGGAGATGCTTTTCCATCGAATAAAATCATGAATTGTGGCCTACTACGTCACCGACGGGAGACTGATTCTTCTTGGTCGAACCGATCGAAACATCATCATATTAAGCAATCGCCTCCTCGTTAGAGGAGAAAGTCGTCCCCAGCAGAGTCGCCATTTTGTTTCACTTAACAAAAATGCCAAACAAAAGTTGGATTTTGAAAATAAAACGAGAAAAAGTACAAGAAGTACAAATTTGATTATAGAAAAGTATTGCTATGGAAGTCTGATCTGTAAATGATCACTTTGTTCCTTGGACCATATGATGATGATGAAGATCACTGCTTGAAGTAGAACAATTTGGAAGAACTAAGTCACCAGAAAGGTATCGACGCACTTGGGCATTGATGGCGAGGCCGAATGCTTTCCTGCTTTGCTTCACTCTGTTCTGAAAGAAAAGTTGAAGAAGAATGCTCCAGAGAATCAAAATCTTGAAGTTCTGATCTCTGTATTCTCTTCTGTCTCTCTGTGTCTGTCTTATGAGAAAAATAAGTCTATTTATAGACTTGGGCTCTGGTGCGTAAAAACTCAGCAAAAGTTCTGCTTTTACGCTAACAACCGCCACCCACGATCAAAGTCATCTTCTATATACGTTAACACGTATCCCATCAATTCAGTAAGAATAGGATGCACGTACACACGTTCTTCAGGATGTGTGGCATAAAAGCCATGTAGGCAAACCACGTTACAAATTGATCAGAAAGAACATGGCATAAAAATAGCCTCAATGTACTCTGAGCGTAAAGCAATAGATTGAGCATAAAGTAGCTTTGACGTAGACTTCCCGCGTAAAGTGGTTGTTAAATAACCTTGAGCGTAGAAATAGCTCAAATAGACTTTACGCACACGTTAACTGTTGAGCGTAAAAGCTCGTATAGTCCTCGTGCGTAAAAGAAGCCATAGTGTGAGCGTAAAGTAGCTCAATTCACATACTAAACGACAACATTGGTCTCTGTATAAAACAAATTCCTTTGAATTCTGTGATATATGCCATCATTAATATCTTCATATCAGAGTTTGTATTAAATGCAAGACTTGACAGCTTTGTCCAGCGTAAAAGTGGCTAGCTTGTCCTGGGCATAAAACGATGGATGTAGATCCGAGCGTAAAAATAACCAACCTGCTTCAGGCGTAAAGTGATTAGCCTCTCCTTGGCATAAAGGGGATCAATTTGAGTAGACTGATCTATCACTTTGACCCTTCTTGTGAAGCACCTTTTATGCTCCTACAACGAGCTGATCAGCTTCTACTAATTTGGGCTCCAGGAGCTCGATCAACCCTGTCCCGCCGGGGAGTGTTCTGAGGAGTTCAATCTGACCGCGGACACATTGACAAGCCAATACAAAAGATGTCCCTCTCTCTAGGGCAGCTTCGACCCCTCGTTTCATATGGCGGTAGAAACTATCAATCACGTCCTTCGACGATTCATCCAGAACTTCCGAAGAAGACGGTGTCAAAGGAAGAGTAGCTGGCAGAGTTGAAGACGGTAGTGAAGAAGATGCACCAGAACTTGATGCCCCTATCACTAAGGATACAAGTTCCGAGCGATAGGACGCCTGAATAATAGTCATCTCTTCCTCCGTAGCCCGAAGGATGCAAAGACTGGGCAGTGCTGAAAGGTCAACCTCCGGTGATAGAGTTACATTAACCGAGGAGGGTGTAGGGACCATTTCTCCATGCCCCGGCAGTTCCACTACGTCTCCTCCTGAACTCGACCCGGCAAGAGATCCCTCGATAGTAGTTGAAGGAGGAGGCATACTTCCTTCCACTAGATCCTCTCTGGTGACTTCACCCCCGATGATGTCCGTCGTCGACAGCGAAGGAGCTGGATCTGTATGTCCGAAGCAACCATCGATCAACTTAACCCGAAGGATATGAAGATAGAGCAAATGAACCTCCTAACTAGTCAAGACATGACATAGCTTACCAGGGGAGGGCTGCTGTAAAACCCCTAAAATTTCTACTATTTTTTTATTATTAAATTTGGTACCGATTTAAAATTTTGTATTGTACGTCACGTAATCGTATTTTACGTCGCGCACAAAATTTTATTTTTGCTCGACGAGTGTGAATATGTGCGAGCGTACATATTTTTAGAAAAATATTTTTATTTTATAGTTTCAAGATAATATATATAATAATTATTTTTGCCATTTTACCAAATTTTCGAGTTGGTTATCTTAATCCCTCCTTCTAATATTTATTAGGAATAAGTTATATTTCATTGTATACTAGAAAGCATAATTTTGTATAAATAATTATGCATACATGCTTCCTAAATTATTTATTATCTTATTTTAAAATAAATAATAATGTATTTTTGAAATTAATTATTATAGTATTTTTGGAAAAACATATTTTAAAGTATTGGGACATTTAAATCTTGATTTTAAAATTTTGGATTTATTTAAATAAGTTAAATATTTGAAATTTATTTATCTCATGGATTTTATACTAGAAATTTAATTTGATCTAAATTAGATATTTAATTTGAAATTAGATTTGGATATAGATTAGATTTGGATTTGATTGTTTTAAATTAATAGATTATTTATCTACTTGGGTTTTAAATTCTCCTAATCCTATCCAAATTGGGAATTTTCACATCCTATAAATAGGCAGGTACTCCTCCAATTTATTTTATCATCCATCAAATTGTCCCCACAAATTATTCCATCACAAATAGTTGTGCCTCGTGTCTGTGTCCATCCAAATTCTTATTCCATATTTTTACATTTACAATTTCTCTTTTCCGTGTCGACAACTCCGACACGATTCATCCAAAACCCAATTCCTACTCTAGCAATCCTAACCCTAACCCTAGCCGTAGTCAAGCTGCCTCCTCGGCCTTGGCCGTCTCCACCAATTCCCCCACCTTCGACCAACACCCAGCCCATCTCCTCCACGACCTCCCTCGACGCTCCTCCCGCAATCACTGCCACAACCAAGCTCGACCCAGCAGCCCCGTCGATACCACAACCGTCGTCATCGACGTCACCTAGACCGCCACCATTACAGCACACCCAATCACCCCGACACTCAACCCAGCCCCTGTCCGTCAAACCCTGACCAAACACAGCCATCACCACCATTGCAACCACCACCACCGCGGCCACTGCCGCGGCAGCCCCGCCACGCCTACGCCGCCCGCACACCCATCACCACAACACAAAAATAAAAAAGAAAACAAAAACCTAAAACTAAACTCACCTCCTCCGCGTGCGAGCACCGCCACCATCTCCGTCGCTCCGCCGCGCGACAGCACCCTCTAGCCGCACAACCCGATCGTTGTCGGCCGTGAATGCCTCGCCCAGCGCCTGGCGTGCCGTCAACTCCGCCGAAACCCTCGAAACCCCTTCGTCTCCGCCTTTCCAAATCGCTGAGCACCGACGTCCCCGGCCTTCCGCCCTCACCGGAGCAACCTTGCCCTAAACCCCGTCGCAGCCCACCGAGCCGGCCTATCACTCCGTTCGCCGCCGTTCGTCCCTCTCTGCTGCCGCCCTTCGCACCACCGTGAACCCCAGACCCACCACCGCGGATCCCTCGACTCCGGCGCCGCACGGCCTAGAGGAGAGCACTCCAACCCCCGAGCTACCGCCACCGCGCCACCCGCCAGATCTGGCCGGACCCCCTCCTCGTTCTCAAAATTTCTTTCACTCTTTTCTTCTCTGTGTCTTAACAAAGAAGACTTCCATTAGCTAAAGATGAAGGAGGACGAGGAACAGAACAGTAGTGTTCTGAAGAGAGACGAGGAACAGAGAAGACTTCCATTAGCCCCTTCTTTTGTTTGTTTCTTTTGTTTAAGACTACTTACTCTCTCTCTCTCTCTCTCTGTGTGTGTGTGTGTAAAGTTCATTATATTTATTATTATTACTTTATTTTTTGTGTTGTTGACTACTAGTGTTCTGAAAAGAACAGAACAGTAGTACATTTGTTTAATATCTGATATTTTTATTATTATTATTATTATTATTATTATTATTATTATTTCATTTTTGGTTGGTATTGTTTTATTAATTAGATTTTTGTCTTGTTCCTAATTCTCTTTGAGTATTATCATTACCATTATTTTTATAGTAATATTAGGATTACTAATATTATCACTATTGATTACTATTTTATTGGATATTATTGCTAAACATCATATTTAATATTTTACTATTATTATTACTATACTTTTTGTAACTAATATTATGTTATTATTAGTTACTATAAATAACTGATTTTTGCGTAATAGGGTATCAAACAATCTTTTCAAATTATTTTGTAAAATATGGGTATATAGTTATATAAGTATTATATTTGGCTTATATTTCGAAATATGGTTTTAAAAATTAAAATAAAATTTCTAGATTGTTAATGTTCATTTAGAAACATTTTGACCTGTGAAAATATAGTTTTCTGCCTATAATTCCAAGTTTGACAACTTAGAGTTTTGTCGAAAACGATTTTTGACTTTAAAGTATTTCTTTTAAACTCAAACTAGTTTTCGATTATTATAAATAGTTTTAGAAACTTGTATATATATTGTATATAAAGTTTTCTTTGATTATCATCCTATTCCTTTTATTCTATTCCCTCACAAATTCTGTACAACCCCCTGTCCACCCTAAACTAATTCGACCGTCCTGAACCCGATGGAACTGTCCGTGCCACCATCAGAGGTCCCCTTGTGTAAATTTTATACCAAAATTGCAGTTCGTGCCACCGTGATATTCGCAGCACACCAGGCGTCCTACCAGGCAAGACACCTTGCCATTAGCTATTTACTTATTTTTATCTCATATTTCATGCATTATTTATATTCTTTATGCAAAATAAACTGTGATACATGGCATAACTGTTAGAACTTACTGTTCATTATATTTTCTGCTGTGTATTATTTTTTTACAAATTAAACCTAGATTTAAGGGACCACCTAGTGTGTTGCATTCATTGGCCTTAACACGTTGTAAACACGAAGTTGTGTGTCGCATGTAGAACACGGAAGTGAGTGATTGGCTGGCCACCAGTACGTACAAGCCGTGCGATAGGAATAACCGCTAATAGAGGTTGCATGCTAGTTTGACTTAGCGGTTATAGTGGTTTGTGTTATGGATACAACGCAGTAGGCATTGGGTGGGGAGGACAATTCCTTAGCGTATAGGCTTCGATGCACTTTCCCTTGTGACCCGGACTCTCCGCTGGAGATACGGGGTTGATGACCCATGATTACTGACGGCCACTGACGATTCTGCGGAACGTCATGCTCTTCCTGCTGGGGCCTCTGGTGCCCAAGAGGGGACTATACCGATCCTATTTAGCCAGGGCCCATGCGTAGGAAGGATTGTTCTTAACTACATATCACATAGAACGGTTAGGTACCTTATCCGTTAGGTACGAGTACTTTTGGTTTGGGTACTTGTATCTGACCGTGGCTTGGAACAATAACTTGTCGCGGATTAGTTCGTCACATCTTGTCCTTGTTTGGTTGTAGGTGTGACTTACTACTTCGATGAGAAGGTATTGAACCTTGTTGGGGTCCGGATACCATATTGGATTCATAGCATAGAAAGATACGTCGCCGTGAATTAGTTTACCATCTCCTGTCCTTGTTTGGTTGGAGGGATGGTACGCTCGTTCAGCAGGTGCGTATTGGACTATGTTATAAATTCGATTGACTTATTTATTTGAGCAATATTTATTCAGTTTATATGGCATGCTATTATGTGTCTTGTTACGTCCCTCTGAGGACCTGGTTGTCTTGCCAGGTGTGTGCTATTGTCTTTCGCAGGTGCTTTAGCTCTACCCGTGTTCGTTGCTATTTCTCGATGATGATTGCACTTGGATCGTCTTCGCTTCGCTCGTCGCTCATTTTATTTTCCATTATTTCCTTATTTTGTTGGTAGTGGATTTGTCTCCGCCCAACATATTATATCAAGACAAATTCATAGTTGATTATATAATATCTTTTATTCTTGTGGATGAGATTAGTTATGGTTCTACTGCATTTTACAGCTTATGTATTCATGCGAGGTTTTCGTATATTGGAGTATACTTCGTATGAATACAGCTGGCATGTCTACGTTCTTAGTCCTACGTATTTTGGGACTGGAGCGTTACATATTTTTGTGGTGGCCCATGCAGGTCAAGATAAATTGTTTGGTTACCTTACCGTACCAAGCAAGCCTGCGTATAGGATTAGAAGTCTAGGATCTCATCCACATACTTGACCTCTTTCCTTGATTTTATCTACCGTTTGACTTATCAATTGCATCTTGCTTGATTCCTTCTATCATTATCCTTATCTTTCCTTCGTGCTTGCTAGAGATTGACCCTACTAGTTAGTTGTCCCCAAAACACCCTTAGCTCAATTCTTTAAGTTGGGTAGAATACCCCACACATCCTTGACCATTAAGGGAATACAAATATACCATAGAGACTAGAGGAAGCTAACCCACTTGGTCAACCAAGCCTTGGTCAATAAAACCGTAGAATGATGGTATAGGAATAAACAAGACTTAGATTCCTATGACTCTTAGACTATTCATATTTATGCTTTATTTCAATCTTAAATCTATCATGCTTATGTTATTACCATCTTAACTAATGATGCTAATATAGCCTAGTGTTTGCAAGCTTATTCCTTTATCGAGCTTGTTCAAGACATATATTATTTGGGTCGACCCACTTAACATATTGTCTAACCAGAACCGGTGCAGGATGGTCTGATCAACCGAATGCACTTTGGTTCGCTTTATTTTATCGTTCTTCGTGGATGGGAACATAGCTAAACTTGCCCTTTAGAATCCATCCACGACTGCCTTGACAATTCCTTTGAAATTATACGACCGCCTTTGAACCACGTATTCAAATTGATAATGTCATCATTGAACTCCTTAAATCGCTTTCGCCTTCACCGATTTTGGAAGGACGAAGGCACTCTAGCCATCCTATCGACTATGACCGTTCTCACTCAATGTTGCTATAACTTCATCCTAAACTCTTCGTCCTTCTTCTCGACCCTACTATGACCCTCATACTCGTATTATTTTTTTCTATAATCTGGATCGCAACTTCTTATGACATAATTTTGTCAAGCCTTATAATTGATTGTTTCCCCCGATACCCCTAGTGTCCTCTCACCCCCCTACGAATTCTTAATTTCGAGGACGAAATTCTTTTAAGTTGGGTAGGATGTAAAACCCCTAAAATTTTTACTATTTTTTTTATTAAATTTGGTACCGATTTAAAATTTTGTATTGTACGTCACGTAATCGTATTTTACGTCGCGCACGAAATTTTATTTTTGCTCGACGAGTGCGAATATGTGCGAGCGTACATATTTTTAGAAAAATATTTTTATTTTATAGTTTCAAGATAATATATATAATAATTATTTTTGCCATTTTACCAAATTTTTGAATTGGTTATCTTAATTCCTCCTTCTAATATTTATTAGTAATAAGTTATATTTCATTGTATACTAGAAAGCATAATTTTGTATAAATAATTATGCATACATGCTTCCTAAATTATTTATTAGCTTATTTTAAAATAAATAATAATGTATTTTCAAAATTAATTATTATAGTATTTTTGGAAAAATATATTTTAAAGTATTGGGACATTTAAATCTTGATTTTAAAATTTTGGATTTATTTAAATAAGTTAAATATTTGAAATTTATTTATCTCATGGATTTTATACTAGAAATTTAATTTGATCTAAATTAGATATTTAATTTGAAATTAGATTTGGATATAGATTGGATTTGGATTTGATTGTTTTAAATTAATAGATTATTTATCTACTTGGGTTTTAAATTCTCCTAATCCTATCCAAATTGGGAATTCCCACATCATATAAATAGGCAGGTACTCCTCCAATTTATTTTATCATCCATCAAATTGTCCCCACAAATTATTCCATCACTAATAGGTGTGCCTCGTGTCTGTGTCCATCTAAATTCTTATTCCATATTTTTATATTTACAATTTCTCTTTTCCGTGTCGACAACTCCGACACGATTCATCCAAAATCCAATTCCTATTCTAGCAATCCTAACCCTAACCCTAGCCGTAGTCAAGCTGCCTCCTCGACCTTGGCCGTCTCCACCAATTCCCCCACCTTCGACCAACACCCAGCCCGTCTCCTCCACGACCTCCCTCGACGCTCCTCCCGCAATCACTGCCACAACCAAGCCCGACCCAGCAGCCCCGTCGACACCACAACCGTCGTCATCGACGTCACCCAGATCGCCACCATTACAGCACACCCAATCACCCCGACACTCAACCCAGCCCCTGTCCGTCAAACCCCGACCAAACACAGCCATTACCACCATTGCAACCACCACCACCGCGGCCACTGTCGCGGCAGCCCCGCCACGTCTACGCCACCGGCACACCTATCACCATAACACAGAAATAATAAAGAAAACAAAAACCTAAAACTAAACTCACCTCCTCCGTGCACGAGCACCGCCACCATCTTCGTCGCTCCGCCGCGCGACAGCACCCTCCAGCCGCACAACCCGATCGTTGTCGACCGTGAACGCCTCGCCCAGCGCCTGGCGCGCCGTCAACTCCGCCGAAACCCTCGAAACCCCTTCGTCTCCGCCGCTCCAAATCGCTGAGCGCCGACGTCCCCGGCCTTCCGCCCTCACCGGAGCAACCTTGCCCTAAACCCCGTTGCCGCCCACCGAGCCGTCCCCTCACTCCGTTCGCCGCCGTCCGCCCCTCTCTGCTGCCGTCCTTCGCACTACCGTGAACCCCAGACCCACCACCGCGGATCCCTCGACTCCGGTGCCGCACGGCCTAGAGGAGAGCACTCCAACCCCCGAGCTACCGCCACCGCGCCACCCGCCAGATCTGGCCGGACCCCCTCCTCGTTCTCAAAATTTCTTTCACTCTTTTCTTCTCTGTGTCTTAACAGAGAAGACTTCCATTAGCTAGAGATGAAGGAGGATGAGGAACAGAACAGTAGTGTTCTGAAGAGAGACGAGGAACAGAGAAGACTTCCATTAGCCCCTTCTTTTGTTTGTTTCTTTTGTTTAAGACTACTTACTCTCTCTCTCTCTCTCTCTCTCTCTCTCTCTCTCTCTCTGTGTATAAAGTTCATTATATTTATTATTATTACTTTATTTTTCGTGTTGTTGACTACTAGTGTTCTGAAGAGAACAGAACAGTAGTACATTTGTTTAATATCTGATATTATTATTATTATTATTATTATTATTATTATTATTATTATTATTATTATTATTATTATTATTATTATTATTTCATTTTTGGTTGGTATTGTTTTATTAATTAGATTTTTTTCTTGTTCCTAATTCTCTTTGAGTATTATCATTACCATTATTTTTATAGTAATATTAGGATTACTAATATTATCACTATTGATTACTATTTTATTGGATATTATTGCTAAACATCATATTTAATATTTTACTATTATTATTACTATACTTTTTGTAACTAATATTATGTTATCATTAGTTACTATAAATAACTGATTTTTGCGTAATTGGGTATCAAACAATCTTTTCAAATTATTTTGTAAAATATGGGTATATAGTTATATAAGTATTATATTTGGCTTATATTTTGAAATATGGTTTTAAAAATTAAAATAAAATTTCTAGATTATTAATGTTCATTTAGAAACATTTTGACCTGTGAAAACATAGTTTTCTGCCTATAATTTCAAGTTTGACAACTTAGAGTTTTGTCGAAAACGATTTTTGACTTTAAAGTATTTCTTTTAAACTCAAACTAGTTTTCGATTATTATAAATAGTTTTCGAAACTCGTATATATATTGTATATAAAGTTTTCTTTGATTATCATCCTATTCCTTTTATCCTATTCTCTCACAAATTCTGCACAACCCCCTGTCCACCCTAAACTAATTCGACCGTCCTGAACCCGATGGAACTGTCCGTGCCACCATCAGAGGTCCCCTTATGTAAATTTTATACCAAAATTGCAGTTCGTGCCACCGTGATATTCGCAGCACACCAGGCGTCCTACCAGGCAAGACACCTTGCCATTAGCTGTTTACTTATTTTTAGCTCATATTTCATGCATTATTTATTTTCTTTATGCAAAATAAACTGTGATACATGGCATAACTGTTAGAACTTACTGTTCATTATATTTTCTGCTGTGTATTATTTTTTTACAAATTAAACCTAGATTTAAGGGACCACCTAGTGTGTTGCATTCATTGGCCTTGACACGTTGTAAACACGAAGTTGTGTGTCGTATGTAGAACATGGAAGTGCGTGATTGGCTGGCCACCAGTACGTACAAGCCGTGCGATAGGAATAACCGCTAATAGAGGTTGCATGCTAGTTTTATTTAGCAGTTATAGTGGTTTGTGTTGTGGATACAACGCAGTAGGCATTGGATGGGAAGGACAATTCCTTAGCGTATGGGCTTCGATGCACTTTCCCTTGTGATCCGGACTCTCCGCTGGAGATACAGGGTTGATGACCCATGATTACTGACGGCCACTGACGATTCTGCGGAACGTCATGCTCTTCCTGCTGGGGCCTCTGGTGCCCAAGAGGGGACTATGCCGATCCTATTTAGCCAGGGCCCATACGTAGGAAGGATTGTTCTTAACTACATATCACATAGAACGGTTAGGTACCTTATCCGTTAGGTACGAGTACTTTTGGTTTGGGTACTTGTATCTGACCGTGGCTTGGAACAATAACTTGTCGCGGATTAGTTCGTCACATCTTATCCTTGTTTGGTTGTACGTGTGACTTACTACTTCGATGAGAAGGTATTGAACCTTGTTGGGGTCCGGATACCATATTGGATTCATAGCATGGAAAGATACGTCGCCGTGAATTAGTTTACCATCTCCTGTCCTTATTTGGTTGGGGGGATGGTACGCTCGTTCAGTAGGTGCGTATTGGACTATGTTATAAATTCGATTGACTTATTTATTTGAGCAATATTTATTCAGTTTATATGGCATGCTATTATGTGTCTTGTTACGTCCCTCTGAGGACCTGGTTGTCTTGCCAGGTGTGTGCTATTGTCTTTCGCAGGTGCTTTAGCTCTAGCCGTGTTCGTTGCTATTTCTCGAGGATGATTGCACTTGGATCATCTTCGCTTCGCTCGCCGCTCATTTCATTTTCCATGTATTTTATTTCCTTATTTTGTTGGTAGTGGATTTGTCTCCGCCCAACATATTGTATCAAGACAAATTCATAGTTGATTATATAATATCTTTTATTCTTGTGGATGAGATTAGTTATAGTTCTACTGCATTTTACAGCTTATGTATTCATACGAGGTTTTCGTATATTGGAGTATACTTCGTATGAATACAGCTGGCATGTCTACGTTCTTAGTCCTACGTATTTTGGGACTGGGGCGTTACAGCTGCTGAAGCTGAGGCTCACTCACAGCCGCCATATCCTCTTCAACGACGACACTTGAGCCAATTATAGCTGCTTCCTCTGCCCCAGCCTCCCTGGAGGTGGATACAACCGGATCAGTATCAACCGGCTGAGGT
Organism: Iris pallida; assembly: GCA_029216955.1. Taxonomy (NCBI): domain Eukaryota; kingdom Viridiplantae; phylum Streptophyta; class Magnoliopsida; order Asparagales; family Iridaceae; genus Iris; species Iris pallida. The sequence goes on along the minus strand of JANAVB010009198.1, from coordinate 13,507,881 downwards.
TCAGCAACCTCGGGGACTGATTCAGTAAAGCCCATATCGTCCCTGGTGGGGAGTCAACAGCAAGAGGAATCTCAGCCGTCGTCGGAGCGACCGTGGTGGTAGGAAGCTCGTCAGTTATAGCACCAATTAAGGTGGCTATAGTCGGGTCAAACTCAGAGGCGGTAGCCGGCTCTGGGGAGTTCATTTCTCCTGACGCCTACAAAGAAAAGGAAAATGATCAGATTATATTTCAGAAAGTAAGAACTAAAAAGATGGTCGTAACTCGATTCACCTCCGAAACGGCTTCAACGTCCTCACTTCTCTCCCTAATACTTGGCCCGCGAGGCTTGATCGCAGGCCGTTTTCGGGAGTAAGTTATGCCGCCGACAGAGGATTCACTCCTGCTTCATTTTCGTGAAAGACAAGGCGCAGCAGGGGGCAGATCTGCCATCGAATCGTCTGTAGAAAGAGGCAAGTTATTAGGGTCATCCTTTTCGTCCACGTTGATAGACTCCGAGTCAGACACATCAACTGTCCTCCCCTTCTTGGTCCTTGGCTTCTCCTCCAAGCCAGTACCAATTATGAAGCTGGTACTTGGGTCAAAATCTATTAGGGGCTTATTCACCATAACATGGTATATGGTCGCCATGTACAAAATGTGTCCCGACTCTCTAGCATCGGGAACGGAGAAGCTGGCATGGGTGTGAACCGTGCTATAATGGTGCCAAGTCCGGATGCCATCAAGAACACTACCCTCAAAACCTAGGCAGGAGCTGGGATTGTCCAAGAACATTTGACTGTACCCAAATTTTCGGAAGAATCGACTGGGTAAGTAAGGCTCCAAAAAGAAGGAATTACGGTTGCGATGCACCAGATGTGCAAAGCGAATGTTCTGCAACCAGAGGAGCATCTTCTCGGACAAGAATTGGAGAGATACAGCACCATCAAGATGTACGTCTCTTACTTCTTCGTCAGTAAAATGAGGAACAGACACGAAAAAGGAATATCTGTCCACTCGTGCCAGCGCCATCTGATAGGCTGGCATGGTAGTGTACTCCAAGGGCATACGGTGGTACTGGAAGATGAAGGCATCATCAGCAGTTACGTCATCCTCTGGGTCAGGCCTCATCAATGACGGGCAATGCATCAACAGCCACCCCATCAAATAATGATAGGGCAGCTTGATTCGTTCAAAATCTATCGCCGTATCGCGAACAATGACTTTAGACGAGAAGGCGCAGAGGCCACTATATATGCTGCATACCATGGCGGAGAGTAAAGCTAGTCTGGCCCCAAAGACTAGCTTCACCGCAGGAAGGATCAGGTTACGGCTGATTCTCTCAATAGCACCAGCCCCTCCCGAAACTACACAGTTTCGCAGCCACACCATCAGAAATCCCGCCATGAGAGCCTTATCAGACATCTTCTGGGTATCTTAATAAAAGTAATTAAAGGTGTCAAATTGGCTCCCAAATCTGTCACCCGTGGTTTTCACCCTCTTAGCAGTCAACACCTGGTTCTGCACCTCCTCCCAGGTTCGAGGACTTCGGAGGAAAACTCGGCCTAAGGCGCCAAGCTCAAAAAGGTAACTGAGCCAGGTCTTGGTGTGAGGAAGGTTCCCTTCCGAGCTATCGTTCTTCTTGTTCGACATCTGTTGGCACGTGCTATGGTGACATAGCAGTTCTCGATAAATAGCTATAAAACCCGGGAACTGTCGCTCCAACTCCTCAAATTCTTCATTCGTAGGGGTATACGCCTCAAAAACTTCATCTTTCCAGGACAGCTTGGAGACTTCATGCATCTCGTGGAGAGCGAGTCCTATTTTTCTTCCGGGTGTGAAGAAGGTTCCGTACAATGGTTGTACATCTCAAGAAGAGCCATGAACAGCTTCTTGCTTATGGGCAGACCATAACAAGTGTCCCGTATGGCATGATAAAGGCCAATCTCGAGTAGGAGTTCCTTGTATGTCCGCAAGATCTACGAGGTCAAGTTGATCCATGAAGGGGTGGGGTTCATCCAGTTCAGCAGCGACAGCCAACCAGTAGGGTATGACCCCTTTTGAGTAATCTGGTTCATAAAAGTGTCAGCTTGGAAGAACCGAAAGTTGGGACCCTGCACGTTTATGAAACTGCCCGGGGCCAAACCTATCACAAAGCAGCTGATCGGTATCTTGCTTGCAACTACCGACCTTGATGTTTTATTATAGTGAATATCACCCATGAACATCCCCTGCTGACTCAGGGTTAGGGAGTCCACCATTTTTCTATCGATGGGTAGCATATTAAACTAGGACAGCAGAAAATGATGTTCCATCTGAGGAATATGAATCTCCATTCCGTTGGAAGAAAAACTCCAACTTTCAAATAAATCTAGAATGCTGGAGTTCTTTACAGTTAGGGCATCCTCAAAGAGGAACGCGGGTTTCAGATGTGTACCCCCTAATTTTCCCGAGTTTATCATGCCCAAAAGAAAGAAGAAGGATTGGTTTCTGATATCCCTCAGCCTGTCCTCAGATTGATCTTTAGTGATTTGGGCTGACACATAATCGACCACATGGTCGAACCTCACACCCACAGCAGATTGAGCTTGACCTACCAAAAGCTCCCCCGAAGGATTGATCGGCAACTTTACTGAAAAGAAAAAAAGAAAAAAAGTCAGAAGATAGCAAGAGAAAACTACTTAATATTTTCTGAGCTTATGCGGCTCTGTTAGGTGGGTCTTCATGCGCCCAGTTCATAAGGTGCTTATGCAGCCATGAGACGTTTCTCATGCGGCTCGATCGTGAGACGTTTCTCATGCGGCTCGGTCATGAGACGTCTCTCATGCAGCTTGGCCATGAAGCAACTCTCATGCGGCTCGGTCATGAAGCAACTCTCTTGCAGCTCGACCATGAAGCAACTCTCATGCAGCTCGGTCATGAAGCAACTCTCATGCGGCTCAGACATAAAGCATACCCCATGCAGCTCAGTTATGAGGCATTCATGCGGCCCATACGGCACAGCTTATGTGGATTCATCACACAAAACTTGAACAGTTCAGTGAAGACGAAAAAAAGCATCAACTATGCCAAGGCATAACAGAGAAAGGCCCGCGCATAAAACATACGACACAGCCATTGTGGTTAGGGTTTAGACTCATACAGTTTCTTCCCAAAGCTCTTACTATTAATAGGAGGATGAACGTCGGGGTGAATCGAACTCACCGTGTTCGACGAGGAGGCAAGTCCTTTGCCCTTCGCTGCAGCACTGGAAGAAGCCTTGGGAGCCATCGATGATCGAGAGAAGAGAAGACGGCGACTAGGGCAATAAAAAGTTGGACGAAGGAAAGAAGGAACCTCTCTCCTCAAAACTAATCGTACTTATAGGCTGGCAGAGGCGTGTAAATCGATAGACACCGCTTCGGATTTCGTGATACCTAAAAGATAAAAGGCGACTCTTGGGATTCTATCCCCTTTCATGCAAAGGACGGCTCCAAATCATCAAAGCAAATCTAAGGTAATTAATGCCGAAGTAATGGGACGCCCACGTGGCACAAAACCAGTATGCGGCCAGAGAGAAGCCTATGTGGCATGAAGAGCTTATACGGACATACCCATGCTTCTTATTCAAAGTATTTCAATTTTACAAGTTGAAAACTTTGAAGGGGGACTTGTAGAAGCATGGAAAAGAATAAGAATTTCTATGCGGCCCAAAATCAACCTGAAACTTCATGCGGCTCAAAACCTGGGGAGTTTCATGCGGGGTCGAAATCCCTGGGAGCTTCATACGGCTCAGAAAGCTTCATGCGGTCCACAAATAGCAGGAAGCCTTACGCGATTCGAAATCAGCCTAAGCAGTTGGCAATAATTACTCTGACATAAAAGCGACATCTCTGACAGATATGATGGCTCTGACATAAAGACAAGACGTGACATGTTACTAAAAAGACGAGAAAATTATCTTGATATCTGGCACAGTGCATAGTTCCAAAGAAGACTCTTCACGCGGATCACCTATGAGACACCCTTTATGCGGCTCAGTCATGAGACAACTCTCATGCGGCTCGAGCATGGATCATCTCTCATACGGCTCAGTTATGAGACGTCTCTCATGCGGCTCGGTTATGAGACGTCCTTCATGTGGCTCGGTCATGAGACGTCATTCATGTGGCTCAGTCATGGATACTCTTTATGCGGCTCGGCTATGGGACAGTCCTTCATGCGACTCAGCCAGGATACATCATTCATGCGGCTCACCGCAGAGTAGCAGTTGAGACACGTGGCCGAAATTGACCAAGTCTTAATAGTTTGGCTTTAGTACAACAAACAGATCATGATCAAGCTTAACCAATCTCCAGATGTCCACTTCTTGAGGCACAGTTACGAGGATGTGGCCCAAAATTAGCCACGTGGCTGTACACCCCATTACTCATGAATTCCTATAAATAGTAAGGTGCTATTCCCTTGCACATACAGAGAGAGTTATACACACACCCGGACAGAGAGAGCATTTCTTCACCGGAGTCGAGATTGCGTTCGATCGTCCAAGGAGTAAGGCAGAGTTGATATCACTTTCCCGAGCCTCTACCGTCTACCCCCAGAATCTAAACTAAACAATTGTACTTAGATTTCTTTTCCTAGGTTTTGTTCCTAGGCTCTCTTTTGTACAAGCGAGTTTGTAATTGTGAGTCAAAGTTCAGTCTCTAGGGTTCCACTAGCAAAATATCAAAATCACAAGTCACAGAATTAAATAGTTTTAAAATGATTAAAAATCACCAAAACTTATAACATGATTTAAATACCATTAATAAATAATTAAAATTATAAATTTTCAAAATTACCCTCATTTAGAAAACTGGGTGTTACAAGTCTGCCCTTCTTAAAGAAATTTCGTCCTCGAAATTAAGAAGGTCGTAATCCTGTAGGTCAACCCCCGACAATCAAGGTCAAAGCTTCTACCTAGCAGCACCCTGGGTCAGCAAGTCCAATATGGGTAGTAGGCTTAAAATAGGTCATATCCAGAATTTGGGTCGACGGGTTGGGTCGAAAAGGTGTTCCCAATTCGAGTCGAAAATAGAAGTGACTCCATGGGGTGAATCAAGATGGGGTCTTGTGTCGAAAAATTCGTATGAAGGAAATGGAGCACAAGATATTGTGTCTAAGTGGAACACGAAGGTCATGAGTTTAGGGGGTCATGTTTGAGAAAATAATTAGTCTTGTGTTTCTAAATTAAAAGTCACGGTAATGTGTATGAAATAATCATAATTAAAGTAGGAATGGTCAAATGGCCTAAATTGGACCGAAAGTTGTGTTGCCATAACAGTACAAGGGACAGGACAAGTGGGACAGTCTATGGTCATGGGTGCCAGGCTGGAAAGATAAGGAAAACAATGAATCAAGCAGGGTTATAAGGGTTACCATTCTAAGGTCAGAGCTACACTATCACTTCTAAGTCAAGAGGCCTAGCACAATCACCAACTCATTAAGAGAAATTCATAACAAGGAAGTTATACAAAGGATTCTATTAATAGTTAGAGCTACTCCTACTCCTACTCCTAAATTAAATGATGAGAGAGCAAAACAAAACAAATAACAATAATTTTTTTGAAAGACTAAAACAAAAGTAGAGATGATATGTTAAAAAACTTTTAAGATGAAATCTGATAATCATATGCGTCCATCCAAAATCATGGTACTCTGAATCCTCATTATATTAGTAAGTAGGGCTATGATAACCATAGAGTTCCAACTAATGTACACACTTCTAGAATAATGGTATTTAAAATTTTTGCTCTGCCACTAGCTTGGATGTGAAAAACTTAAATTTCCACACCCGAGAAATATATCCAAAATCGGACTGTAGGTCCTTGCCATGCTGGATAATGTGACTATAGAAGACTAGATTCCATAATATAGATTACCTAGCCCATATAACTTATCTTGTCAGAAAATTAAATCAACAATGAATACCAAGAATCAGATTCATCTACGAACAAGAACGATAAACAAGATCTGTTGGATGGTTAAAATAAGGCAAAGGAGGAACGGAATCGAGATAAACAAAACCTACGGTAAGCTCTTCTACTGCCTGTGCACCCTCAGCTGCCATAGCGTAAGCTCGCCCTTGCTGGCCTCCTCAAGCCTGATGCTGCACGAATCTCTGCTGCTGAGTCTGTAAGGGTAGTCCCTTCTGCTGGTTCACCGGAGCCCTTGCTCCTGCTCCCTGAGCTGTCCATCCCGAAAACTTGGGACACTCTCTTAACTGGTGATATGATGCTCCGTAAAGTAGGCACTTGCCTAGCCTCATCCGGTATTTACTCCAATCGTGCCCTGGTTTTTACAGAAAGGGCAATTAATAACATGCTGCTGTCTAGTGGCCTGCTACGTTTGTAACGGTGGTCCCCTCTGCTGCTCTGTCGGAGCCCTATCACCTATTGTTGCCTGAGTCAATGATGTCTGGTTCTTGGAACACTCCCTATACTGATGCTCCGCTGAACCACAAAGTAAACACCTCCCAACCCTCATCCTGCAGTCGTTCCACCCATGGCCTGCCTTCTTGCAGAAGTTGTACCTAGCGTCCTGCTGCTGCCTGGATGCCTGCTGGAAATATGTACGACCCTGACCCTGAAGGTAATGCTGAACAGGCCTCTGCTGATACTGATGCTAAATCTGTACGTGAGGCCTCTTGACCTGACCTCCACTGCTGCTGGCTCCATGAGTGTCATATCCCCTCTTGAGCAACTATTGCCGCTGAGTCTCCACTATCTGCGAGAAGAAGGAGAACAACCGTGCCATGTCCTCTGATCCTGACGGCGGTTGCTACTGAAGAATGTTCAGGATGACTGGGGAAAGTCTCGGAGTAGGAAAATGTGCACTCCCAAAAGCTACAGATATTCCAGTCTGAGATAGCATAACAGGAGCTGCAGCCTCGGGATCTTGCTGATCATGAAGAGAAGTGGCAGACCCCTCAGTGGTGTCTTCCCGATCGAGATGATGAGATCGTGTCTCCATAACCATCCTGAAGACAGATCAAACGAGAGGGCAATCACTGAGAATGAAGCGATAACATCAAGGAAGGACGGTTTATTTCCAAGAGAAGACAATAATGCAGTAAAATTTAGGTAACAGGAATCAGATTAAGAGTTTTTCCTAGGTGTGATTGAGTACCTTCAAAAATATATCCTAATCCTACAGCAGGCTGTAATGATACTCTAGTTTGAATACCACTACATAAACTTGACCTGCATGGGCCACCACTAAAAATGTGTCATGACCCGCACCCAGTATAGGGATATAAGAAGTGGGTACGTCCAGCCTACGCCGCAGTGTCGATAATAGAACGCTGTCCTATATCACATACATCTAATAATTATAAGGTACCTGTAAAATGTATACGCTCCGAATGGAGGACAATATAGAAATGTACAACTCAATCACAGCTAAAGTAGAAAGTACGATAAGATAGATAGATAAGATCTGAATCCACAATAAAATACAAAATAAGAGAGAATCTAAGTGTCTAATATAACAACTCCATAATATATAATCATCATAAAATATCAGATATATACAATGAGTATCCAATGAGATAACAACTGAAAATAAGATAAAGCCTAATCTATAGGGGTATCAGCATCTACTGCTAATGGATCCTGCTGGAGGTCCAAGTCGTAGGTGTCGTCTAAGGCTGCTCCATAGTAGGTAGGACAGAACTCCTCAATGTCATATGTAATATTTTCAACAGGTTCAGTCAGGACATGAGCGAGCACAATACATCTTACGCAGTTCATAATATGACAGGATATGTAAATATGCTATAGAGTAAGATACATAAAATGCTGGAGAATATATGAAGTAAAAGAGAATGACTGTAAAGAAATATCTACTATAAGTAAAGAGCTAACAGTGGCTAGTGATGTAGAGTACAACATAGACATGTGAACGGCTTAAATTTGCACATGAGTAATCTAAGAGTTTGCACATGAGTACACTACTTTAGAATTGTTCACATGACCATTTATACTCTCCCGTACACCAATCAATATACAAGGATCCAGACAAGTTATGTTATTGCACATGATATTACATGAAGGCCCATAAATGGGTGCACATGATTGTATACATGGGACTCTGTGAGCATGAGAGTACATGAATTACAAGAGTGCACATGAATGGTGAAAGCACCGGAGTATATGATGAAAGTGAAACGCACATGACATACTGTAACCCGATGCTACCGAAGGGGATAACATCTCATGAAAGGATCCATATAGTACCAATCCGTGTTAACAATATGACAGCATCAAGTAAAGTAATCTAGAGCATAAATATAAATCCTATTAAGTATGAAATGGTCAGAGAATGTACTCGTCTGGTATCCTAAGTATCCGATGAGTATATATGTTCAGACAGAGTAGATGAGTCCTAAACAGAGCAACACAGGTCACAACATGTCCATAATAATAATATTGAAGATTACAATGCATTCTATATGATTTCTAGGTCATCTAGGCCAAAGTCAACTCTTGGTCAACTCTGGTCAACTCTAGTCAACTACACTAGTCAAACTAGGTCAATCCTAGTCCATTAAAGTCTCACTAAACCTAACTAAGTCTATACTATCACAAAATCACAAAGTCACAAAGGCAACACACACACACACACACACACACACACACATATATATATATACACACATGGGCTAAGATATATTCATGCATTTATGCATTCATTCATTGATTCATGTTATCACTATATACATACTTGATTCATGTATCCACACATACATTGCATTCATGTATCCACACATTACATATATGGATACACAACATACATGTATACATTCATACATGCTTACATTTCATACATGCATATTTACATACATTTATACATTACACTATACCTGTATGCATTAAGCTCAAGAAGAGAATGGCCCAGACTTGAGGATATGTTACATACAACTCTGAACCAAGGGTATTTGGAATTATAACTGGTACACAAAAAGGATTGATCAATACACATTGATACCAAGGGATAAGTCAAGGGTCTGAACACACATTAACCATAATTGATACAAGAATCTAATGATTGAACTCAAATGTTAACCCAAATGAAACCTATATGCATATGGGACTGAACATCCTATGATAATGAACTATACAAAAGTACACTGAAAGGAAACATAGATGCAAGGTGGGTAAGGGACTCATTTCAAGTGTAGCATTTGTTACTAATAGGTAAGTACCTGGACTGAATAGGAGGATATCTGGTCTGATCTGGACTGAAATATGGAGGGCAGGACATTAGGATGGTGCAAGACAGAACACACAAGGGACTGACACTCATATGTTTAAAATTTAACAAGATAATATGAAGGTGGATACATTACATGAAGGATTGGATCATGAAGAGTGAGGGACTAAAAAGAGAGGAGATGATACTCAAGGTTCAATGGACTGGACTGGTTGGTACCTCAAAGATAACCCACTACTACCAAGAGTGCAGTGCAATACCAGGATGTACAATCTTATACTAAGACCTATACTTGAGCCATTCTTAGAGTAACTAATAAAGTTCATAAAAGTCTGAACTCAAGGAAAATAGGGTGAACTAACCAGTATGCTACACTTATACATTATCTAGCTGAACACAAAAGACCAGATATGATGATAGGGACTAGGTAGTGCATGTAGGGAAACATATACCCAGACTGAACCAATTCATAGGTTTGTACATTCTTGAGAATACAGGACCTACATGCATATCTAATACTCAAACATATAGGGCCTATATACAGGACAAAGTCACTAATAGGACAGAACAAAACAATAAAACTGGATATGTTTAATATGCAGGCAATGCAGGTATGCAACAGTGCAGTAAATGAATGAAAGGCAATATGCAGTGTTATGCTAAACTGGAATAAAAGATTTTTTTAATATGCAGTGCACAAAGTCAACATGTGCAGTGAATGCAAGAAGAGGATACAGAACATGTTCTAATACAGGATATGTGTGTATACAGTGAATGAAAGGGTGTAGTGAATGAATGCATGGACAAATAAAAGGTGCAGGACATATGCAGGTGATATATGTTTTGATACCCAAGTTGATATAAGTGTAGTGAATGATGAAGGACACATAATTGAGGTGGAGTGTTACAAGTAATGTTGTGTATAGGCAATATACAGGCAAGTGTTCTCTGTTGCTAAGACAGGTATCAGAGTTCAAGCTCGAACCCTAAATCATCATACCAAAACCAATTGAACATCAAAATAAGGATTGATAGTGTGTCGTGTATATGTGTATGTGTCATACATGACAATTTGTGTCCACCAATATAGGACACAACGTGTCCACTCCCATACGTACACTCAAAGACACATGCACAGACACACAGTCTCGTGCACGCATGTGTGTCGATCCAGGACACGACACGACACCACTCGTGCACGTGTCCACATGTTTGCCTAGGGTAGGGCTACGTTCGTGTTAGCCTGATACGTCTCTACGACGTGTTGTAACGTGACACGAGAGCCGTATTAGAGCCCGATACTGGCCTGTGCACATACAGTACAAATCCTGTACGAGCTCGATTCCTCACGAATAACTCGAGGGATTTGCCTCGTACTTCGTGCATGATACGTCAATCAATGCCCTTTCGTGTCCCATAAGTATCAAGCCAAAACGTGTCGTGTCTAGTGCACACGATACAGCGAGCAGCAGGGCATGCGCACGGATTGTGCACGAGCGTGTCCATGCCCTAAAGCGACTCGGATACGACATAAAAACATCTCAGCAACATACAAAATAAAAATAAATATATAGATCTAGAGATTCAATCAAAAAGTATTAGAAAACAGGAAGAAAATTCTCTTGGTGACATTTCATCAAACACATTCATACAACCTGTGATACGTGTCCGATACGGACACCAAAACGATACGAAATCACACAAGACTAACTCCACAGCTAGGAGACACCAAGATCTATGCATTCATGCAAAGAAATCAAAAAATAGAGGTGGTTTGAGGGGTTTACCTATTGAGTGTCAAACTCAATGAAAAAGCTCAATATAGGAGGATCCCTCTAGCAACTCAAAAGCCCAAAATTGTACCAAAGCTGAGATTAATCACCACCAATAGTAAATAGATATCAATTAGATCCTAATGCAAAAAACTAGAGTCAAAAAGGAAGAGAAATGAAGAAATTAGGAAAGATTGCAAAGGGGACAAACCTTGTTCTTGCCAAAAGTGAAAGTGGTGTAAAAAGAGGCAAGAATGAATAGGAGAGATTAAATAGGAAGGGGAAATCCCTAGGTCGGCTACATTAGGGAAATTAGGGTTAGGGTTGATGGCTAGTGGGCTATGGGGCAAGTTTAAATGTTAAATGGTTCAAACCCTTAGTCATTAGTTCAAACACCTAAAGCACTTAATCTCTCCATGCAACTTAGTCTAAAACAAGTCAACTTGGGTCGACTTAAGTTAGGCTAGGGTCCACACCATGCTAACCAAGTCACCAAAGTCAAATTCAACATCTAAGTTAGTCTCTAAAGTCACAACTAGCAAAAGTCAAAAATAGCAATCACCAATCAAACAATTATAAAATAAATTAAAATAATTCATAATGACCAAAATACCCCAAGGTAAAAAAATGACAGATAAAACATCCTAATCACATGGTTAGGCTCTAGGTCTAGTAGTCTCTAGGGTTTTACTAGCAAAATATCAAAATCACAACTCATAGAATTAAATAGTTTTAAAATAATTAAAAATTACCAAAAAATTATAACATGATTTAAATGCCATTAATAAATAATTAAAATTTTAAAATTTTAAAATTACCCTCATTTAGAAAACTGGGTGTTACAAGCTGTAGTCCGAAGACACTTAGCACCGTGTCGCTTAGACTTTTATGTCTTTTTGACGGAACGACCCTTTCAGCTTACCAAAATAACTTTAATTAATAAATGTCAAAGTTGTAAGTTATAAGAGTTTTTATTAAACATAATGCATCATGAATCCGAAAATTCAAGTATGCCTAGTTCACGTTGCAGATAGTTGAAACGGTCTTCAGCTAACTGTTTTGTGAAAATATCTGCTAGTTGATGATCTGTGTCAATAAATTTTAAGCAAATATCATTACGTTGTTGGTGATCACGTAAAAAGTGATGACGAATCTCTATGTTCTTTATGCGTGATGATAAACAGGGTTCTTAGTCAAGTTAATCATGCTAGTATTGTCACAGAATATGGAAGCTTCGTGTAATGCAGATTGCAGTCTTCTAGGGTTTGCTTCATCCACAAAATTTGAGCACAACAGTATCCTGTGACGATACACTCAGTCTCAGTCATTGATAGAGCTACAGAATTTTGCTTCTTGCTAAACCAGGAGACTAAAGTTTTTTTAGGAAATGATACGTACCGCTGGTAGTTTTACGGTCTACTTTGCATGCTGCAAAATTTGTATCTGAATAACCGATTAGGTCAAAAGATGTGGTTTTGGGATACCACAAGCCGACTATAGAAGTTCCCTTAAGGTATCGGAAGATACGTTTAACGGCACATAAGTGTGGTTCCTTAGGATTAGCTTGAAATCTAGCACAGATGCAAATGCTAAACATGATATCAGGACGACTAGCAGTTAAATATAATAAACTACCAATAATACCTCGATATTTACGTTGGTCGACTGGTTTGCCACTTTCATCATGTCAAGCTGGGTTGATGTAGCCATTGGAGTTCTGATAGGCTTTATGTTGTCGAAGTCATACTTCTTCAGTAAATCCTTCGTATACTTAGCTTGGTTGATGAATGTTCCCTGTGAGTGATGTTTGATCTGGAGTCCTAGGAAGTAGTTCAGCTCTCCCATCATACTCATCTCAAAGTCACTCTACATACACTTAGCAAATTTTTGACAAAGTTCTTCATTAGTAGAACCGAATATTATATCATCTACATACATTTACACAAGAAGAATTTTATCATCTGAAGACTTGATAAATAAAGTAGTATCAACTCTTCATTTTGAAAAATCATTTTCAAGTAGAAATGTACTTAGGCATTCATACCAAGCACGAGGTGCTTGTTAGAGTCCATAGAGTACTTTTATAAGTTTGAAGACGTGATCGAATTTTTGAAAATCTTCAAAATCGGGGGTTATTTCACAAAAACTTCTTCTTCAAAAATCCATTTAAAAATGCACTTGTTACGTCCATTTGAAATAATTTAAAATTGTAAAAAATATGCTAATGTACGAAATATACAGATAGCTTCTAGTCTAGCAACATGAGCATATGTCTCATCATAATTAATACATTTTTCTTGATTATAATCTTATGCCACTAGATGTGCTTTGTTGCATAGAACTTACCCATCCTCATTTAATTTATTTTAGAGAACCTATTTGGTACCAATTATCGATTAACCAATAATTTTGGGAACAAGATTACAAATTGATTCAGTTCCTCTTGTATGGCATCAATCCAAAATTTATCATTAAAAGCATCAGATACTGTCTTAGGTTCTACTTGCGATATAAAAGCTACATTAGCTGCTATATCAGTGTCTTTATTAGAAGAACATATACTTACACCTCTTGATACATCACCTATGTTGAGCGTCTCTGGATGATCTAGCAATAATTTCTAAGATTTAAATCTCTTTGTTAGATCTCCACAGGGCTCTCTCTAGTAGTAGTATCTTTGGATGACTTGGATTTAACCTGTACATCTTTATTATCACTATCGCTAGATCTGTGACTATTGATCTCATCAAAAGTAACATTAATAGATTCTTCAATAATCATAGGTCTTTTATTAAATACTCTATATCCCTTACTCTCAGCAGCATATCCGAAAAATATTCCTTCATCTGCTTTAGAGTCAAACTTTTCCAAGTTGTCCTTGGTGTTCAGGATAAAACAACGACATCTAAAAACTTTAAAATAAGAAATATTTGGAATCCTTCCAAACCAAAGCTCATATGGTATTTTCTTTGAGATGGGTCGAATTAACACCCTATTTAAAGTATGGCAGGCTGTACTAATAACTTTTGTCCAAAAATATTTAGGAAGATTATGCTGATTCAGCATGATTCTAGCCATCTCGCTTAGAGTGCCATTCTTCCGCTCCACAACACCATTCTCTTGGAGAGTTCTAGGATTAAAAAAAAACTCGTGGTAATATCCACTATCATCATAAAACTTTTTAAAATTAGCATTTACAAATTCGCCACTATGATCACTTCGGATACGAGTAGTCATGAAGCCTTTTTCATTTTGTACCTTTTTACAAAATATCTGAAATTCAAATATTACATCACTTTTATTTGATAAAAAGTAAACCCATATAAAACAAGAGAAATCATCAATAATAACAAAGGCGTAGAGTTTACCGCCAAGACTAGCGACTCTACTAGGGCCAAATAAATCCATATGAATTAACTGCAAAGGTCTAGAAGTGCTTACAGCGTTGATGGATTTAAAATTTGACCTAGTTGCCTTGTTCTTTTCACAGTGAGTGTCACCCTCATTTCTCGTATTTTCCCGTACTTCGTATTTATACTCGTATCTAGATTTTGGCATGTATTTTTATTTTTCTCAACTTGTGAAATTTCGGTATTTCTCGTATTTTGGGTTTTGGCATGGCTCGGTTTTAATTAGATTGGGTTTGGTTTGGTTTAATGAGCATTGGATCACCTTAACCTATACTCCACCCTCAACACACCACATCACACCCTCTTTAAAACTCCACCAACCTTTTCTTTCTCTTCATAAACCTCCATTAATTTCTTCTTCTCCTTCCTCTACACAACACTCTTCTCCTTCCTCTCCACAACACCCACCCATAGGCAAGTGCACCTTGCCACCACATGAGAACCCTCTTTTATTTGTCCATTTGCTAGATTAGGACATGGTGATCAACATTAGAACTTGGTATTTTGTGATTTAGAGTCTCCATTGTTCTAGATCTAAGTTTTCTCCATTTTCGGTTTTGCATGGTTTTGATCTATTTAAGTTGGATTTACATGGGTTTTGATGTTTCCATGTGGAAGAGAGTTCAATTCCACCCTGGTTCGAACTTTAAAAATCTGGATTTGGAGTTCGGATGGCCAAGTTGTGATGCCTTAAAGTTTTTGGAGCCATGAGAGCCCTCAGCCAACGGAGAAGAAGATCCTTTTCCCTGCGTGCGTGTTTTTACGCGTACGCAGCTCCCTGCATGCGTACTTTTGTGCGTACGCAGCTCTCTTGCGTGCGTGACTTTTCGCGTATGCAGCTCTCTTGCATGCGTGACTTTTCGCGTACGCAGCTCTCTTATGTGCGTGACTTTTCGCGTACGCAGCTCTCCTGCGTGCGTGTCTTTTCGCGTACGCAGCTCTCTTGCGTGCATGTCTTTTCACGTACGCAGCTCTCTTGTGTGCATGACTTTTCGCGTACGCCACTCTCCTGCGTGCGTGTCTTTTCACGTACGCAGCTTTCATATGTGCGTGTCTTTTCGTATATGCAGCTCTCTTGCGTGCGTGCTTTTGTGCGTACTTTAGCTCTCCTGCGTGTGTGCTTTTGTGCGTATGCTGTGCGTGCCCTTGTGCGTACGCTGTACCCTGAACCCCTTGCTTAACCCTTTGGCTCTTGGAGTTTTGGTCTTATTTCTTTAAGCTTGGCTCTTCTATAACCCTGTATATTGATATTTTATTAGATATTTTACGCCTATTTTATATCCTTACGCCTTTTGTCATGAACTTGATTTTACTTAATATGTTTGGAATGACTATTGTACATGGCATGGTATGACAAGGAACTAGCATAACATGACAGTGACCCATAGTGGTGCACTCCTGACATGACCAACCTGACTTGATAGTGGCCCGTAGCGGCACACTCCTGACTTGTAGCATGACTTGATAACTTAATGCTGTTGCGACGGCTAACTTAACTTGACTTGCCTTGACACCGTGGGTAGTTCTTTCTTGCTTGCTTGTTAAATCCACTTGTCCTGTCTTGCATCATGTCTAGGATGGAACTCCTGAGTACCACGGTCAGGAGTACCTACTAAAATGGATTAAGGTTAATAACTAGAATAACTCAGTAGTCATGAAGAGATGACACAGCTACAGGCAATCCCGTTACCTGGGCGCTCTTGGGATCTGTAGCCTGCCGACGAGTAGGGCGTATTTCCAGCACACTGTCATGTGTTGCACCTTCTCAGTCACCTAAGGGTACATGCGTTTCCTGGACGATGTACCCACCCGAACTCAACCCCTAATTTTTGACCTGGGTAACCTGGATGGTCTGCAGGGCTTGTGGCTGTGGAACAATCTCACTGCACCTTGTTAGTAATTAGGCCTGTGATAACCCTAGTTAGTTAAAGTAGTAAGCCGTAGTATCTGCTTGGCCGTGATTGATTGAATGAGGTATAACCAGTCTAGCCGTGTCTTGACCCAGTACAAGATTGTTTCCTGTCTTAATTTCTTACATTATTATCTTGTCGATAAATGGTGGGAAACCAAGTTCTGTTCAGATGAAGGGTTACAACCCCGATCCTTATTTGGTTTACGGGTTGTAACCTGGTTGTCGGAATAGTTCCATGGTTATCTCGTCATATATCATCCTGACATGTTTTCGTAAATTCTAGTTTTAAATATTAGATTTTCTTGTGCTAATTGCTGGCTTTTGTTCTTATTTCGTAGCCCCCTTGTGGCACTTGCTCTTTCTGGGGTTGACCCAGCTGGTTTTGTGTGGCCAGATTTCGGAGCAGCTCCCGAGGATCTTCCGAACCTCCAGCCCGATGGTGGCGACTAGAAGGAAATCGGACTACGAGTGGGTTTTCTATTTTGTTTCGCTCACTCTATTGTAAAAATTATTCTTTTGAGGCATTTAGCCGACGAGCACCTGTTAGCTCGATGCACTTTACTTACTGTCTGCCTACGGGCTGTAAACATGATTAATAAATCCTAGAGTTGATTATGTATGACTTAACTCTTGCTAGTCCTCGCATTTTGTACGACTAGCTTCATGATCAGCTGAATATGTAATATTTGGGACGCCTTATTATTGTATATTTAATGATCATACATCTTGCGACCTTACTTACTTGCTTGTGATTGAGACATTAGGCTTGTTCATGACCATAAGAGACTGTTGGCTTGTAGTAAACCCTCATATATCTAGACAGCCGTGACCGTATATCGAGGTGGTTTCTATTTCAATATACGTAGCTGGCTATGTCTGCCACCGCTCTCCAGTATTTTGGTTCTGGGGCGTGACAGTGAGCACATACCATGTCTCTCTTGAATGCGATTTCGGGGATCCTTTTACCAACTTTTTGGTGCATAGTCGTGAGATAGTATCCATATTGGCATGTCCTAGTCTCATGTGTCATAGCCAGCTTTCATCTTGATTTGCTACTAGGTACCTTCCAACAGTGTCATTTTTAATTATATCACCTCTCAAGTTATTTACGAAGGAGACGTATTCTTCTTTCTTCATCGATAGCGTAGCGAACAAACATACATCACCAGTCATGTGTCGTGAACATTCGCTATCGAGGATCCACTTACTTCTAGCATGAGAGGGTTGAGGGTCCACCTACAAAATGAGTAGATGAATCCTTTGGTACCCATTTCTTGAAGGGTCTATCTTGATTAGTCTTAGGTCTCCAAACAAGTGATTGATTGTCAACAAGCTTTCTTGCTAGACAATACTGTGATATATGCCCGTGAGTACCACAGTATCTGCAAGTAAGTTTTGAAAAAGTGCTTTTTGATTCTGTGTTGACATGTATTTGTGTCTTCTTTAAAAACCTATAAGTAAAAGCATGATTATGATAAACGTATTGTTTGCGTGCTTTTGTGGTTTAGTCCTACTAGTTGTATGCTTAGTATTAGGACTAACCTTAGGTTGTATCACAGGGATGGCCTATTTGCCTAACTTGATCTTTAACTTTTTAGAGATCGCACAAAACTCCTTATATTTAGCAGTCATATCAGCGAGTCTTTCCTCTGTGACTAAGTGTCTCTTCTTCTCTATGTCATAAAGCTCTTATATTTTGACATTGTCTCATTCTTCTTTTTAATGGTAAGGACAGCCTCATGATAGTCTACCTTGAGCTTGGCTATCTCATCCATGTTACTGGTAGTAGATGTCTCTCTAATATCTTCGAGAAGATTAAACAATCTTACTACTTTGGTTGTGCATGCCTTAACCTCTTTGTGAGATTGGTTATACTTGTCTAACATATTTCTGTGTTCTTCAAGTAGTTCGCTAAAAGCATTTTCTAACTCATCAAAAGTAAAGTCATCATACAGAGGATTAGATGATACCTTCTCGAATGCCATAAGGCAGACATTAGCATTGCTGCAGGGTCTGTCCTCTTCTTCTGATTCACTAGCATAACTTTCATGCCAAATTCTTGTATTTGCATACTCTTGACCAGTTGTAGCTTTTCTGCTTGATCTTGATCTATCATATGGATTGCTTTTCTTTGACAGTGGACAGTCCTTCTTCATATGCCCTGACTTCTTGTATCCAAAGCATATTGTTTCTTCTTCAGTGCTTTCATGGACGTCTTTCTTCCTTTGGCTTGATCTCTTAAACTTTAAGAATTTTCTAAAGTTCTCTACTAGCAGGGATTGCTCATCACCACTTAATGATTCTTCATCAGAACTGTTACATGCAACCCTTTTGGCTTATGCTTTGAAGGCGATAGATTTTTCTTTAGGGGTCGCTTCTTCAAATTCTTGTAGGTCCAGCTCGTGGTTCATCAGCTTGTCCATAAGAGTCTCCAGAGTCATGGTGGTGAGATCGTTTTCTTCAATAATTGTAGTAGCCTTTGGGTTCTATTTCTTGGTTAGAGCTCGTAGCACTTTTCTGATCTTCTCATGATTACTGTAATCTTTACCAAAGGATTAGTAATATCTAGAAAACGAGTAAATATTGTGTAATTGACTCGTCGGGTTTCATCTTGAATTATTCATATTCCTGTGTTAGTCTACTGATCTTGGATTCCTTCACTTGGAAAGTAACTTCATGAGTTACCTCAAGAAGTCTTCAAATATCATGAGACGTAGTACAGATAGAAACATGATTAAACTCCGTCTTGTCAATTGTGCAGAATAGTACATTAATGGCACGTGCATCTAGACTAGCCTTTGACTTTTTTCATCTGTGTACTTGTCATGTGGCTTGTTTACAAGTATGCTTTCACTCACTATAGGTGCCGGTTTCTTATAACCGTCAACAATTATAGACCAAAGATTAAAGTCAAGAGACTTTAGAAAAAAAAAGTCATTCGTATTTTCCAATATAAGTAGTTTGTTTCATCAAATAGTGGGGGTCTATTTATGGATTGCCCTTCACCGTTGAATATTGATTTCATGGCTGTCATATACTCTCTAGTGTTGTTATTTATATTAGAATATAACCTACTTTGATACCAATTGTAGGACCGTTGAGCACCTCTAAAGGGGGTAAATAGAGTGTGTGCGAACGCAGCAGAAATAATCACTAATTAAAAATTGAATAGTTATAAACTATGGCAAGAATAAAGAGACAGTAATTTAAATTGCAGTAAGAGATAGAAGATCAAACTCAGTGAACACCGCAATATATATTAGTTTTCCACTGAGAGGACTAATCCAGTCGTGAGTAATCTCGCCTAATTTTAATATACTATTTGCAAGCTAAATGAGAGCTTGCCGTCTATTTACAACATCGTGCTTGGCGACAAGTGCCCGATCGACTTCACAATACCATGATTGGTGACGAGCGTACGACCGACTCCGAAAACTAAAATATTTTCTGACTTGCAACCTCTTTACAACTCTGTAAACCAAAGACTCTAAATTGAATAAGATGCTACTGGCTTTGGCTAAGAGAAGTATATGTGGAATATAAAAGATTTAGATCACTGAAAAAGATACTTTAAGAATGAATAAAGAGAAGAGTGAATGAGTGATTAGAAATATAGAAATCTTCTCTATTTATAGGTTTCTTCCTGACCGAACTCGGACAGAGTTCATGCAGAGTTTGGATGCTAAAATCTCGCAAACAAAAGTTGTATGCAGATTTGAAGGCAACTGAATTTCAAATTTGACTTGACCGAACTCCGTCAGAACTCGAACCGAACTCGGTTAGAGTTCTGGTAGTTTATAACTAAATTTGAATAAACCAAATTGCATAGGTATTTTGGACTTTTTAGATATGTAGATTTTGATATATGGTTAGGCTTTTTGGAAAGGTATACTGGAGATAACCTAAGCCAGTAATATCCGATCAATTTTATATTTTTATATGCTAGACTCAATAAAGGTAAAAATACAGAAGAAATGTAAAAATGACTCGATCTGGATTCTGTTATAATTTGCTTTTGGATGATGACTTGAATGCTTGTTGTAGATGCAGTACGTTCTTTTGATATTGACTTCAATGACCTGAAATATTAGTAGCGATTGTAACACCATTTTTCCAGAAGAGGGTAATTTTGAAATTTTGTAATTATAATTATTGTTTAATGATATTTATTTCATATTATGATTTTTAGTGATTTTTAATTATTTTTAAAGTATTTAAATTCATGACTTGTGATTATGGTATTTTGCTAGTGAACAGTAGAGACTGCCTACCCTACAGCCTAGCCATGTGATTAGGGTATTTAGACATTTTGGGGTTATTTGATTTATTAGAATTTATGGGAATTTTTAGGAATTATTTTGGAATTGTTTAGATTAGGTTGACTTTGACTAGTCTTGACCCTTGTAGACAAACCTAGGAACTAACCCTAGTTAGTTGGACTTGGTTAGGCTAGGTGACTCTAGTCTAACCTAGCATGACTTAAGTTAGTGGGTTTAGATTCATTAGAAATTGACTTAAGGAATTAGGAATTAAATGGGTTGAGAAATGACTTGTGCTTTCACAAGTCATTTTGTGACTTAACCTAATAGGATTAGCCAACCTAGTTCAAACCCTAACCTAGCCCATCATGGCCAGCCACCACTAGTTAACCTAGGTATTCCCCCACTATAAAACCCCTCCTAAAATATAGGGCTAGCCTCCCTTCCTTAGGAAATTCATTTCAAGAAGAAAGAGGTGAGTTCCTATCTTTAGAAATTCATTATAAATCCATTTTAGGTCCTTTTTCCCCTAAAATAGTTGCATTAGATCCTAATATCAATGTTCTTGCTGTTGGTATTGATTGTTTGTAGGAAGGAAATAATTTGTGAGATTTTGGTGGTTGAGAAAATCTTCCCATTTAGGGCTTTTTCACCCATAGTTCAAGAATAGGTAATCTCTCCATTTCTCCATGGATTTTCATTTTGTCTTCATCATTAGGGAGCCCTAGGAGTCCCCTAAGCATCTGGATAGGATTCGTGTCGGGTATCATGGGTTTCGTGTCCGTTCTGGACACGTATCAGTCCATGTGCATGACTGTTTGTCGAAATGCCTCAAAGGGCATTTCGATCTTGTTTGTTTGATGTTTTTAAATAGAAAAATTAGTTTTACTGATGCTTATGCATTTTTGATCTTCTGTGGTGATTATTGTGTCGTTGGGTGTCGGATTTGTTGTTTGGACATGCGCCGCACACGCTTGCGCACGTGCTACAGGGATCTCCTGCCTATCGGGGTCTGTAGAGGACACGACACGACACTATTTGTGATGAAATTTTGGTGACACTTGGGACACATGACTGACATAACACAGACCAATTTTCAGCCCATCTTATCGAGCGGATTGGGAGAAATCCCACCCGCACCGATTTCATACTGCACTGTGCATTGTTGATTTTTGCCACTGATACGGGCCTCGTGTCCAACACTGACACGTTGTGGACACTGGCCAATGGGCCTATGAGGTAGCCCCATAGGTGGGCTACCTATGTGGGTGACCACGAGACTCCCTCGTGTCTTGTGTCGTGCACACGACACAAGTGCACGTGTGCACGAGGCAGTGCACTAGACAGTGCACTGTGTGCTGTTCTTTTGAGTTTCTTGTTCTGGATACGCCGTGTCAGGCCTTGGGTGACACAAAATGGATGTGTGGGGTTGTGCACATGGGTTGTTTTCAATTACCAACCATTAGGTTCATGATTAGTTAATTTTTCCTATTCGATTTCTCAATTAACCAATATTAACTGATACTTGCATTCTGTTTTGCCTCTCCAGTTTTCAAACTTGAGTTGCCTGATTAGTTTAACCTGTTCATCACTGATTAATGTATATTTTATAAGCTCTAATCTATTCTTTTATATGCGACCTATTTGTGGTTAAGTTTGTGTGGTGTTTGGTGGGTTTTTGAATTCAAATTGGCATGTGACAGTGTAAAAACTGATTTGAACTCAGTTGATAACTTTGAGTTGTTTTTCTTCCTATTCCTGTGTTGATATGTTTGATCTGAACCCAGAACTAGTTATAAATGAATTTACACTCTCTTGCATGAAATCTGAGATTGAACTGAGTGTTGGTTCACTGTTTTACACTCCTATTCACTCAATGTTTTTTTCCTACACACACACACACACTTCCTCTCTCCCTGGCACTTGAACACATGTAAACCCTCACACTTTCACACACACACATGTAATGGACACCCTATCCTAAATTTTTCCCTGTACTCTACACCCTCTATAATATTTCTGTTATTTATTTCCTGGACACTAAGTCACACACACCCATATGCATATAACTAAGAATGATTTTCCTAAAACCAGAGGGTCTATTCTTCCTCATAAGATTGTGTTCCATGTTAACATGAACCTTAGTTTGCATTCCCCCTAATAACTGAAATGAACTGTTTTCCTAATATCAGATATTTACTGTGGTTCCCAGATTTCCTAATTCGATTTTGAGCATCATTTTTAACCTACTTTTAACTGTTAATTAGCATGGTTTAAACCCAAGGTGAATCACCTGTTTGTTTTCTATTTGTGTGTCGATTTTTGGATGACTTGGTGATGCCTAGAGCTCAAACTGGATAGTTGTTTTGAACTGGAAATGAACTGGGTTTGGGTTCTGCTGTGGACTGAAATCTGGGTCTTTGGGGTTCCTGTTTTGAACTAAAAATTTCATTATGAGTTTCCTTATTTCTGAAATGAATGTTGTTCATAACCATAGCTAGTATTCACTGATTCTTCCCTTCACATATTCATATCTGTACGCCTACTAGACTGAACACTATACACAACCCTATATACAAACTGAAAACATGAATTGTTCCCCCATATACACACCTATGTACACACTAGCCTAAGTACACAAATCTGAGATTCAAACTGTGAATGCTTGAGGTCATGAACCTAAGTTTAAGGTTGTTTACTATGTTGAATATAACTCAGTATTGAGCTTATATTTGTGTAGGGATAATGTTAACTGATTTTCATGATAATATTGCTATGATAACCCTTCACACAAGTCTACATCTTACCCCTCACTGTATAGCCTATAGTTCACTGATTTTCCTATTTCCCATTGGTACCACACAATCATATATCTCTCTAACACTCTTGCACATGCCACACCTTGACACAGGAATCATTTCACTGTTTGTGTCCAGGATTTTATACCTCACTGCCTCATTAACACATACACATGTTCTTGTGCACTTTCTTTCACACACACATATCACTTGGCACATGCACATGTGCCCCCCCCTCTCTATACCTATGCATATATATATATATATATATATATAAGTATTAACCTATAATGTTGTATGGTATACACATAGCCTATAGGATCAATTCTAAGTTATTTTGTATAGCACATCAATATGTGTTATCCTATTAGCCTATCTAAATAGATATATGTGTATTCCTATATTAGGGTATATTATGATATCTATGTTTATCATATATTAGATATATATGTGTGTTGTATATAAATGGTTTGAGGGTTGATTTAGCATGGTTTGCCTATTGGCCCATGGTATAGCTTATTAGCCTATGGCCTATGTGGTGTTTGCTTAGCTAGTGAGTCTAGTTTAGACTTGTTTAGTCTTATTAGACCTAGAATGGACTAGTTAGACTAGTATAGACTAGTTTGACTTAGTTTGACCAGAATTGACCTAGTTTGACTTCTAGAGTTGACCAGAGTTGACCAAGAGTTGACTTTGGCCTAGATTGATCTAGAATCATGTAGAATGCATAGTAGAACTTCATTTTACCATTTAGACTTGTTGTGACTTGTGCTGTTCTGATTAGGAGCCAGACACCACTCCTCGGACAGTACGTTTCATATTGGACACTCAGATACAGGCGAGTATATTCTCTGATCATTTCATATCCTGCTTAGAATTATTTCCTGCAGTAGATTACTTTACTTGTACTGTCACGTTGGTCACACGGATTAGTACTATACGGATCCCTTCTTGAGATGTTATTATTAGGGAGCATCGGGTACTCTACGTTCTGTGTGTTTCACTTACATAGCGTACCATATGCTTCTTTGGTTCTTTGATTACTTGTGACATATAACCTTATGATCACAGTGTCTCCTAGAATCTCTTATCCCATTTACTGGGTGTCCTAGAATCTTCTAGAATTCCTATTTTTGGGACTACTATGTACCACTTCGGGGGCTTACCACCCTTCGGGGGCTATTACATAGAATCATAACATAACCTGTTTGGATCCTTGTGTACTGATTGGGGTACGGAGGAGTAGAAGTAGACATGTGAATAATACCCAAGTAGTATCTTATCAGAATCTCTTCCATAGTGTCTTATCAGAATCTTCTATACCATTTACATGTCTATATTGTACTCTGACTCACTAGCCACATGTTAGTTCTTTATTTATAGTATATATTTCTATTACAGCTTTCTCTCTTTGTTTACATACTGTACTTCTTTCAGTACTTGTATCTTACTTTACTGCATGATTATATCTTCTAACCTGCTATGAACTGTTGAGATTTACTGTACTCGCTCCTGTCCTGACTGGACCTGTTGAAAATATTACAGAGGACGAGGAGGAGGCCTGGGAGGATGCCTTCCACGGGACAACTCTAGCTGAGGACATCACCCCACTGCCTAGACTAGTTTAGCTAGGCCTTATCTTATTTTCTTGTTGTCTTGAGTCTGTTTAGCTAGATTTTACTTCTGTTCAGAGATGTTGAGTTGTATATATTCTTTCTTATTCAGTAGCTGAGATATGTACTCTGGATAATTGCTGGGATATTATCTTAGACTTTTCTATCTTCAATATTTCCTTGAGTTCTATATCATATCATGTTTTCTTCCTCCTTAGTTGTGATTGAGTTCATTTACTGCTTAGTATTATATTGTTAGATGTATGTTGACCTAGGACAGCGTTCTACCGTCGATACTGCAGCGCAGGCTGGGCGTTGTGACGTTCTCGTACCCTCACAGTGGGTGCGGGTCATGACACATTTTTAGTGGTGGCCCATACAGGTCCAAGTTTATGTAGTGGTATTCGAACTAGAGTATCACTACAGCCTGCAGTATGATTAGGATACATATTTTGAAGGTACTGAATCACAGTTAGGATTCCTTGAAAGATTCCTGAGACGACCCTTGAGAATCTTGTTTAAACTTCAATTTAAATTATTTTCCTTGTTTTGTTGCTCTCACTCCTTGATTATTGAATTTGATTTTGTTGGATCGTTGTTGATTTGATTTTCCTATCGAGATGAATTTTTATGGCCTGAGTTACGATATTTTTCTGATAACATATGTCGACGGGAATACAGGGATGGTAAAACGTCTGCTTGGTTATGGAACCTAGAGAGAGTTTATCGCAGCTATATTAGCTGGCGTGGCGGAAACATAGAGACCTGACTTCGGATGTACGTATCTTGGTTATGAGATTTAGAATTTCTCGCAGCTATACTAGTCGGCATAGCGAGAATTCCAGACGACATGATTATAGAGATGCATGCCCCTGTTATGGACTCTACCGTTTATCGCAGCCTTGCTTACTAGCGTGGCGGGGATTCTGAGTATCATAATTTTGGACAGACGTATATGATTATCAGATTGTATCTTGGAAAGGTTCTTAAATATATCATCTCCATCTTCATTCCAGTTATTATAAATTATTTTCTATCATCAAATAATTTAGGAGTAGAGATCTTTTAGCTTTATAGAGCTTATGCATATGTAGTTCTTTCTTAGTATGATAATTTGATGACTTGTGATTAGGCCCTTGTCTTAGGAATGTTAGTATAGCCTGGCTTTAAATAGTGATTCTTATAGCTAGTTCTCCTTTGTTGATATTTACTAGTTTTCAGCCTTGATGATTGATTTATTTTTCTTTTCTTTTTCTTTCAGTATGGCACCCATGACCCGAGCCCGTCGCCTGAGAGCAGCTGCAGCTACTGAGAGTGTGCCTCCACCTCCTACTGTTCAGGAGGTAGTTATCCCTCTATCTGATCAGGGGGTGGTGGCACCTCCTGCCATTGAGAAGATGGTGGTAGCCTCGCCAGAGAGTCTTCCTTCATCTCCTGTCGTTCAGGAGAGAGCTGCAGATTTGCCTGAGACCGAGAGCCCTTTCCTACCCTCTGTACTCCATACTGTACCATCCGGAGGTTTGCTACTTGACGCAGCCCAGGTGTTTACATTTTTCCAAGAAAGGTTGATGGAGTCACAAAGATTTCATGAGGAGGCCATGAGGGAGAAAATCCATAGGTTGCTACGTCAGCGGGACTCTGTGCTTCTGGGAGGAGAGCCTAGCCCCAAGAGGGCGAGGAGCAGTACCCAGTCCTACCCAGAGTTTGAGGAGTACCCATTTATCCAACCTATATCAACATACCCAGCCCAGTCTCCTGTCCAGCAAAGGCCAGCTGAGCCAGAGCCTATCTGTGCCTACTACAAGAAGTCTGGACACAAGTGGAGCAACTGTAGAAAGAGACTAGGATTGTGCCTATTCTGTGGTTCAGCTGCACATTGGGTGCAGCACTGCCCTGATATACCTGCCCCAACCAGGGCCCTGCTTCCAGGAGGGAGTTCTGGTTCTCAGACCTAGCTGAAGGTGAGTTTTGACCTAACCTTAGTATTCCTTTTTGAGAATTTTGATGCATCCCTTGCTTGTATGTTTTGATACCTTGTGATTGCCTAGTACTGTAGCATGGTTGGTATAACTAGATGAGACCCCAGACTGATATTGTATGCCATGACCCCATAGGTTATTCTTTCCAACTGTATGATTTAAGATAGATTCTGAGACTATGATTGCTGGGGGTTTAACCTAGAAGGCCTGCTACCATCTTAATTTCGAGGACAAAATTTTTATAGTGTGGGTAGGATTGTAACACCCAGTTTTCCAGAAGAGGGTAATTTTGAAATTTTGTAATTATAATTATTGTTTAATGATATTTATTTCATATTATAGTTTTTAGTGATTTTTAATTATTTTTAAAGTATTTAAATTCATGACTTGTGATTATGGTGTTTTGCTAGTGAACAGTAGAGACTGCCTACCCTAGAGCCTAGCCATGTGATTAGGGTATTTAGACATTTTGGGGTTATTTTGATTTATTAGAATTTATTTGAATTTATGGGAATTTTTAGGAATTATTTTGGAATTGTTTAGATTAGGTTGACTTTGACTAGTCTTGACCCTTGTAGACAAACCTAGGAACTAACCCTAGTTAGTTGGACTTGGTTAGGCTAGGTGACTCTAGTCTAACCTAGCATGACTTAAGTTAGTGGGTTTAGATTCATTAGAAATTGACTTAAGGAATTAGGAATTAAATGGGTTGAGAAATGACTTGTGCTTTCACAAGTCATTTTGTGACTTAACCTAATAGGATTAGCCAACCTAGTTCAAACCCTAACCTAGCTCATCATGGCCAGCCACCACTAGTTAACCTAGGGATTCCCCCACTATAAAACCCCTCCTAAAATCTAGGGCTAGCCTCCCTTCCTTAGGAAATTTATTTCAAGAAGAAAGATGTGAGTTCCTATCTTTAGAAACTCATTATAAATCCATTTTAGGTCCTTTTCCCCCAAACTAGTTACATTAGATCCTAATATCAATGTTCTTACTGTTGGTATTGATTGTTTGCAGGAAGAAAACAATTTGTAAGATTTTGGTGGTTGAGGAAATCTTTCCATTTGGGGCTTTTTTATCCATAGTTCAAGAATAGGTAATCTCTCCATTTCTCCATAGATTTTCATTTTGTCTTCATCATTAGGGAGCACTAGGAGTCCCCTAAGCATCTGGATAGGATTCGTGTCGTATGTCATGGGTTTCGTGTCTGTTCTGGACACGTATCAGTCCATGTGCATGACTGTTTGTCGAAATGCCTCAAAGGGCATTTCGATCTTGTTTGTTTGATGTTTTTAAATAGGAAAATTAGTTTTACTGATGCTTATGCATTTTTGATCTTCTGTGGTGATTATTGTGTCGCTGGGTGTCGGATTTGTTGTTTGGACACGCGCCGCACACGCTCGCGCACGTGCTACAGGGATCCCCTGCCTATCGGGGTCTGTAGCGGACACGACACGATACTATTTGGGATGAAATTTTGGTGACACTTGGGATACGTGACTAACATGACACAGACCAAATTTTAGCCCATCTTATCGAGCGGATTGGGAGAAATCCCACCCGCACCGATTTTACACTGCACTGTGCATTGTTGATTTTTGCCACTGATACGGGCCTCGTGTCCGACACTGACACGTTGTGGACACTGGCCAATGGGCCTATGAGGTAGCCCCATAGGTGGGCTACCTATGTGGGTGACCACGAGACTCCCTCGTGTCTTGTGTCCTGCACACGACACAAGTGCACGTGTGCACGAGGCAGTGTACTGGACAGTGCACTGTGTGTTGTTCTTTTGAGTTTCTTGTACTGGATACGCCGTGTCAGGCCTTGGGTGACACGAAATGGATGTGTGGGGTTGTGCACATGGGTTGTTTTCAATTACCAACCATTAGGTTCATGATTAGTTAATTTTTCCTATTCGATTTCTCAATTAACCAATGTTAACTGATACTTGCATTCTGTTTTGCCTCTCCAGTTTTCAAACTTGAGTTGCCTGATTAGTTTAACCTGTTCATCACTGATTAATGTATATTTTATAAGCTCTAATCTATTCTTCTATATGCGACCTATTTGTGGTTAAGTTTGTGTCGTGTTTGGTGGATTTTTGAATTCAAATTGGCATGTGACAGTGTAAAAACTGATTTGAACTCAGTTGATAACTTTGAGTTATTTTTCTTCCTATTCCTGTGTTGATAGGTTTGATCTGAACCCAGAACTAGTTATAAATGAATTTACACTCTCTTGCATGAAATCCGAGATTGAACTGAGTGTTGGTTCACTGTTTTACACTCCTATTCACTCACTGTTTTTTTTTTCTGCACACACACACACACTTCCTCTCTCCCTGGCACTTAAACACATGTAAACCCTCACACTTTCACACACACACATGTAATGGACACCCTATCCTAAATTTTTCCCTGTACACTACACCCTCTATAATATTTCTGTTATTTATTTCCTGGACACTAAGTCACACACCCCCATATGCATATAACTAAGAATGATTTTCCTAAAACCAGAGGGTTTATTCTTCCTCCTGAGATTGTGTTCCATGTTAACATGAACCTTAGTTTGCATTCCCCTAATAACTGAAATGAACTGTTTTCCTAATATCAGATATTTACTGTGGTTTCCAGATTTCCTAATTCGATTTTGAGCATCATTTTTAACCTACTTTTAACTGTTAATTAGCATGGTTTAAACCCAAGGTGAATCACCTGTTTGTTTTCTATTTGTGTGTTGATTTTTGGATGAGTTGGTGATGCCTAGAGCTCAAACTGGATGGTTGTTTTGAACTGGAAATGAACTGGGTTTGGGTTCTGCTGTGGACTGAAATCTGGGTCTTTGGGGTTCCTGTTTTGAACTGGAAATTTCATTATGAGTTTTCTTATTTCTGAAATGAATGTTGTTCATAACCACAGCTAGTATTCACTGATTCTTCCCTTCACATATTCATATCTGTACACCTACTAGACTAAACACTATACACAACCCTATATACAAACTGAAAACATGAATTGTTCCCCCATATACACACCTATGTACACACTAGCCTAAGTACACAAATCTGAGATTCAAACTGTGAATGCTTGAGGTCATGAACCTAAGTTTAAGGTTGTTTACTATGTTGAATATAACTCAGTATTGAGCTTATATTTGTGTAGGGATAATGTTAACTAATTTTCATGATAATATTGCTATGATAACCCTTCACACAAGTCTACATCTTACCCCTCACTGTATAGCCTATAGTTCACTAATTTTCCTATTTCCCATTGGTACCACACAATCATGTATCTCTCTAACACTCTTGCACATGCCACACCTTGACACAGGAATCATTTCACTGTTTGTGTCCAGGATTTTATACCTCACTGCCTCATTAACACATACACATGTTCTTGTGCACTTTCTTTCACACACACATATCACTTGGCACATGCACATGTGCCCCCCTCTCTACACCTATGCATATATATATATATATATATATATATATATATATATATATATATATATATATATATATATATATATATATATATAAGTATTAACCTATAATGTTGTATGGTATACACATAGCCTATAGGATCAATTCTAAGTTATTTTGTATAGCACATCAATATGTGCTATCCTATTAGCCTATCTAAATAGATATATGTGTATTCCTATATTAGGGTATATTATGATATCTATGTTTATCATATATTAGATATATATGTGTGTTGTATATAAATGGTTTGAGGGTTGATTTAGCATGGTTTGCCTATTAGCCCATGGTATAGCTTATTAGCCTATGGCCTATGTGGTGTTTGCTTAGCTAGTGAGTCTAGTTTAGACTTGTTTAGTCTTATTAGACCTAGAATGGACTAGTTAGACTAGTATAGACTAGTTTGACTTAGTTTGACCAGAATTGACCTAGTTTGACTTTTAGAGTTGACCAGAGTTGACCAAGAGTTGACTTTGGCCTAGATTGACCTAGAATCATGTAGAATGTATAGTAGAACTTTATTTTACCATTTTAGACTTGTTATTACTTGTGCTGTTCTGATTAGGAGCCAGACACCACTTCTCGGACAGTATGTTTCATATTGGACACTCAGATACAGGCGAGTACATTCTCTGATCATTTCATATCCTGCTTAGAATTATTTCCTGCAGTAGATTACTTTACTTGTACTGTCACGTTGGTCACACGGATTAGTACTATACGGATCCCTTCTTGAGATGTTATTATTAGGGAGCATCGGGTACTCTACGTTCTGTGTGTTTCACTTACATAGCGTACCATATGCTTCTTTGGTTCTTTGATTACTTGTGACATATAACCTTATGATCATAGTGTCTCCTAGAATCTCTTATCCCATTTACTGGGTGTCCTAGAATCTCCTAGAATTCCCATTTTTGGGACTACTATGTACCACTTCGGGGGCTTACCACCCTTCGGGGGCTATTACATAGAATCATAACATAACCTGTTTTGATCCTTGTGTACTGATTGGGGTACGGAGGAGTAGAAGTAGACATGTGAATAATACCCAAGTAGTATCTTATCAGAATCTCTTCCATAGTGTCTTATCGGAATCTCCTATGCCATTTACATGTCTATATTGTACTCTGACTCACTAGCCACATGTTAGTTCTTTATTTATAGTAGATATTTCTATTACAGCTTTCTCTCTCTGTTTACATACTGCACTTCTTTCAGTACTTGTATCTTACTTTACTGCATGATTATATCTTCTAACCTGCTATGAACTGTTGAGATGTATTGTACTCGCTCCTGTCCTGACTGGACCTGTTGAAAATATTACAGAGGACGAGGAGGAGGCCTGGGAGGATGCCTTCTACGGGACAGCTCTAGCAGAGGACATCACCCCACTGCCTAGACTAGTTTAGCTAGGCCTTATCTTATTTTCTTGTTGTCTTGAGTCTGTTTAGCTAGATTTTACTTCTGTTCAGAAATATTGAGTTGTATATATTCTTTCTTATTCAGTAGCTGAGATATGTACTCTGGATAATTGCTGGGATATTATCTTAGACTTTTCTATCTTCAGTATTTCCTTGAGTTCTATATCATATCGTGTTTTCTTCCTCCTTAGTTGTTATTGAGTTCATTCACTGCTTAGTATTATATTGCTAGATGTATGTTGACCTAGGACAGCGTTCTGCCATCGACACTGCGGCGTAGGCTGGGCGTTGTAGCGTTCTCGTACCCTCACAGTGGGTGCGGGTCGTGACAGCAGTTCGTATATTTTGCGTATCGACTTAAGTCGTCGTTGATTATCAAAATCATGTGTGACCATTAGGCAATGGGCCAACAACAATACCGTCGCAATTCGAAACATGGAATACGTCATGTACATCTCGTAACGACGACGGAAGAGCGAGATGATATGACACATCACTTACTCGCTCGAGAATATCAAATGACCCTATATACCTGGGACTAAACTTTCTTCGTACACTGAATCGAATGATGCCATAGGTAGGCGATACTACGGAATACGTGGTAGCCAATAGAAAACTCAAGAGGACGCCGATGAGAATCGGTCCAATGGCGCTGACGATCTTGGGCAACTCGGAGATGATCTCTAACTTGTCTGACCACCTCGTAGTCTTGAGTAACCATTTCTGGACCAGGCATCTGCCTCTTGCTGACCTCGTCCCAAGCTAAAGGTGATCTGCACTTCCTACCATACAGTGCCTCAAATGGTGCCATCTGGATACTGGCCTGGAAACTGTTATTGTAGAAAAACGCTACTAGACGTAGGTGATCTTTCCATGAACCACCAAAGTAAAGTATACAGGATTATAATATATCCTCAAGTGTTTGAATTGTGCGCTCTGACTGACCATCTTCTGCAAATGATAAGTTGAACTAAACTTGAGCCAAGTCCCCAAACTCTCTTGAAGACTCCGCAAAAAGTGTGATATAAATCTTCAATCTTTGTTGAATACAATACTACTGTAACTCCATACAATCTGACTATCTGCTTGGGGTACATCTCTGCAAGCTATTCCGTCGACTGACCAATTCTGAAAGGAAAAAAATGAGCTACTTTTGTGAGTTCGTCAACCATAACCCATATTGCATCTCTCCCAGCTGGGGATTTAGGTAACCCGGTCACAAAATCTATGGTAATGTGTTTCCATTTCTATTGTGGGATCGATAAAGGTTGAAGAAGTCCAGCTGGTCTCTGATGTTCAGCTTTGACTTGCTGGCAAACTAAGCATCGAGAGACAAGTCGAGCTATCTCACTCTTTATACCATTCCACCAGAAATACTGCCGAATATTACGATACATCTTCGTGCCACCGGGATGAGTTGAATACTGTGAACTGTGTGCCTCCGCCATAATCTTTTGCCTGATGTCACCATTGGGTACACAAAGACACCTTCCATGTCAGAGTGTGCCATCTTTGTGAATGCATAAATCTGTTCTTCATCCCGCTTCATATTATGTCCTAAGCCGTTGAAGCTTAGAATCCGCTGATTGAGCTATCTTAATTCTCTCAGCTATGCTGGATTGAACTTATATACTGGCCATCAATGCCATGTTGGTTGGAAGAACTATCTCTATTTCCATCTTCTGAAGATCTGCTAATAACTCGGGTTGTGTTGTTAGGAAATAAGATCATGCTCTTCTGCTTAATGTATCTACAACTACGTTGGCCTTCATAGGATGATACTGCAAGTTGATATCGTGTCACGCCCTAAAACCAGAATACTAGAGAGCGGGGGATAGACACAGCCAGCTACGTATATAGAAGTGTAATCCACCTCGATATACGGTCATAGCTGTCTAGATGTATGAGGGTTTATCTACAAGCTATCAGTCTCTTATGGTCAAGAACAAGCCTATTGTCTCAATCTCAAGCAAGTAATAATAGTTACAAGATGTTAGACCATAAGATATTCAATAGTAAGACGTCCCATACATTTCATATACAGATGATCATGAAGCTAGTCGTACAAAATACAAGGACTAGCAAGAGTTTCAGTCATACATGATCAACCTTAGGATTTGTCAATCATGTTACAACCCTTAGGCAGACAAAAAATATAAGTATTCAACACAAGCTAATACTTGCTCGGCGGTTAAACGCCTCAAAAGAATAATTTTACAATAGAACGGGAGAGCAAAATAAAAATCCACTCGTTGTCAGGATTTCTTCTAGTGTTCACCATCTGGCTGAAAGGCTGGGAGATCCTCGGGTGCTGTTCCAAAATTTGGCGATACAAAATCAGCTGGGTCAGACCCCAGAAAGAGCAAGTGCCACAAGGGAGGCTTCACTTAAGAAATAAAACCAGCATGTCAGAACATAAACAAGAATAATAACAAGGAGACATGAAATATAAATAAGGCAACAAATGACGAGAGGACGAGGAACTATTCCAGAAGTTAGGTTAAAATCCTTAAACCAGACAAGGACCGGGGTTGTAACCCTTCGCCTGAACAGAATCGGGTCTCTAACCATTTATTACTAAGAGTAAAGCGTAAGCAAGCATGTCCTGAGATAGCCATATACTGGATCTAGACAAGACTAGACAGGATTGGACTCCATCCAACATTCACGGCCAAGCAAAGAGTACGGCTTGATACTTTAACTAACTAGGGTTATCACAAGCATAGTTACTAGCAAGATGCAATGAGATGTTCCGGCAGTCACAAGCCCTGCGGTTATCCAGGCGAGGTTCATGTAAGAGTTATCAAGAATTATTAGGTGACTTAGAGTGCAACACATGACAGTGTGCATATTACTTGTTTCAAAAAGTGTCCCACATGACAGTGGGCTGAAAATGTGCCCCACTCGTCGGCAGGCTACAAGTACATTAGGTGTGGCCGGGAAAACGGGATCGCCTGTAACTGGAAACATCTCTCTATATGAGCTACTTTGATCAATTTAGTAATTAATCTAGTCAGATTCAGCATGAATTTCTGACCGTGGTAACCAGGGATGCAAGTCCTAGACATGATGCTAGACGAGACTGGTAACTTACACAAGCACATTCAAGAACAATCACCCACGGTGTCAAGACGAGTTATTACTCAGCATGTCAAGATAGCCATCGCAATAACATTCAAGATTACATGTTAGGTTTACTTGTCAAGAATGCGCCATGAAGGGCCACGATCATGTCATTATCATGTCAAGGTTACTTGTTAAGAGTGTGCCACGATGGGCCACTATCGTGTTCTGTCCTTACATTATTATGAATGAGAGAAACTTGTATAAAATAGCTAGTAAAATATTCTTGAAGCCAAGGAAAAGATCTACAACTTTTATGTTGGGAGTTGGAAGAAATTTTGGCCACAATTCAGCCAAATATGACATAAAACAGCCAAATATGTGGTCTGCGACACTATGCGGCCAGGCATGTAACCTCACTTTCTTGAATTCTGTAATTTTTATAAATTTTAATTGGTTTTATGAGTTATGATAATTATATTAGTTTGGACCTTAGTTTGGATTTTAGTTTGGGCTGTTTGGGCTAATGGGCTTCTGATTCAATTTTTGGTTTCATTTCTGAAAAAGAACCCACAAGTTCTTCTTCTTACTTCCGAGCTCCTTCCTAACAAATTGAGTGTTGTCCATTTGAATTTCACTTTTGAAATTCTGTTACAATTACTGAGTTATGGAGAGCAGCTCCCAAATTTTTCCCGCCCTCCTTGCTTTCTCTTTACGCCATCTTTAACAACCAGGATGGCCTATATATATACTACTCTTCTCAATCGTTCTTTATTTGCTGTGAAGGAAATTTGTTAGAAACTTCTTCTTCTTCCCCAACCTTCCTTCTTTCTGGATCAACCTAGCTCGGTGCAGCTGGCTATGGCGGATCACACCACCCCGATGGATCATTTTTCCCGGCCAATGATCGGCGTATAGGAAGTTCTGGCGACAACAACACTTTCCTCGACAATTCTTCTCAACGATCGGCTCGTGGTGTTCCAGTCTCTTCGTCGTGTGATCAAATCCAATAAGTGTGCTGCCATAGCATCGAGCCTAAATTTTGTTCAGAGAAAATTGTCCTGCCAATTCCTTGTTATTGAAACCTCTTTTCAAATTGTGATGAATTTCTATAGAAGCGCCAAGTCCTAGTTATTCGGATCGATCGAGAGCTCTTGTTGCTTCTAGATCGAAGAATTTGGTAGGTAATTTGATTAGTTCATTTTAAACCTTATTAATTGATTTTGATTTAGTCTTAAGTTTCTTATCTGAATTTGAATTGATCTCTAATTCTTCTATTTTTGGGATCCTCGATTATTTTCTTTGATAACAGAACAATTCGATCAACCGATCAATTATCGAATGCTCGAACCGATGAACTCCATTTAGGTAGGATATTGATCTCTATGATTTTCTGAAGGAATTTGAAGAGGAAGTATTTGATTTCTCTTTTTAAATTTTTGTTTCCATCTGTTTAAACAAATGTCTCAGGGAAGGGAAATCAGACGCGAGAGAGGACTCGTGTCCATTTCTGAGCTTGTGTCAACAGTTCAGGACATCTCTGTTTCGTAGGTAAATTATATTCTCTTATTTAACTGGAAGAAGACTGATAGTTAACTGTTGTTAGGCCTTGCTTTGTTTTTCAGTTCGATTTTATCAGCAAGTGAGAAGGTCACTGCTGGGACTGAGGTTATTAAAGGATGACTCTCTTTTGATTTTTTTGATGAGTAATTGGTAATGTTTCAGTTGTGGTTTAGATATGAGTTGTGTTTTCAAACAGTAGGTTATATTGAACTTGATTTCTTTCCTTGATTTTGAAATACTGAGTTCTTATACCAGTGTTCAATTGATAGGTAATGTGGGTTGAGGACAGGAATTGTTGAACTTAGAGTTTTTCCTGTTAGCCTTGATTATTGTATTAGTCTAGTAATTGTAGGATTTGATGAAACTGCAGAAGTATTTCAAAACAACCTGTAGAATGAGTAGGCTCAAGTAAGCTATATCATAGTGGTTGCTTAACAGGAGTTGAGTCCACAAGTTTAGTTAGGTAGCCTTGTCTTCTGTTGCTATAGAAGCTTAGGATTTGCTCTTCACTTGAGAGTGTAAGGGGATTTTGTCTTTATGTCGTATTTAATTTTATTTTGTCAGTTTACCTATAAAACTGATATTAAGAAGTGGAGTTAACAATACATGATAGTGGTTGGCCTATTAGCATTTCTCAAACCGTGTGTTCTGTTTTGGGTTATAAGTTTTGATAGAGTTCAGCAGTGTACTCCTGGAGTGGCCTTTTAGCTTCGAAGTAAGCACCTGGTAGCGATTGCTTTTAAACTGCAGTAATATTAATTGACAGTGACCTTTAGCTTAATGTGGTTTGGATGATTTCCTATATATGAGTTGTTGACACTGAGTGAATTATCAGTAGTTTGGGCTTGCAGGTTCGAACTCAACACAGTGAGGCATAGGCTGAATGCATAAGTTAAAGGAATTATGTTATATCTTGTGAGTAAAGGTTTGAGTGACTGAAAGAAGGATTGAGTGACTGAAAGGAGGATTGAGAGAGTTCAGTTGAGGTTTTGGATATGAAGACAGGGCAATAAGTCAAATAGATTCCAGGGTATCATTAGTTTAAAAGTTTACCTGGGCTGGTAAGAGAGGTTTGTTAAAATACTTAAAACTGGGTTTTTGTTTCAATTAATCCTTGACCCTGAGTGAGTCAAATTCAGTACTTTGTGTAATCTAAGTTGAGTTGCAGCCTTTAGGTGTTGTTCTTAAATCCCGTTTTCACTTAATATTTCACTTTTCTTTCAAAAATTCACCAAATAGCGATTTCCCTGGATGTCCTAGCAAGTTGGACTAGATTGAGCAGTTACCAAAGTTTTGTTGTTTCTTTTACCTCTGGAATCAAGCTTTAAGTTCAGGCTAGATTTCGTTTAGTCCTAGTGCATTTCTAAATCTTTGTGTTTTGGTAGTAGTAGTTGTAGCTTTCAGTTTTAAATTTCTAATTACAGATAAGTATATCTTGTGGTATAGATAATCCTACTTATTACTCTATTTTCTATATTAGAGTACAACTAGTTTGTCTCATAAGCTCTATATTCTAGTAATGGTTGGAAATAGAGATGGGTAGTTAGTAAATGTGTAGAACTTAACCAACTTTTAATTTAATAGGAAGATATCCCGATCGACATCCTATTCTCGATCACCTTGAGCAAGGCAAGTATACTCCTCGGACTTGTCCATTACTTCATGTCTTGTATTTATGCTTGTATCTTCTTGTTGACACGATACTTCACTTGTGTCTGGGAGGGGAAATACTACAGATGTGTGATCAAATCTGAGTTACAATTCATGTGAATAGCTTAGGCCCCGCATCGTGCACGCGGGACTAAAGCCGTACCATTTCATGTTCCCTGTTCTACCCAAGCTGATCACACACTCTGGATGTATTTCGATATATTGCACATGTCAGGTTCATTGTATATTTTATGTTCAGGCTTCATTTCATGTTCCCTGTATTCCCTGTATTTATTTCTCAGTTTTTATGTTCAGGTTTCATTCCATGTTCTTATTTCTCGTACTTTATATTTTTTCTGTATTCATTTCCATATCATGATGTTCATGTTCATTTACTTGGATATACTTAGCTCCGTTCCTGACTAGGATATGTTGCAGGAGAGATGGAGGCTATTTGTGACACTTATTACGGACAAGAGCCTGGAGGCACCTATGAGCTAGTCGATGTTGCTCTGGACTTAGAGGCTGAGGAGGCCTAGTACCTACCCTTTTAGTTTCATTTTGACTTTGTATTAGAGACTTCAGTTACTTTTCATTTGCTGGAAATATAATAACTCTTAGACTTGTACTTTGATTCTGGGATTCGATATTAGATGTTGTGGTTTATATTCATTATTATCTGGACTTGTAGTTTCCCTAGAGATTGGTACAGCTTACTTCATCGTGTCTAACGACGAAGGCTGGAAGTGTTCGACTCGTGTCCAATTATTCGGGAGCGGGTCGTGACAAGACACTATGCAGCTATGCAGCCAGGCACTATGCAGCTAGGCACTATGTAGCTATGCGGCCAGGCACTATACAGCTAGACACTATGCAGCTATACGGCCAGTCACTATGCGGTCAGGTACTATGCAGCTATGTGGTCATGCACTATGCAGCCAGGCACTATACAGCTATACGGTCAGGCACTATACGGCCAGATACTATGCAGCTAGGCACTATGCAGCTATGCGGCCATACACTATGCTGCTAGACACTATGCAGCTATACGGCCATGCACTATACAGACAGGCACTATGCAGCTATACGACCAGGCACTATGCAGCTATGCGGCCAGGTACTATACGACTAGGCACTATGCTGCTAGGCACTATGAAGCTATACGGTCAGACACTATGCAGCTATGCGACCAGACACTATGTGGCCAGGCTTCTCATCTTCTCCAAAAATCCGAGAAAGATGGCCATGGAACTCATGAACTTCAAACTTGCATAACTCGGTCAAACCAAAATGAAATCTAACTTTTCAAAGGTCAAATTTGGGTAAAATAAAATTCTCTACCACATGGAACAATTAGTTTTCAAAAATAAGGAGGTTTGATGGATCAAAACCCAAGAAAACCGAAAATCACCAAAACTTAGATCTAGAAGAAAATATCTACCAAAATGAAAAATACCAAGTTCTAAAGTGTCTTGAAATCATGTGGAGAAAACAATGGAACAAATAGAAATGAGTTCTTTCATGAAGCAAGCTAGCACTTTACTAGGATTTCTTGGTAGGTGGAAAGAGTTATGAGGAAGAAGAAGAAGTAATGAAGAGTAAAGGAAGAGAGAGAAAGTAGTTGGGGGTTTATAAAGAGAGGGAAATGTTCAACATGTTGAACCAACCATCAAAATAAACCAAACCAAGCCATCCATAACAAGTCAAGTTGGACCAAACCAACCCAAGGTCAACCCTAGTCAAGATACATCAAGGTAAGCCATAAAAAATACGAAAATACAGTAAATAAAATATCGGTCGAAATCCGTATACGTACACTAAAAATACGTATAACATAAAACGGGTGTGACATGTTGTAATCCACTAGTAACTCTAGCCATCTTCTCTAACACATGTTGAGATCCTTCTGGGTAAACACATACTTAAGACTCTTGCGGTCGGTGAAAATCTCTACCTGATCCCTGACCGCAAGTCAATCTTCGAGAATACTGCCACTCTACTGAGTTGATCGAATAAATCATCTATCCTTGGTAGGGGATATCTGATTATTACAGAATTCAAGGTACGATAAGCAACACATAATTTTGATGTACCATCCTTCTTTGTCAAAGAAGCATCGAAAATCCCTAAGGTAATCCAGTAGCACGAATGAATCCCTTGGTTCTGAGTTCTTCAATCATCTTGTACATAATCTCCAATTCTGATGGTGTCATTCTGTAGACTCTCTCTAGTACTGGTGTCATCCCTGGAATCAAATCAATAGTGAACTCTATCTTTCTCTGGCGGCATGCTTGGAAGCTCTTCGAAAAATACGTCAGGAAATTCTTCTACTACTCTGGAAAACTGAACTGCTTCTGCTACTGCCATTCGCAAGATTGGTAGAGAAGGTTCTACTTTGCCTCTGAAAAACAAAAATTATTCTTCGTCGGGAATACCAAAAATAATCCTGCCAGCATAGTAGTCTATTCTTGCATATTGATCCTCAACCAATCCATTCCTAAGACCATATCATAGTCGGCCATCGAAAATTCTATCAATCTATCGGAGAACTCTCTACCGCTAACTACGATTCGACACGAGGAAAAGACTCCATCTACTCCTACAAGACTGTTACCAGTAAGTATATTGAGTCTTATTGATAATGACTCGGGCTCCAGTCCTATCCGTGTTGCGAATCGTACAAACATAAATGAATGCGATGCACCTGAATCAAATAATACTGTTGCTGGAAAAGAGTTAATGAGAATGGTACTTGCCACCACCTCATCTGACGCTAATTCTTCTGTTACTGTCAGAGCCATAGCTTGACCCTGTCCTCTTGGTGTTGGTCCTATTTGTTGGTGACCTCTCTGTCTGTTCTGAATCTGAGCTTAGGCCTGAGCATACTGCTACGGCCTATACTGCTAGAATGCTTGAGCCTGAGGCGGTAATAGCCTCAGAGGCTGGTACTGCTGCTGCCGTTGCTGCACTGGTGCTGGTTCACTTGTTGTTGCTAGTTCACTGGAGGTGCTCCGTCGGGCATATCGGAAGGACCAATGATAATTTCATTGAAGGAAATGACATAGGGAATAATAAGAAAGGAGCAAGATAGATCAAGGATAAAAGCATATTATCGGGTCAAGAATCAGAAAGATTACAAAGCACGAGAAGAGATCAAGGGCGAATGCTGATTGAGATATATATTCATTAAAACCCTCACATATCTTGATTTACAAGACCTGCATGGACCCCCACTTAAACCGTGTTACGCCCCAGAACCAGAATACTGGAGAGCGAAAGATAGACATAGCTAACTACGTACATTGGAGTGCAACACACTTCACAATATGGTCACAGCTGTCTAAATGCATGAGGGTTAAACTACAATCCATCAGTCTCTTATGGTCAGGAACAACCTAGTATCTCAATCTCAAGCAAGTAAATAATTGTTACAAGATGTTAGATCATCAGAAATACAAAGTAAGGCATCCCAAACGTTACATATTCAGATGATTATGAAGCTAGTCATATAAAATGCAAAGACTAGCAAGAGTTAGGTCATACTTGATCAACCATAGGATTTGTCAATCATGTAACTGCCCTTAGGCAGACAGAAATTAAAGTTTCAACACAAACTAACACTTGCTCAGCGGCTAAACACCTCAAAAGAATAATTTACAATTAAGTGGAAGAGCAAATTAAGAAACCCACTCGCTGCTACGGTTATGTCTAGTGTTCACCATCTGGCTGGAAGGTAGGTAGATCCTCGGGTACTACTCCAAAATTTGTCCACACAAAACTAGCTGGGTCAGAACCCAGAAGAGCAAGTACCACAAGGGATGCTCCACTTATGAACTAAAATCAGCATAAGAATAAATATAAGAACTGATAGAAGAACATAATTAAATAACATGAAAGACAGAGTTAAAAGAACACACTAGCTTGCATTAAAAAAATAAGAGGTGGAATATAAATTCCCATGTTAATCATGAGATAATCATTCAGGCATGCCCAATAAAGTCCTACGGCTTGATATCATTAGCTAACTAGGGTTATCATAGGCCTAGTTACTAACAAGATGTAGTTGAGATATTCCCGCAGTCACAAGCCCTGTACACTATCCAGGTTATCTAGGCTGGGGTTATAAGAGTTTATTAAGATTTAAGAGTACTTTTAGTTTACAAAGAGTGCAACACATGATAGTGTGCTGGAAATGTGCCCTACTCGACGGCAGGATACAAGTCCACATGTGTGTCGAGATAATAGGATCGCCTGTAACTAAAAATCTTTCTATATGAACTACATGATCAATCTAGCCGTTAACCTAGTCAGATTCGTTATGAGTTCCTGACCATTATAACCAGCAATCTATGTCCTAGACATAATGCAAGATGAGACAGTTAGCTTGTACAGTCATAATCAAGAAAAATCAACCACAGAGTCAAGACAAGGGTTACACTTAGCAAGACAGGAATAGCTGTCGCAACAGCAATCAAGATTTTAAATGTCATGTCAGGTTTACTTATCATGTCAAGAGTACTTGTCAGGAGTGTGCCTCCACGGGCCACTATCAAGATTATCAACACGGGATCATGTTATCATGCTCAAGTTCAAGTTCATCAAGTCAGATTGTCGTAATTTTGGCCAAGTAGATAAAACTTGCAAAGAAAATGAAGAACATCCATGGGTGATTGAAACTATCAGACGTATATCAACACCAGTTAAAGTGAAACAAGAAGATTCTTGAAGCCAAGATGAAGATCTACAACTTTGATGTTTGAGTTCTACAAGATTTTAACTACAAAATAGCTTAAACAGACAAAAATAGTTATTCTCACGCGGGTACGCGACGCTGATTGTCATGCGACGCCGATAGGCATGCGGCGCCGATTGGCATGTGGCGCCGATTGGCACACGGTACCGATTGGCACTTAGTACTGATTAGCACGCGGTGCCAATTGGCGTACGACATCGATTAGCATGTGGTGCTACTTGGCACGTGGTGTCAGT
The DNA here is from genome assembly GCA_029216955.1 of Iris pallida. Classification (NCBI taxonomy): domain Eukaryota; kingdom Viridiplantae; phylum Streptophyta; class Magnoliopsida; order Asparagales; family Iridaceae; genus Iris; species Iris pallida. The sequence continues at coordinate 13,464,748 of JANAVB010009198.1, read as the reverse complement.
TGGCGTGCAGCACCGATTGGCATATGGCACTGATTGAAAATGCGGTACCGACTGGCACGCAGCACTGATTGGCGTGTGACACCGATTGGCAATACGACGCTGATTGGCATGTGGCACCGGTTGACACACGATGTCGATTGGCGCATGGCACCGATTGGCGTGCGACACCGATTGGCAATACGGCATCAATTGGCATGTGGTACCGATTGACACGCGACGCCGATTGGTACGCAGTGCCAATTGGTGCACGGCACTGATTGGCCATGCGACACCGATTGGCATATGGTGCCGATTGGCAGGCGACACCGATTGGCACACGGCACCGATTGGCAATACGGTACCAATTGGCACGCGATATCGATTGGCATGCGATGACGATTGCCATGCGATACTGATTAGCACAAGACACCGATTGGCAATACGGCCCCGATTGGCATTGTGTCACCGATTGGCGTACGATGCACTGTTCATCGTCCCGACAATATCGAAGGTATGAGGAATCTATGAACACAAGGAATACCATAACTTCCTCAAAATAAATCGAAATCAAGTGGTTCAAAAGCTAAAATTAGGTAGAATTGAATTCCCCGCAACATGGAACCATTAGGTTTTGGAAATAACAAGTTTTTAGAGGTTAAAACCAAAAAAAATAAAAATGTTAAAACTTAGATCTACAAAAACCTATCCATCAAAGCCAAAAATTTCAAGTTATAAAGATGCTTGGAATCATGTAGGGAAGAAGATAGAACAAATAAAAATGGAGATCCATCATGTCCTCTATAGAACAAGTTGTACTTGCCTGAGGGTTTGGTAGGTGGGAGGAGTAGATGAAGAAGAAGGAAAAGTAAATAAAATTAATGAGAGGAGAGAGAGAGAGAGAGAGAGAAGTTGGTTTATATACCAACCCTTCTCATCTCAACCAAACCAAACCAAACCAAGCCAAGCCAAGCCAAGTTGAACCAAGGTGAACTAAACCAAATGCAAGATTAAACCAAGACTAGGTTAAGCAAGACAAGTTTTAATATAGGTCACCTGATAAATGTCAAAAATTCGTACACGTATACTGAAAAATATGTATAACAGAAAATGGGAGTGACAATCGTCCAAGCGATCACTTCTTCTGGAGCATGTTTATACCAAACTAGAGCAGGGATGGAATAGGAGAGTGACCGATCAACTACGGGATGATAAAGTGATTTTTGTCAAGTCCAATTGTATATAGATTGGATATACTGTAGTCGGCCGGAGGAGCACACATTGGGAATAATGTATTGTTAATGTCATTTGAAAGAATGATAATTGGTCTCTTGTACCATATTCATCCATGCTAAGACATAATATTCTTTATGTTGATCAAGCCATGTGTCTTTGATATAAGAAATACATGCCGGATTGCTCTTTTCCCACTTCTCTTTCAACATGTACCATGTTGTGTCAAAAGTGTCTTTAGTACTTGCTCGTCATACAAGGGTCCAATCGCTGTAGAATTCTGCGAAGCGGTCCATATCAACTTTGTCGTCTACTTTTTTGAACTCGCACTTATATTGTGCTTAAATATTTTGATTTATATCCCAGTGCATAATAGTCTACGAGCATGAGGAAATACGATATCTATAGCATTTATCAATACATATTCTCGATCGGTGACAAAAATAGACGACTCTTTGTGTCCAGTGTAAATTGACTTTAAATTGCTCAAAGACCATCACTACCAAAATATGTCGATTTAGCGACGGCCAGATCCGTCGCCCATCCGTCGACAATTTGTATTAACGACTGATCACTGACGGATCTTGGTCAAAATAATCCGTCGGCAATCAGCTCATCGCTAATAATGATCCGTCGCTAAGTAGTCGTCAAGCGACGGAATAGCGACGACTTTTTGTCGTCACAATACGATGCATTAGCGACGACTTTTCGACGGTCTACGACGATTTCAAGTATTAAATACTGAACTGTATAGAAGCTAGAGACGGATAATCCGTCGGTAAACCGTCGTAACAGTGTATCAGAGGGTATCGTTCTGTCGCTATTCCGTCGAATGCCGTCGCTAACAAAGGATGGATTAGCGACGGAATACTGACGGATAATCCGTCGACCATGTTCTGGAAATGCTTGGCATTTCCAGAACCATAGCGACGGATAAGTCGTCGCTAATCCGTCGCTCATCAGTCGACGAAGCGACGGACTAGTGACGGATAATCCGTCGCCATTGTTCTGGAAATGTCATACATTTCTAGAACCTTGGCGACGGATGTTTCGTCGCTATTCCGTCGAACTATGTATTTCCAGAACCTTGGCGACGGATTTTTTGACGCGAATCCGTCGACCACCCATCGCTAACTGGAAACAGTTTCAAATCTCTAGGTAGCGACGGATATTCCGTCGAAAGGTAGTCGAAAACTGGAAATATCCGTCGCTAAGCGGTCACTAGTCCGTCGCTAACTAAGATTTTTTTGAAAAAAATGCAGAGCTTTTCCTGTTCACACAAATATGCATAAACCAAACCAATATATAACGCACACCAATTATCCAACAATCACATAGACCAAATATATAATGCACACCAATTATCCAATAATCACATAGACTAAATATATAATGCACACCAATATAAAATTATCACAAATATTCTGAAATCATAAACTAATATCCGTCGTTATAATCCAAAATTCCCACAAATATTCCAAAATTCTCACAAATATTCCAAATTTTCTTAATTACAATACTTTAAGGAGGAGAAGGAGTTCGATTTCCCGGTGGTGGTAATTTCTGCTACGACCGACGAATATACTGTTCCACTAGGTACGACGGCAAGTCGTCGTAGACACTGCTCAGAAGTCGGCGTAGCTGCTCTGGCGACATAAGATCAAGGAGTGCCGTCACAGTCGGAGGCGGTACCAGAGGGGCAGCAGGGTTGAAAGAAAGATGACCAACGGAAGAAGGACCGGGAGCAGCAGTCGACGGACCGGCACCAGTAGAAGACGGACCGACACCAGCAGCAGACGTACCGGCAGCAGCAGACGGAGGTAGAAAGTATGTGGCAATTTGCTCCTGCAAGGACGACACCGCCTCGTGCAGTTGCGTAAGCTGCGACCTAACATCATCGTCTGTCGGGGCCGCGGGAGGAGGCGGTGTCGGTGGAAATCTCTGAGTCGCCATGTGCAACGGCCCTAGGGAGCCGACTCCGTACAGGTGCCCTTTCTTAAAGCCGCCGATGGTATCTACGAACAAGTCGTTGCGAGCGGCCAAAGAAGAAGGCGTCCGGGTGGGCGTCGTTTTACCGATATCATCGATCTCAGTTAACTTAGCCCGACTAAGGGCCTCACGATACGTAACCTTGTAGGAGCGTAAAAAGTGCTTCAAAGAGAGAGTCATCTCAGTCATAAGTGGCCCACTTTACGCCTAACAGAGCGGGGAATTTCTTTACGCCTAAGCAGATTGATTTTTTTACGCTTGGGTCTACACCGGTGATTTTACGCCAAGGACTGAGCAGCCTCTTTCACGCTGGACAAAAGCTATCAAATCTCACATTTAATGCAGACTTTGACATGAAGATATCAATGATGGCATTTACTACAGAATTCAATAGAATTTGTCTCATACAAAGACTATTGTTGTCGTTTATAGAGATCGAGCTACTTTACGCTCACTGAATGGTTTCTTTTACGCACGGGGTTTTACATGAGTCCTTACGCTCATAAGAAACAATGTGAGCGTGAAGTCTATTTGAGCCATTTTACGCTCAAGGTTATTCGATAACCACTTTACGCTGGAAACCTATGACAGAGCTAGTTTACGCTCATCTTTTTACGCCCAATTCGTTCTGGCCAGTTTGGAACGTGGTGTGCCTACGTGGTCTTCATGCCACCTATTTCAAAGAACGTGTGTACATGTATCCTATTCTTACTGAAATGATGGGACACATGTCAGCATATACAGAGGATGATTCTGATCGTGGAGGGCAGTTGTTAGCGTAAAGACAGATGTTGATGCTCTTTAACGCACGAAAGCCCCAGTCTATAAATAGACTCATTTTTCTCATACAACAGACACAGGGAGAGAGACAGGAGAGAATACAAAGATCAGAGCTTCGAGATTTTGATTCTCTAGAGCATCCTTCTTCAACTTTTCTTCCAGAACAAAGTGAAGCAAAGCAGAAAAGCATTCGGCCTCGCCATCAGTGCCCAAGTGCGTCGATACCTTTCTGGTGCGTTAGTTCTTCCAAATTGTTCTACTTCAAGCAGTGATCTTCATCATCATCATATGGTCCAAGGAACAAAGTGATCGTTTACGAATCAGACTTCCATAGCAATACTTTCCCAGAATCAAATTAGTACTCCCTGTACTATTCTTCTTGTTTTTGTTTTCAAAAGCCGATTCCTCCAAGGCATTTTGTTAATCGAAACAAAAATGGTGACTCTGCTGGGGACGACCTTCTCTTCTGACGAGGAGGTGATTGCTCAATATGATGATGTTTCGGTCGGTTCGACCAAGAAGACTCTGGTGGTACACTTCGACCAGACTGCCTATGAAGAAATGCTCCGAACTGGGGGTGGTTCTCGCCATTCCAATGTTCAAAAGTCTCGCAAAGCATGACAAGTTTGGATTCCCAAATCCAAAGTGATTTTTGATCTCTCTGCTGCTTCTGATGACAAAGGGATTCTTCCCACTCCTGTCGTAGGGGCAGCACCTCAAAGGAGATAGGAACGTATCCAGCATTGGGATACGATTCCTAGTTCTACCGTGAAAGGAACTCTACTACCCGATCCCTCAGGGTAGAGTTGACTCCACCGTCCAACTCTTCGTGTATAAAGGCTCTTCCTACCAACGGAGGAAGACCCTTCTATCTCACGAAGAGTTCTGAGTTGTCTGATTTGCGCGTCAAAAGCGCATGAGCTTCCTGATGTCGGTGTCAGAAGAACGCTCTTCACAGCATCAAAATCACCAATACCAGTTCTGAAAAAGCTCTTCAACCAAGCTTCTGCAGAAAACAAAGAAGAAGAAGTGTCATCAAATGCGTATTGAACGCTAACTAAAGACAGATAGCAAGGTTTTTACGCCAGTGCTTCAAACGAGGCTTTTATGCCAGTGCTTCAGTACGGCTTTTACGCCAGTGCTTCAAATAAGGCTTTTTATGCCAAGTGCTTCAGCACGGTTTTTACACCAGTACTTCAGCAAGGTCTTACGCTCGTAAAATAGCTGTTTTCAAAAAAAACAAGAAATTCGAAGACAGATATTTACTTACGATCGAACTTGCCATTTGAGTCGAAAGGTTTGGCTCTAATGATGGTTGAATCTACGCCTAATGATCGGCCATGCAAAGGAACAACGTTGAAAAGCTCCGCCATCTCTTATTTGAAGAACAATATCGCAGAAAGCTATCTTCAGGAGGATGAGTACGAGAATACATGAAATATTCTTGGCTATTTATAAAGACTGAAGAAGTTATTAAGATGAGTTTATTTTGGGAGAAGATCTCATTTAAAGGATCTTGTAACCATAAGATAGACACCACGTGTTGGTTTGTTTCTTGGGAATCAACAATCACGGAAGCAGTCAACAGAAGTGCATAAACAAATGCGCGTTCATAGATGGGGTTAAAACATCAAATATTTTATTTATAAAGGATGGAAGCGGATCCCTACATATAAAAGTCGCAGTACACAGAATATTATTATTCTTTGGGTTGACAAAGGGATGCACCCAACTCAGGCATACTGCGAATCCCAGAGCGACGCATCAGACAAAGGAATGCTTCTGCGTCACCCGGTCCCTCGTATGCAGTTGAAGGACCACCATCAATACGACTGAAGACTGCTGGAGTCAGCCCAAAGCACTTTAGAAGATTTTGCGCTCGCTCGTTCTCTATCTCGAGGTTAAGCCTGGCGACCGAGGCACCCTCCACAATTGGCTCTTTCTTTGGCGCCATATCAACTATGAGGATGAATATTAAGAGTAAAGAGTTTGTCCTTATTTATACAAATTAAAATGACTCTTCACATTCCTCATTGGAAACCGCTCACTCGGGAAGATGAAGATACATTTGAAAGTTACGAAGAAGAAAATTTATTGTGACGGTTAAAGTGTTGACCAACATTATTTTTCTCCCTATGTTTACGCTGACTGTTGGATATCCCCGCTCTTACGCGATCGACTGTTGCGTATCCCGAATTTTGCGCTCAGCAAATCTCAACTTTTACGCTTCTGTTCAAAGTGTTTCAAATTTTGGAGACATTTGAAAACTTTGAAGGGGGTCTTGTAGGAGCGTAAAAAGTGCTTCAAAGAGAGAGTCATCTCAGTCATAAGTGGCCCACTTTATGCCTAACAGAGCGGAGAATTTCTTTACGCCTAAGCAGATTGATCTTTTTACGCTTGGGTCTACACCGGTGATTTTACGCCAAGGACTGAGCAGCCTCTTTTACGCTGGACAAAAGCTATCAAATCTCACATTTAATGCAGACTTTGACATGAAGATATCAATGATGGCATTTACTACAGAATTCAATGGAATTTGTCTCATACAAAGACCATTGTTGTCGTTTATAGAGATCGAGCTACTTTACGCTCACTGAATGGTTTCTTTTATGCACGGGATTTTACATGAGTCCTTACGCTCATAAGAAACAATGTGTGCGTGAAGTCTATTTGAGCCATTTTACGCTCAAGGTTATTCGATAACCACTTTACGCTGGAAACCTATGACAGAGCTAGTTTACGCTCATCTTTTTACGCCCAATTCGTTCTGGCCAGTTTGGAACGTGGTGTGCCTACGTGGTCTTCATGCCACCTATTTCAAAGAACGTGTGTACATGTATCCTATTCTTACTGAAATGATGGGACACGTGTCAGCATATACAGAGGATGATTCTGATCGTGGAGGGCAGTTGTTAGCGTAAAGACAGATGTTGATGCTCTTTTACGCACGAAAGCCCCAGTCTATAAATAGACTCATTTTTCTCATACAACAGACACATGGAGAGAGACAGAAGAGAATACAGAGATCAGAGCTTCGAGATTTTGATTCTCTAGAGCATCCTTCTTCAACTTTTCTTCCAGAACAAAGTGAAGCAAAGCAGGAAAGCATTCGGCCTCGCCATCAGTGCCCAAGTACGTCGATACCTTTCTGGTGCGTTAGTTCTTCCAAATTGTTCTACTTCAAGCGGTGATCTTCATCATCATCATATGGTCCAAGGAACAAAGTGATCGTTTACGAATCAGACTTCCATAGCAATACTTTCCCAGAATCAAATTAGTACTCCCTGTACTATTCTTCTTGTTTTTGTTTTCAAAAGCCGATTCCTCTAAGGCATTTTGTTAATCGAAACAAACCTATCAAATGAATGTGTTTTTATTATAAGATTTACCTAAATTGTAATCTAAATCCTATGTTTTACTAAGCTAAGTGTGAATCCTAAGTTTACCTAAGTTACAATCCGAATACTTTTAATTATAACGTAAATCTCATAAACATAAGTACTTACATCAGTCTCCTTGGCCCTCTCGTCGACAAAGCTCCCGTCCTTCCGTCTGTTGTGCGTATGCTGGAAGTCGTCGTGAATGGTGACCGATTCTGGCGCCCTTCCCTCCTTTACCGCCCGTTGGATCTGCATACGAAATTTTCGTAGAACTTAATTAACTCCGTATATTAATAATACCTAATTCGATAGTGAAATAAATTTACGGTATCTCACTGATCTGCAAGCGTCGCTGCGTGGGGCCTGGATCCCCCCGTATGAAGGCCTGCGGCCCGTCGGTTCGCCTTCGCCTTCTCCAATTTTTCCTTGTATGCAGGAGTATTCATCATATCTAAGAGGTTCTCATAATAGTCCTACCGGATCCAATTCGGCCTTGTCTGCCCCATTTTCAGGTCATGAATCATATCCCGTATCTTCTTCGAGGCAGCGCTTTTGTAGGTCCTGCGGATCGCGTCCTCGCGATGGGGGGGCCACCAGTACGTCGTCTAACATACAAATTCAATTATCACGTAATTTAAAAAATGGTTGATTAAAGAGTAACTAATAATTAACTAGAAGATATAAATATATACCCTCAACTCGTTGAGCCAGACGTACTTCAAGTTTGGGGGCACCGACGAAAAGTTGAGGTAGGGACCATGGAAGTTAGCCCTGATAATTTCTCCAAGAGCCCTGGCAACATTAAACGGAAAAAACCTACAAAGAAGAACGACTGGATTATTAACTTGAATAAATGAAAGAAATTTAATAAATTATCTTAAATTTACTTACGAGGTCCCCGCGGGCCATAGCTCTCGTCGGAACTCGCCTCTCGGCCTCTCTGGTGCCGTCGGAGGATCCGCGGGTCCACGTATGTACTCCCCAGTAATCGGATAGAACCGAGTATGGGGGTACTCTAGGCCCACTATACAGTAACTGGGGGATCCGCTGGTGGGTCCGCTGGTGGGTTCGATAGCAGAACGGATCCGCTAGCAGATCCAGACTCATGCCTCGATGAAGTAGTCGATCGACGATAGGATGCGTATGTGCCCGGGGTACTCTCCAGGTCGGGCTCGCTGGATGGGGTCACATTCTGGGAAGATTGAATGCGACCACGACCACCAGCACCACTACGACCACGACCACCACCACCACCACCGCCAACACCAGCACCACGACCACCTCCAGAACCACGACCACGGCCAGCCATCATGACCTGTTAATAGAACACATAAACATAATTAACAATATAAAAGTGTAAATGAATATAAAATTCTAAACTAAAATATACATACCACCAGTAGGGAGACGAGTCCCGTCGCGATGAAAAAGACTAGGAGTGCCATCTGCAATAAGTAAATAATCAAACGAAAAAACATGAATTCACGTAATTGCTTTTATGAGGTCAAACTTAATTCACATAATTAGAAGTGTTTTTAATATACAACAATATTTAACCTAATCATCGTCTTCGTTCTCATCCTCGGCCTTGTCTTTATCATCATCCTCCTCCTCATCCTCATCCTCATCCTTATCTTCATCGTCGATTTCATCTGTATCCTCATCCCCATCAAATTTGTCTTCTTCTTCCGCTTCTTCTTCTTCTTCTTCTTTTTCTGCCTCAATATTTGGGACAAGATGCCTCTTTCTCTCCTAGTTGACAGTTAAGTCTTGTGTATCAACCTCTTTCTCTCTTCTATTTTTTTAACAATATCTTCAACATCCATTGTATCCGAGTGTTGTCCCAAGTATTAGGACTTTTCGATCTGGTCCTCTTGGTATGCTGGGTCTCCAACGTTGAATATATTTCTAGATTTAATCTTGCATACTGCCTACCAGTCAAATCGATCTATACGATGCCTTGGGTAGCTTGTATAGTAGACTTGAACAGCCTGATTTGCTATCGTAAATGTATCGGACCCTCTATACTTCATGCGATGATTTATATCGACAAATCCAAATTGTTTATCAATTCTCCAACCGATATTTGGTGTCGTATCGAACCACTCACATTTGAACATCACAATATGTATATCATATGGGCCAGTATATTGTAAATCTACAATATCTTGAAGCACTCCATAATAGTCAAAGTCTGATTCGTCGTCATAGATGGTGCCTCTTATGCAAACACCGAAATCCTTGGTACCGATGCCGTCATTGATAAATTAGACATTTATAGCATTCTGAGTTGCCTTAAACCTGAATCCATTAACGATATAGCCTGGCCAAGTCTTTGTTTGCCTCTTCGGTCCCAATGCCAGATAACGAACACTCTCATTAGTGTGTGTTGTTTCAGGCAATAAAACCTGTAAATAAATATTTATAATTTAAATATTTTAGATTATATATTTCTAATCTCAGTTACTTATGTATTTTATAAGAATATATAAAATCAACCTCAATTATAATATCAGTTACTTACGTATTTGTGAAATTATGACAGAAATGTACAATCAACCTCTCTTTGAAGTCCCTCATCGGTAATATCGGGTGTCCTTATTTTGACTTCATCTCTAAATACGCTATTAGAGAAAATAAGAATATATAAGTGTAGTCACTTACTTCATCAAATTCGAGATTATAACGAGTACAAGTGTACTGACTTACTTCTCCAAATCTCTCACTTCTTGTATGTCACAGTTTAACAAGACATATCGGTAAGCGGCATCATACTCGTCGTCAGTCAACCACCGTTTTTTACTAGCCCTAACAGGCTTGTCCCTTACATTGAATATACCTCCATCCTCAACGTCCTCGTCGTTCCTTTGAGGTCTATTTCGATTTGTCTTAACATGGGTATCGAAATAAATGGAGCAAAAATTTGACACATCTTCGATAAGATATGCTTCGCATAACGAAGCCTCTATATGAGCCTTGTTGCCAACTTTCTTCTTTAGATGGTGTAGATATCTAGGAAGATAAATTATCTTGAGAATTAAGAATGAATTTTAAAACCCACTGAAATTCAACTTAAATTATATCGATTTTTATGTACCTTTCAAATGGGTACATCCATCGATAATGAAAAGATACACCGACACGGGCTTCGTATGCTAGATGAATCGGTAGATGCTCCATGCTGTCGAAGAAGCCAGGAGAAAATATTTTTTCCAACTTACAAATTGTTAAGATAATCTTCTCCTCAAGTTCAACCATATGTTGCACAGTCAACTTAGTTGAACAAATATCCCTAAAGAATATAGATAGTTCGGCCAACGGAACCCATACAGCAGAAGGCAACAACTCTTTCAAAGTAATGGGCAGTAATCTTTCCATAAACACGTGGCAGTCATGACTCTTCATTTCCGTTAGCTTGCGTTCATTGAGATCAACGCATCTAGACAAATTCGACACATAGCCGTCGAAAAATCTTAAAGTAGATACCCACTTGCAGATTATTAATCTATCTTCCTTTCTCAATGTGTATTGTGCTATCGGCTTAGTTATTTGTCCACCAGCTCCCCTTTATATCAAGTTCAGATAAGGACGCTTGCATATCTCGACAATATCTTATCTTGCTTTTGGATTGTCCTTCATCTTTCCTTTAATATCCATGACGGTATTGAAGATATTATCGAACACATTCTTTTCGATATGCATAACATCAAGATTATGCCTTATAAGATTATCTTTCCAATAGGGCAAGTCTCAGAAGATACTCCGTTTATGTTCAACAACCGCATCGTCACTGACAGTACGGAATGTGGCTCACAACCAGGATATAAAAAGTTTCAGCATCCTGAAATATATCATAGAACTCCTTCGCCTTGGGATTAGGATCCTCCGGATCAAAACTAGGCCCTGCCGTGTCGTACACCATATCTCGTGCAAGGTTCTGCAGGTCTCCATAATCAACAAAGCATTCGTCGCCTTCGACGACAAAATCCGTTGCAGCATTATCATCAAAAGCATAAGTAGCAGCATTCGCAACCTATCTTTCCGCATATAGTTCACCTTGCGATGACCACAAGCCGTAATCACGTACGAAATCCTTACGGGTCAAATGATCTTTTACACTCACCACTTCTTCGTAATGTCTATTGCGACAATTACGACATGGACACTTGATTTTGTTATTGTTCATATACTGAGCTTTGCTCATGGCATACTTAAGAAACACTTCCACGCCTCTCTGAAAATTGCCACTCACACCTATTCTGCTCTCGTGTTGTCGTTTGTATATCTATGTACGATCAACGAAATAACGATCCATCACAGATTGGATGTGAAAATCTGTATAGTAAGAGAAACTAAACAAAATTAGTATATAATCATGTAACTGGTCGATCCGCTGGTATATAGGCCGGATGTACTTAGTATCGACCGATAGTTCGATATCGATACTGATAGTACGATACCGATACCGATAGTTCGATATCGATACCGACAGTGCGATACCGATACCGATAGTCCGATATCGATAGTGTGATACCGATACCGATAGTACGATACCGATAGTTCGATACCGATACCGATAGTTCGATACCGATAGTCCGATAGTCCGCTAGCGATACCGATAGTTCGATACCGATACCGATAGTTCGATACCGATACCACTAAGTCCAAATGATTGCTCTTAAGCGTCGAGTATGTTATACACGGTTCAACTTGACGAGTCAGTATATGTATATATATATATATATATATATATATATATATATATATATATATATATATATATATATAATTCATGGTTTAAAGTATCGGCCGATACCGATCCGATACGGCCGATACCAATACGGTTTGGCATGTTCCGATCCGATACCGACCGATACCAAATATTGACCGATGTCGACATTGGGGGTCTTTGTTCCGGTCAATTCGGCAAAGAAAATTAAACAACATAGGAATAGTCCGATACAGATTCCGATACCGATATTGTGAACCTAGGTTGAAAGCATAATAAGGTTGTAAAAGAATTCGATACTACCGATAATTATTTGTTTTCCAATACCAAAAAATCCGATACTCCGATCCGAAACTGCCGATACTACCGATATCGCCGATACCAATACTCATAGGAAAAGTCCGATACCGATTCCGATACCGATACTTTGAACCTTGATATATATATATATATATATATATATATATATATATATATATATATATATATATATAATTAACTAACTAACATTTACTAGTTAAATAGCATAATGCTAACTTGATAGTAATGAGAACAAGACATTCTATTAAAGATAAAACATTGATTGTTTTCGAAAATATTTTACATTGATCAAAATACTGTTTAACCTAACTCTCTCTCTCTCACCGCTCATTTTCTTACAGTCGCACAAGAAATCCAACCTAACCCTACGCTTCTTCTCTGCCGCTCCCAGTAAACTCTAACCCTAATATTTTTATATAATTTCTAAATAAATAATACTATTAATAACGATAATACTAATAATAATAATAATAATAATAATAATACAAATACATATGCATTTATATACATATTATAAACAACACTCAAATATACATTATATTAAAAATATGTATACAGATATACATATTATAAACAACAATCAACACCCTCCCACCCCCCGCCGCCCCTTCCACCACCCGTCGCCCCCCTAGCCCCGCGCTGCCCCGTGCGCGCCGCCCCGCCGCCCCCCGCTGCCCCGAAGCGCGCTGCCCCCCGCCGCCCGCTGCAGCCCCGTGTGCGGCCTCCGCAGCCCCGCGCTGCCCCACCGCGCCCCCCCCAGCCCCCCAGCCCCGCCGCAGTACCGTGCTGCCCCGCGCCCCCCCCCCCCTCCGCAGCCTACGACACCCACGACCACCGAGAGAGAGAGAAAGAGATTCCCTTTGGGAGAGAGAGAGGAGAGGTCACCGATCATCGCCACGGGAGAGAGAGAAAGGAGAGTGAGGTCGCCGACCGCCGCGGAAGAGAGAAAGAGAGAGGAGAGAGAATAAAATTTGGGGGAATGAAAAGTTCTCCCCGTTGTTTCAATTTAAGTCTGGGTCCTTTATTTAGCGTCGAATTTTTTCCGTCGCTAATCCGTCGCTCTATTTGATACTGGCCGACGGATTATCCGTCGCTACGTAGTCGAAGAATTGTTCTGCCACTTCTCCCAACAATTCCCGCCAAATAATCGACTGCATGGCGACGGCTGTGTATCCGTCGCTATATTTCCGACGACCCTAGCGACGGATGAGCGACCTTTTCTCCCCCTTAAAATGAAATAGAAAATGTATCGGTATGTCGTTGGTACTCCGTCGGCTATTTGCCACAAATTCGTCGCTAACGTCGACGGAAATTTTTCGTCGCTAACAATACGTCACTAATTGACTGTATTTTGGTAGTGCATGTATAGCCATCTACCGTTTCATAAAAAAACAACTGAAAATATTTTACCCGTAGACGTGAAGCCAACAATGTGGAAAAGAGGTATCTTGAATTTATTAGTCATATACGTGCAATCAACATCCAACACATTGACAAATGATCGTGCTAATTGTGTGCAATCATGATGGGCCGAAAACATAGAAGTGACTTCATTAGACTGTAGATGTCTTCTATGATACTCCACATAGTGACTATCGGCAAGTAACTTCAACACTTGCTGCATTGCCATTCTTCCTCTTAGAGTATTAGTTCTCGATTTCGATAGTGCATTGTAGATTGTCCTCATAGTAGACATGTTCTTATCATTCTTCTGATGCACAACATAATAAATTTGTTTAGGGCCAACTCCGGAAGTTGACAATTCTTTAACTAACTTCTTCTCATTGTCGTGCAATCTTCTGGCATACGGATGACCAGTAAGTATCTCCGCCAGAGTATGATTGTGCATCTCATTCCTGACTTCAACTATCCATATTCTATCATTTTTGTATACAAACACTACCTTGAATGGACAACCATATTTCCTTGTCCCTACCGCCTTCTCCGAGACTTTTCTTTGAGGAAGTTCATCTTTTTTACGATGAACGCTAAACGCCCCACCTCTTTTACATCCAAGATCTATAGTTTTACGACTCGGCTGAGATCGTAATGACCTTGAAATGACAATGACTATGTTAGATTGCCTTCCAACTTGCCTGCACCATTCTAATGCTTCAATCCGTCGAGAATAAATTCCTTAAATCAATGGAAATAGGAGATGGTATGTCCAACAATAAATTTTCAAAGAAAATGTCAAATTCAATGACAAAACCAAAGACAATATCCATTTCAGGACTGTCAAAATCCTAGCAGTCCTATTAATACAAAGGCCTGCCAGAAATTGTGGCAGTCCTGAAGTTGATTTGTTGTACATCAGGACTGTCACATTTTTTGTCAGTCCTCTATACTTGTAGGACTGCCAAAAAATGTGGCAGTCCTGATGTACATCAGATCAACTTTAGGATTATCACAATTTTTGATAGTCCTACAAGTACTTAGGATGGCCAGAAAATATGGCAGTCCTAATGTCGACTTGATATTTGGTCGGTCGAAAACTTACCGAGAGTTCTTCGGAGGGAATGTTGTGTTTTTCGAAAAGACCAGACTGATCGAGATTTGATATCCCAATTGCTTCCATAATTTCTACATAGTGACAAAATATTCAATTATTTGGGAAGAACTAATTATTTAACAAACTTTATCATTTAGTTGTCGAAAACGTTCCGAATATACTACGTATATTCCTTGAAAATATTCTAGGGTTTGGAGACAAGAAGAATTTGCTAAGGATTGGAGAAAGTGGTGTTGAGGGAAGTTGGGGACTACAAGTGGGGACAAGAAGAATATTATTAGGGTTTGGAGAAAGGTTGGAGAGACTTGTTAAAGGAAGAAGACAAAAGAAAATAATAATAAAAGAATTGACTTTTATACCTATAAATGGAATAGCCCTAAGGTTGGGCATATGGGTTAAGGACCCGCGGTTCCGATCCAACCCGAACCATAAATTATTCATACAAGTCGGTTCCTAAATTTTCTAATTTAAACAGAACTGGGCGGGGCAGGTCATGTGGCAGTCACGGGTTGGGACGGGTCGTATTTCTAAAATAAACGGGACCCCGATCCGACCTGTTTATTTGAAAAATCCTAAAAATTTATTGGACTTTTGAGCATTGATTGTAAACTTGACGAAGGCCACTACGACGCACATAACGAAGTATTGAGATGCCAGCAAAAATATGGATATATGCGAGTAGACTTTTTGGGTCATGTAGATGTCCATGATGTTGTCTTGGAGGACAAACATGGTACCCATACTGGAAAGAGTCGGACGATACTCTTTAGCTCCTCAACTTGGATGAGAGTTCAGAACTTCCATAGACTCAAACTGCCACTGATCTTGTCATCTTCTCTGTCATTGGTGGCCTTGTCTAGGAACCGGAATAGGAAAACAATATTGCTTAAAGCACACAGTGACATATAATATGTTAAAACATGCAACATACACATTTTTTTAAGTTAGTTTCAATACTCAGCTTGGTTAGCAATTTCTACATAATTGTAAACAGAAGGACATGTAAGGTACATAATATGTTTTTAGTCATTAGCTTGCTTGCACAATGGCATGAATAAACAGGTTAGACATGAATACATACATCAAAACTTTTGACTCGTTTGGACTCGTGGTCCCCGGTCCGGTTCGGATCTGTTTCAAACGAGTCGACTACAGTCTGGTTCCACAAAAATTTCGGTCCGGCCCGTCATAGAACGGATTCGGTCCGGTTCCATCAAATTTGGATCCAGCCCGACCCGTGTCCAGTCCTAGATAGTCCTGAATAGTTTTTCCAATGATAAATTTGTAAATGAATCAAAGTTATAATTAGCCTCGCTCTCATGGCGACCATCTTCTTCCTTCTCAGGATCTTCCGCCATACTTCATACATCTTTCCCTAACTTTCCTTCTACTCACACCATTTCCCTATACTCTTCTCTGCCCTCAGATTTCTACCATACACTTCTCCATTCCATTATATTCTTCTCTGTTCTCAGCATTTTACCATACCATTCTCCATACCATCATATTCCTCTCTGTTCTTTGTATTCTACAAAGACCTTCTTCATTCCATAATTCTCATCTCTTTTTCTAAGTTCAATTCTCTGTTCTTCCATATCTTGTTCACCCCCCTATAATGGAATCTTCTACCTTTTTGAAGTATTAGAAAATTTTGGATCACTTTTCTCATCTACCACATCTACTTATCAGGAAAAGGCCACCACTTCTTTCTCCAATCCTCAAGCAGAATGGCAACAGTATATCTTCTTCAAAATTCTATCAAAAAAGCAGTATCCATCCCACATCATCATTGCTACTGTGTCCAAGATGTGGAAGCGGAACGGCAATGTCAAGGTATCTGAATATTACAAAGGCTCCTTCTCTGCTAAGTTTGAATGTGCAGATGATCTTGATTACACTATGGATAATGGTCCATGGAAATTCAGTAATCATCTTATTCTTCTTGAAAGGTGTTTACCTAATAAACTCCCACATGAGTATCTATTTGATAAAGCAGAGTTTTGGGTACAATTTCATGGCCTCCCTGTTAACCTCCTCACCATCGATTTTATTTCAACATTGGCGGCTAAAATTGGTTCTGTAAAGCCCATTGTCATAGATGAAGCTGCTAACTAGAGTCTATTTGCTCGGGCGAAGATCAAAATTAACATTTTGAATCCTCTGTTCAGAAATCTCCGTGTTCCAATGGGTAACAATTCATTCTGCAATGTGGATCTCAGGTATGAGAGACTTACTAAATTTTGTCTATTTTGTGGAAGACTGGGTTATGGTGTTAAAGATTGCCATATACATAAGGAATTCTCTTCTATGCAAGATGAGAATTGGACTGCAGATCATAAAATTCAGTTTTCTCAACTTTTGGATAGAAGGTTTGATCAATCTATTCGTGTTATCCATGCTTTGAGATTCACCAAACATACAGATTCAAGAACAACATCCCGTTCATCGCTGGAATCCCCAATTCCGGCGACAGTTACTACCAATGCCTCATCCCCAACTCCCCCACCTCCAACAACTGCCTCCATGCACCATCTGGAACCGACACCTACTATTCAGCCTACTAATCCTCAAATCCTAACTACCACCCCACCTCCTCCTGATTTTGTATCTGATGGTTCTACATTATCTGTGACTCCTAGTACTGATAATTCCACTAATCTCTCTCCTATTATAAAACCATCTTTGCAAGCTACTAGTATTTCTGATACTTCTGCAAGCCCTACTTCTGATATATCCACCACTCTAAATCATGTTATTACATCCTCTAGTCTCTCCATTCTTATTCCTGATATTTCTTTTACCCAAAAACCACATATTTCACCATCACATTCTAGTGTGTCACCACATCTCCAAATGCCCGCTACTCATGTATCTTGTCCATCTACTACTAAGATTGGACAGTGTTCATCCCCTTCTCAAAATACTCATATTTTCAAGTATCCACCTAATAATGTCCAATCTGAACTGGGTCAGAAGTATACAAAACAAAACATAATCCTAAAATCCCCCTCCATATCTCATACTTTCTCCTCTCTTATATCCTCTTTATCCCACCACAAACCATCTCCTTCATCATCTTCCTACTCTATAATCGACCCTATGCAGACCACTATAAGTATCTCAAAAAGAGCACGATCAGTTTCTACAGAGGATGAATCTGAACATGAGCTTATTAGACCCAGTAAAAGATTACTCTCCAAAGAGATTGAAGATATAGGCGCGGCTGGCCTTCAACAGCCTCCTGATCAATGATTCTATCTTGGAATTGTTGGGGATTGAGGAATGATCCGACAATTCGTACCATTAAATCATTCCTTCGTGCATCTAAGCCAAGCATTATTTTCCTATCTGAAACTAGATGTTCGTCAAATTCTGATAATTTAATTGCTGCTAATCTTAGATTTGACCAATATTGGTCTATTCCTTCAAGAGGATTGTCTGGTGGGTTACTGCTTTGTTGGAGTTCTGAGACTAAACTGAGAGTCATTTCTGATACTGACAACTATATCCATTGTGAATATCATGACTCTAAATCCAATAATATATGGAATATTTTCTTCTTATATGGTCCTCCTGCTGTCACTGATAGAAGAATTTTTTGGATGCAACTGGAATCTATCATATCATCACTCACAGTGCCTTGGATTTGTATTGGAGACTGTAATTCCATTCTTTGTGCTGAAGAAAAATGTGGTGGTAGTGCTTTCAACTATCATCATCATAAGTATTTTATCAACTGGTTTAATAATGTTGCAACTATGGATATAGGATACTCGGGTCCAGCTTTTACTTGGAATAACCGTAGAGAACCCAGGAACAATGTTGCAGAAAGACTCGACAGAGCTATGGTTAACACCATGTGGAGATCCCTTCATCCCAAAGCTACTATGCTTCATTTACCTAGTATTAACAGTGATCACAATCCAATTTTGTTGCTGCTGGAACCTACCTCCATCAGAAGACGTCGTCCTCCTCGTTTTGAGGCTGCCTGGATACATGAACTTGATTTTAAACAAGTTAGCACTGATCTTTCGGGGAATGTTAATGTGAAGGATCTCATCCCTAAATTACGGTGTCTCCTTCCAAAGCTTCAATATTGAGGTAAAGCTCGCTTTGGTAATTTTGAGAAGGATATAAAGTACAATGAAGATAAACTTTTGTTTCTTCAAAGTCAGCCTTGAACTGATACTTCTTTTGAGGAAGAGCGTAAAACTCAACTATTGCTCAACAAATTGCAAATGCAGAGAGATTTATATTGGAAGCAGCGTTCAAACATATCTTGGCTTCGTGAAGGAGATAAAAACACACGCTTTTTCCATCTATCTGCTACTGTTAGACACCACATGAACATGATTCATACAATCAAAAAAGCGAATGGTGATGTTGCTACAACTCAGAATGAGATTGCATATGAATTTGTTTCCCATTTCAGAGATCGATTCACGAAGTCTGCAACTCTCCCTGTTCCAGATCATATCATTCATGAGCTCAATATGATTTCTGATTCTAATAATGAAAGTATATGTGCTATCCCAAATACAGAGGAGATTAAATCAATCATTATGTGCATGGGTCCCTACAAATCCCCAGGCCCTGATGGATTTCCTGCGATATTCTTTTAAAAAAATTGGGATCTAGTATGTAATGAGGTAATCCAGCTTGTTCAAACATTCTTTTCTTCTGGTACTATGCCTACTATGTTGAATCATACCTATATCACACTCATTCCCAAGATTGTCAATCCTATCTCTCCAACTGATTTTAGACCAATTTCTCTTTGTAATGTTCTTTACAAAATTATCTCTAAAATCATTACGAATAGAATTCGTCCATTTCTCCATCATCTCATTAATCCTCTTCAAAATGCTTTTGTTCCTGGTAGACATATTAGTTATAATATTATCATTGCTCATGAGTTGTTTCATTCAATATCTAAATTCAGTCATTCCAATAGTGCATTTGCTCTTAAACTTGATTTATCAAAGGCCTATGATAGGCTCGATTGGAGGATGATCAGTCAAGCTCTTCGTGGGTTTGGTATTACTGGCAGATCACATGATCTTATTATGAATTGCATTACAACTACCACATTTGCTGTTCTTGTGAATGGTGTTCCTACACAGAGTTTCAAACCCAATTGTGGGATTCGTCAAGGGTGTCCACTTTCTCCATACTTATTTATTATGTGTATGGAAATATTATCGACTTTTATCATCATTATGGAAAGGAATTCTCTCTATGAAAGCATTCGAATAAATAGAACTTCATTGTCCTTTTCACATTTAGCTTTTGCCGATGATATACTGCTATTTGGTAAATGTTCCCTCCACAATATTCTTCAAATCAAAATTATTATCCAATTCTTTGAACAATGGTCTGGTCAAAGAATAAATTTTGATAAATTGTCCATATATTTCTCTAAGAAAATTGATCCTCATATGTGTCAGCTTTATCGAAATCTCTTGGGTGTTAAAGCTATGTTATCTTCTGAGAAATATCTGGGTCATAGAATTTTGCAATCCAAAAATAGAGTAAACACATACTCTGATCTTATTCAATCTAGTAGTTGTAAACTCAATGGATGGAAACGCAATTGTCTATCACATTCTGCTCGAACTGTTCTCATCAAATCAACCCTTTCCTCTCTTCCTACTTATTACCCATCATCCTACCTCATCCCGAAGAGAGTCGCAACTATTCTTTCAAAACACCAAAGGGAGTTTTGGTGGGGGACAAACAATAACAAGAGGAAGATGCATTACACATCTTGGGCTAACATCACCAAGCCAAAGTTTCAAGGTGGTCTGGGAATTTGTGATCCATATATTGTCAATCTCTCTTTTCTGCTCAAACTGTCATGGAGTTTTCTTAGGGACAACACATCTACTTGGTCAAAATTACTAATGAGCAAATATCTACATTCCTCATCATTCTGGACAGTGAACCCAAAATCCTCTGATTCCTGTGTATGGTCGAGCATCCTGAATAACAGAAGTTTCCTTCATGGCAATGTTCTCTGGTCTGTTGGAGATGGGTCTCAAATTAATATTTGGACAGATCTTTGGGTTCCTACTTTGCCTGATAATAAAGTCTTAGGTTATCCTTTTGCAAGGAATTGGGTTGTACTTGTTAGTGATCTTGTCACCCCCAGTTTTCAGAAACAGGAATATTTTTGTCATTTTTTATTTTAGAATATTTTTGAAATTATTTATTTATTTATAATATTAATTTAGGGTTATTTAAGTCGGGTTCGAATTTCAGCTCAATCCGACTTGTAACGGGCGCCCGGGGTAGTTTTGACTCTAGTGGACCCACACACTAGTTAGCTATGGCCCACATGTTAATTATTTTAGTTAGTGACTAGGCTAAATTATTTTGGTTAGGATTATTTGGATTAGTGTCATAAGAATGACCAAACTAGCCCCCGACATAAACCCTTTTTCCTAATACTAATAGAATAGGCTAGAGGGGGGTATTTTAGACATTGTAAATAGGACCATAGCAGCCCTCTATGGCCGGCCACATGGTGTGGATAGGGATTTAGCCACTCATCATTTTCCCTCTTCCATTCTCTCTCTTGTTCTTCCCCAAATCGATTAGAGAGCAATCCCTAATCAAACCATCACCAAATCCTTCCATTTCTCCACCAAATCTTCTTCCTTCCTTCTCCATTCAAGCCAAGGAGGAAGCTACCCAAGTTTGGGAGCATTCGGAGCTCATTCGTGTCCTTTTGGAATCTCTACGTGTCGGTGTCGCTTCGGGAAGGCTTTTCTTCGATTCGAGTCACCGGGAGGTATAAATTCCTTCTCCTTCTCATTTCTCTCATGCATATAGGTCTATTTTGAACCCATAGGAATGACCCCATGGTTGTGTGTCCATTTGAGTCCATTTCGTGTCCATTTGAACACTTGTAGAGGTGTCCTATGTGTAGGATCGTGTCCTAATGGGAAAACCCCTATTTGGACACATGTGGATTTATTTATATATTGATTTAATGTTGTTCTAACATTTATTCCAGATTTTCTATGTGTGTAGAGTTGTGTTTTTCTAGGTATCATATTGTATCATAATATCTAATATCTAATATATATATATATATATATATATATATATATATATATATATATATATATATATATATATATATATATATATATATGTTAATCTCTCTCTCTATATATATATATGTATATATATATTGTGGCTTATATATATAGATATATATTATGGTATATATGTGTGTGTTTCTTGTGTTGTGGATATGGTAATATGGTTCGGCCAAGGGGGAGAAGAATGGTTTTTGTGTGTGTGTGTGTGTGTGAGTGGTGTTTGAGAATTGGTTTGTGAGAGAATGGGATTGAGAAATCATAGTGTGGGCATGTGTTGTTTTGTGAGTGTTTGAGTGTTGGGTTGGTGTGTGTATATGTGTTGAATAGAGAGGGGTATTAGAGAGTTGGAGATGAGAGATTGGAAGGGGGAGGGGGACTGGTGCTGCTGCTTTAAACAGCAGTAGTAGCAGGGCATAACAGCCACCATTTCACCCCTTCACAGCCCTATAGTATCAGCCATTAAGCCCTCTAAAACAACCCGTAAACTCCGCCTATTCAGTCCCCTTTTTTCTTTATTTCAGCCCCGTAAACCCCCATCTAATGGCTGTCATTAGCCTCTAAATTGCTGTCCTTAACCTGTCCAATATCAGCCACAAGACAGTCCTTAACCCAGTCCAAAAACCCATCCCATATCAGCCTATACCAACAGCCCATAAACACCCTATAACCTGTCCTCAAACCACCACCATAACAGCCATATATGCAACCCCAAACCACCCTTTGCTACCCTCCACATGGCTGCCCCTTAACAGTCCACATTGCCCATATGTTAGCCCCTACACAGCCTACAAACCCCATAGCAGTCCACCCAATTTCAGTCCATTTAACAACCATATAGCTGTCCCAAAACACTTTCAAAACAGTCCCATTGACTGGTCATTCCAGCCCCATGTTCAGCCATGGTATGCCCCATTAAACCATCATTAAACCAGTCCAATAGGACAGTCCACATTCAGCCCAACCTGTCCCATATTTCAGTCCATGTTAGCTGCCAATATCAGCCCTCACATGTTCCCAAACCCCCTGAAATCAGCCCCCAAAATCAGTCCCTTCATGAGCTTTGTGTGTATGTGTGTTTGTGAGAGAGATTAGTGTGTTATGAGCCTAGGTGTTATGTGTATGTGAGCCTGTATATATATGTATTTATATATGAGTTTAGATATGTATTTATATATATGAGTTATATATGTTTTTGTGTGTGAGTCAAGATATGGGAATATAGGTAAGTATATATATATATATATATATATATATATATATATATATATATATATATATATATATATATATATATATATATATATATATATATAAATATATATATATATATATATGTAGCTATATGCCATATGTGTGTGAGCTTAGAGTTTGTGTGTATGTGTGGGTATATATATATATATATATAAGTGTCTATAGGGAGTATCCTATAGGTGAGTGAGTTGGTGTGTGTGAGTGTTTGGGTAAATGGGAGAATGGTATATGAGGTAAGGTAATGGGTAAATGGTTAACATGTGTCATAAGATGATTTAGATGACCTAGATACTAGGGTTTCTTGGTAGGTAATGTTAGTATAGGATAGTATTTAACTTTTCTAGGAAGCCTAGGCTAGTATCTTGGGTATTAGCGGGGTTTCCTTTGTATTGGGCAAGGTATCGGTATTTACCTTGGTAAGGGTAGTATAGGTAATGCCTAGAAACTAAGGTATTAAAGTTTAGAGTTTAAGACATGGTTAGAACTTGGTTTCCTTGGTTGGTAATGATCAAATATAGTGCTCCTAGACTAGTTTTGACGTCGGTTGACCATTTTGACCAAAAGTCAACAGAAGTCAACCGAGAGTCAAACTTAGCCTTTAAGCGACTAGATTTGACCGAAACCAAACCAGAGTTGACCAGTTGACTGAAAGTCAATAGTTGGTCAACATGTGACTTGTTTGACCTAGGGTTGACTCAGTATTGACCAGAGTTGACCAGAGTTGACTTTTTGACCAAAAGTTAACTGTAAGTCGACCCTTGACCTAAATTGACTTAGTTTGACTTGGATTGATTTCCTGTGACCTTGTTTGACCTTAGTTGTCCTAGTGTGACCCAGTTTGGCTCAGTATAACCTAGTATGACCTAGTTTAGCTTGGTGTGACTTAGGTTTGACCTAGATTCATTTAGAATGCATTGTAATGCATCTTATTATCATTTTTTAGACTCATAGTGACTTGTACTGTTCTATAGGAGACAGACACCACTCCTCGGACAGTATATTCTCTTCAGACACTCAGGATTTCAGGCGAGTACATTCTCTGACCGTTTCATACTTGTCTGGATTTACATTCTTGCTCTAGATTACTGTACTTGATGCTGACACGATTGTTATCACGGATTGGTACTATATGGATCTTCTTTTGAGATGTTATCCCCTTGTATTCACTAGATACATATTGTGATGTGCGTTTCACTTTCATATTGTATTTATTGAATATCCATATCCTTGTATACTCATTGTGCATATTGTACTCTCATTATCACATGAGTTCCAGGGATAGACCATTGTACAACTATTGTATAACATTGTACATCTATTGTATAACGTTGTACATCTATTGTATAACATTGTACATCTATTGTATAACATTGTACACTATTGTACAAGATAACGTAACTGGAGTGGATCCTTGTGTATTGATTGGGGAGGGGGAGTAGAATTGGTTATGTAATCAAATCCTATTGTACAATATTGTATAACTATTGTATATGTCTATTGTACACTCACGTACAATGGAGTTACCATTGCATTGTCCTAGACCGTTTACATAACCATATTGTACTCTAAATCACATGTGGCTTACAGTTCTTACTTATCATATATAGATATTTCCTATTATCAAATCTCTGCTGTTTTCATATACATTCTCTTTCAGCGTTTTCTGTACCTTACTCTATTGCATGCTTTATATTTCCTAACTTGATATGAAATGTGTGAGATGTTTTGTGCTTGCTCCTGTCCTGACTGGACCTGTTAAAAATATTACAGAGGATGAGGCCTGCGTAGACACCTACTATGGGACAGCTGTAGATGTTCTTGTGACCCAGATTTCCAGTCGGATACAGTAGCTATAGAGACTGAGGCTCCCTAGTCTAGGTTTTACTATTTCTGTCTTTGAGATCTTGATTGTATATATTCTTTCATATTCAATAGTGAGACTTGTATTCTGGATGTTTGCTGAGATGTTATCTTAGACACTTAGACTCTCTGGTAGTATTTATGTGGATTCTTCCTTTTCAGTATTTATCTATCTATCTTTCTATCTTATCATTCTGCCTTAGATGTGATTGAGACTGTATATTGCTATGTCACCTCCATTCAGAGTGTATATACTTTACAGGTACCTTTATATTGTTAGATGATTGACCTAGGACAGCGTTCTACCGCCGTCACTGTGGCGTAGGCTGGACGTTGTTACGTTCTCGTGCCCTCACAGTGGGTGCGGGTCGTGACACGTTTTTAGTGGTGGCCCATGTAGGTCGAGTTTATGTAGTGATATTCGAACTAGAGTATCACTACAGCCTGCAGTAGGATTAGGATATTTTGAAGGTACTCAATCACATTAGAAAAAACTCTTATCTAATTCATACCATCTCAGTTCTTGCGGATATTGTTTTCCCTTGAATATAATTGTCCTCCTTTGCTATTTCGACTCATTATCAGAAATTGTTTCTTTGATCTTTCTCCAGGATGGTTGAGACGAGATCACATCGCCGGGGCCAGGAGGACGCCGATGAGAGGTCTGCCACCTCTCATACTCAGCAGCCAGTCCCTGGTACCGCAGCCCCAGTCATGCAAGCTGGGGTAGGCATTTCAGCTGCGTTTGGAGGAGCCCCTCCACCAGCAGCATGGGGTATGCCTCTACCAGTTCGGGGGCAGGACCCAGTCATCCCAGAGGTGCCTTTCCAGCAGCCGTCGCCTCCAGGATACGTAGACGCGGCACAGATGTTCGCCTACTTTCAGCAGTTTATGGAGATACAGCAGACCCGACAGGCCATGAGCATGGAGTTGGCCCTTACGACAGTCGCAGCTCGGCCAGTAGTCCAGCAGCCGAAGACACCGGGGATAGAGCAGTTCCAGAAGATGAGCCCCAGAGAATTCCTGGGGACAGAAGGAATTTTATATGCTGACGAGTGGATCGAGCATATAGAGGAGATCTTCCGCCTGGCCCGGATACCGGCAGATCTCCAGATAGAGACAGCAGCTAGCCGGATGCGAGATCTTGCTCGCACCTTGTGAAACCCATAATTTGTATTTATTAATTAAATAATATTTTGGTATTATTATTATTATTTCAAATTATTATTGTTATTATTATTACTATTAAATATTTTGTGTGAAAAGATTTCGAAAATAATAAACAACATGGACTTTTGGATTCCAGATCCGAGTCCGAGCCCAGACCCAGGCCTGAGCCTGTATCCAACCCCTTTCTTATTTTTTCCAAATCTTGGTTAACTAATAATTATTATTAAAAATAATAAACACTTTGGCTGGTCCCGAAGGACCAGCAACTACCCAACCCCACCGTAGACTATTTCTCCCACTCCTGTTCTCACTCCCCCCAATTCACTCCCTACCACACTCACAGCCACTCCTTCCTCTTATTAATCCCCTCACCCCCACGTTCTCACCATCAGGAGAGAACAACTCTCAAATACTCATAACTCTCATCTCTATTCTCTATTCTCCTTTTACTCCAACCCACCATTCCCACCAACTCTCATCTCTCCCTCTCTAGAAACCCTCTCTGTGGAGCAACCCACTTCCCTTCTCCACCTACCCGAGCCCTAACCCCAAATCCCCGTCGCCGTTGTCTCGTCGGTTGGACCCCGACGGATTTCCTCGGCGTCTCCGACCGTGCGCCGCCACCCCGGCCAAGTCAGCGCCCCCGCGCGCGACCCTCCCCGCAGCGGCACCCCGACCGCGGCGATCTCCGCGCGCGGCGCCCGCCGTCAGCGCCTCTCCCGCGCCCCCGCGCCGTTCTCCGCCCCGACGCCGGACCTTCCCGGAGCCGACAACCCCTCGCGCGTCCAGCGCGAGCCCATCCCCGCGCTCCTCCGCGGAGCCCTGAGCACCGCCCAGTAGCCTCCGACCGGCGCGCCGCGCTCTGTCGCGGCCCCTTGCGCCCTCACCCGCGAAGCGCTCTCCGGCGAGTCGTCCGCCGGTCGCCCGACCCCGGTGGCTCACCCGCCGTTCGCTTTTCCAGCGAACCCCCGCCTTCCCGCTGCTTTTCGCAGCAGCCTCCGCTGCCCCGCGGCGAGCCCCGCTGTCCAGCGGTCATCCGCGACGCCCCGCCTCCGTCGAGCCCGCTTTTCCCGCAGACGATCTCGCTGTCCAGCGTTGTTCCGTGGACTCCCTGCTGTTCCCGTGGATTTTCCCGCGGATCGGGACTTCTACCTGCTGCCGACTTTGTTCGGATTCTTTCCCGAGTTTTTCCCGCGGCTCCCCGCCAACGGAAATAGGTAATTTCTGATAATCTCAGTAGTTCGTCCCCCGTAGAGTCGATGATGATAGATCGGTCCCCCGGTTCCCTCTCGGGAATCCGGTTAGCTGCGTTATAATTTTCGTTAGCTGCGTTAGTTTGATTTCCTATGTTTACTTGCTGGGTTGTTGTGAATTGGATGGTTTATGGAGTCCCGGATATTTCGGGAATTATTCTGGTGGTGTTGGGATTATTTTGGTGGATTTCTGTGGACAATTTTTGGTTGGAAAATATTTGCAGGTATTTGTTGGCGCACTTCCCAGTTTTGGGTTTGTCCCGAAATAGAGGAAGTGCTGCCCAATTTTTTTTTTTACAAAAACTATATTTTATTGATTTCAAACTGGCTTTCGAAAATGAATTTCCAAAACCGATTTTCGGGCGACGACCGTACCGGTCTGTGGGCCCCGACGAAATGCAAACGCACCGGTCCGACCGGACGTTGAGGCATAAACCGAATTTTGAGGAAATGGACCGAGTCTGAGACTCTCAGTTTCATTTTTAATTATTATATTTTTTTTAGGCTAATTATTATAGTCATTTAAATTCTGCACTTTAATTATTTAATTTCAGTCATTTTTCTATTATTTTATGTAAAGAAAATTTGTACCGGGCATAAGCCCACCCTAGGACCATTAGCTGTGCCAATGTATTTGTGTAGCGTAGTTATTTTATTTTTATTTCTGGTGGATGTGATTTGGGTGGTTTCTGGATTAGTTGTATAAACGTAGATTATATCGCGATTAACTGGTTAATTACGACATTTAGTAAAATGAATAAAATATTATTAACTCACGGTTTGTCACAAAAAAGGAAACTGTATTTTTATATACATATTATGAAACACAAAGTTTTCCAAATTGTAATTAATTCTTGCGATTTTCCAAATTGTATTTGATTCTCGGAATTTTCCAAATAAACCAATTAACTGGCTTAATCAACGCACGTAGTTGCGACGTAACCGTTAGCTGTAGTTTAAAACAACTTAAAACTTGACTAGGACATGACTACTAGAGATTGCAACTAGCACACTTAGTCTGGTTATTCAGGATTCTAAATCGAGTTCTCAACTGTAGGAATTCGAAGATTCACCTGACGTTCCTCCTCGGTATCAACCCGTCTCTCCAGTCATTTAATTGAGGCAAGTATAGTTTGTGTTAGTTTACAGTTATTTATTTAATCGTTTTACTGCATGTCTAAACCACGTCTCAAACACGAAACTCTCACCGAGAGTACTGTACTGTAACTACTGGGGACTGGGGAATAGCGGGGGATTGGGGAATAGCGTAATGATTATGACCATACTGTAACAAAACCCCTTATCCATTACTGTAACAAACCCAAGCCGGTCATATGTCATTACCTATTCAAATCACTGTTTTCTACTGTAACAAACCTGTTTTAAAAGCTGTTTAGAACTGCATGATTCTATTTCTTATTTAACTGTTTAATTAGCATGAATTGTACTTTGCTCCCTCCTGACTGGAGACAACATTTTAGGTAACACTGAGGATGACGAGCTATACTATAATAGCTACTATGACCCGGTTCTCTACCCTGCGACGGTACCGGAGCCGTCTCTGGAGGACGCTGATCCTGGGACCACTGAACCAGATGCTTAGATAGTTTCCCTTTTCTGCATTTTACTTTTGTTTGGAGTTTGTAGTTTTACTTTCAGCATTTCCCTTCTGGTTGTATTTCTGAATATTTTTTTATCAAATAAAGTTTCAATTCCGAATAGAACAGTTGTGACAAATGTATCTGTGTTGTTGTATGGTTACCTGCTACTGAACAGCTTACTGCCGCCGTCTCAACAACGGTGCAGGCTGGGCATGATCCGACTAGACCCAAATAGTTGGGATCGGGTCGTGACACACCTGGTATCAGTCAGATCCCAGGGTGCGGGTAGCCGGACAGACCTGGGAGGAGTTCAAGGGCTTCTTCAAGAAGAAGTTCTTTCCAGATTCAACACTCAAAGCCTTGGAGTCGCAGTTCGAGAGCCTAGTTCAGGGGAGCCTGTCAGTGAAGGAGTACGCTGGGGAGTTCGGCCGCCTCGACAGATTCGTAGAGGGCTTGAGCGAGACGGCGAAGGCCCAGAGGTTCCCAAAGGGTCTGGTCAAGGAAGTCAAATCCTTGACCAAGGGCAACAGGGATGCCACTTTCGAAGAGATTTTGACGGGAGCTTTACTGGCTGAGGACGATCTTAAGCTTAGGCTCAAGAGGGGGCGAGACCCATTTGGAGGCAGTAGCAGCGGAGGCCAGGCCAAGAGGCCTCACATACAGATTCAGCAGCAGTATCAGCAGCCGATGGTCCACTTCCAACAGCAGTAGCAGAGGCCTGTTCAGCATCAGGGACAGAGACAGGTGCTGTATCAGCAGGCACCCAGGCAGCAGCAGAACACTGTGTGCAATTTCTGCAAGAAGCTAGGCCATGGGTGGAACGACTGTAGGAAGAGGCTGGGCATGTGTTTACTTTGCGGTTTGGCGGAGCATCAGTGTAGAGAGTGTCCCAAGAACCCGACACCATTGGCTCAGGTAGCACCAGGAGCTAGGGCTCCAGCAGGGCAGCAGAGGGGACCACCATTGCAGACTCAGCAACAAAGGTTCGTCCAGCATCAGCAGCAGGCCAGGGGAGGCCAGCCAGGACGAGCTTTCGCCATGACAGCCGAGGATGCTCAGGCCGTTGGAGATCTAGTTGCAGGTTCCGTTCTTTTGATTCAAATTCTGCAATTACTGTCTTGAAAATTCAATTCCATCTATTCCTATCTGTTTCCTCATTGTTGATAAGTTTTGATCTGGTGTTTCACTATGATTTAATTTTCTTCTGAGATAAATCGTATGGGCTAGGTCGCCTCGATTATGAGATTTTAGAATCCTCTAGGGTCATGCTAGCAGGCATAGTGAGGACATATAGTCGGATTATGGACGTATTTCTCGGGTGTGGGAATTTAAGGTTTTCGCTGCCAAGCATACGACAATGCAAAAATTTTAAATACCATAATTCTAGAGGTATGTACCATAGTTGAGGACTCTGTGATTATCGTAGCCTTGCTCACTGGCATGACAGAGATTCTGAGTATCATGATGATTGGACAGACGCATACGATTATCGATTTGTATGATTTTTTTTGGTTATTTTATTTTAAAAATTTTGGATGAATTTTTTAAGGTGGATAGACTTATAGCATCTATTTGAGATTAATTTCAAATTTTGTAATTTTAGTCATTTAATTCATGCTTTGATTTTGAGATTTTAAATCATTTTAATTTTAAGCTATGACTTGTGATTTTGATATTTTACTATTGTTTGGTTTAATTTCGAGGACGAAATTTTTTAAGGTGGATAGATTTGTCACCCTCAGTTTTCAGAAATAGGGATATTTTTGTCATTTTTTATTTTAGAATATTTTTGAAACTATTTATTTATTTATAATATTAATTTGGGGTTATTTAAGTCGGGTTCGAATTTCAGCTCAATCCGACTTGTAACGGGGGCCCGGGGTAGTTTTGACTCTAGAGGACCTATACACTAGTTAGCCATGGCCCACATGTTAATTATTTTAATTAGTGACTAGGCTAAATTATTTTGGTTAGGATTATTTGGATTAGTGTCTTAAGAATGACCAAACTAGCCCCCGACTTAAACCCTTTTTCCTAATACTAATAGAATAGGCTAGAGGGGGGTATTTTAGACATTATAAATAGGACCATAGCAGCCCTCTATGGCCGGCCACATGGTGTGGATAGGGCTTTAGCCACTCATCATTTTCCCTCTTCCATTCTCTCTCTTGTTCTTCCCCAAATCGATTAGAGAGCAATCCCTAATCAAACCATCACCAAATCCTTCCATTTCTCCACCAAATCTTCTTCCTTCCTTCTCCATTCAAGCCAAGGAGGAAGCTACCCAAGTTTGGGAGCATTCGGAGCTCATTCGTGTCCTTTTGGAATCTCTACGTGTCGGTGTCGCTTCGGGAAGGCTTTTCTTCGATTCGAGTCACCGGGAGGTATAAATCCCTTCTCCTTCTCATTTCTTTCATGCATATAGGTTTATTTGAACCCATAGGAATGACCCCCATGGTTGTGTGTCCATTTGAGTCCATTTCGTGTCCATTTGGACACTTGTAGAGGTGTCCTATGTGTAGGATCGTGTCCTAATGGGAAAACCCCTATTTGGACACATGTGGATTTATTTATATATTAATTTAATGTTGTTCTAACATTTATTCCAGATTTTCTATGTGTTTAGAGTTGTGTTTTTCTAGGTATCATATTGTATCATAATATCTAATATCTAATATATATATATATATATATATATATATATATATATATATATATATATATATATATATATGTTAATCTCTATCTCTCTCTCTCTCTCTCTCTCTATATATATATATATATATATATATATATATATATATATAAATATATATATATATGTGTGTGTGTGTATATATTGTGGCCTATATATATATAGATATATATTGTGGTATATATGTGTGTGTTTCTTGTGTTGTGGATATGGTAATGTGGTTCGGCCAAGGGGGAGAAGAATGGTTTGTGTGTGTGTGTGTGTATGAGTGGTGTTTGAGAATTAGTTTGTGAGAGAATGGGATTGAGAAATCATAGTGTAGGCATGTGTTATTTTGTGAGTGTTTGAGTGTTGGGTTGGTGTGTGTATACGTGTTGAATAGAGAGGGGTATTAGAGAGTTGGAGATGAGAGATTGGAAGGGGGAGGGGGACTGGTGCTGCTGCTCTAAACAGCAGTAGTAGCAGGGCATAACAGCCACCATTTCACTCCTTCACAGCCCTATAGTATCAGCCATTAAGCCCTCTAAAACAACCCGTAAACCCAGCCTATTCAGTCCCCCTTTTTCTTCATTTCAGCCCCTTAAACCCCCATCTAATGGCTGTCATTAGCCTCTAAATTGCTGTCCTTAACCTGTCCAATATCAGCCACAAGACAGTCCTTAACCCAGTCCAAAAACCCATCCCATATCAGCCTATACCAACAGCCCATAAACACCCTATAACCTGTCCTCAAACCACCACCATAACAGCCATATATGCAACCCCAAACCACCCTTTGCTACCCTCCACATGGCTGCCCCTTAACAGTCCACATTGCCCATATGTTAGCCCCTACACAGCCTACAAACCCCATAGCAGTCCACCCAATTTTAGTCCATTTAACAACCATATAGCTGTCCCAAAACACTTTCAAAACAGTCCCATTGACTGGTCATTCCAGCCCCATGTTCAGCCATGGTATGCCCCATTAAACCATCCTTAAACCAGTCTAATAGGACAGTCCACATTCAGCCCAATCTGTCCCATATTTCAGTCCATGTTAGCTGCCAATATCAGCCCTCACATGTTCCCAAACCCCCTGAAATCAGCCCCCAAAATCAGTCCCTTCATGAGCTTGTGTGTGTGTGTATTTGTGAGAGAGATTAGTGTGTTATGAGCCTAGGTGTTATGTGTATGTGAGCCTGTATATATATGTATTTATATATGAGTTTAGATATGTATTTATATATATGAGTTATATATGTTTTTTGTGTGTGAGTCTAGATATGGGAATATAGGTAAGTATATATATATATATATATATATATATATATATATATATATATATATATATATATATATATATATATATATATATATATATATATATATATGTAGCTATATACCATATGTGTGTGAGCTTAGAGTTTGTGTGTATGTGTGGGTATATATATATAAGTGTCTATAGGGAGTATCCTATAGGTGAGTGAGTTGGTGTGTGTGAGTGTTTGGGTAAATGGGAGAATGGTATATGAGGTAAGGTAATGGGTAAATGGTTAACATGTGTCATAAGATGATTTAGCTGACCTAGATACTAGGGTTTCTTGGTAGATAATGTTAGTATAGGATAGTATTTAACTTCCCTAGGAAGCCTAGGCTAGTATCTTGGGTATTAGCGGGGTTTCCTTTGTATTGGGCAAGGTATCGGTATTTACCTTGGTAAGGGTAGTATAGGTAATGCCTAGAAACTAAGGTATTAGAGTTTAGAGTTTAAGACATGGTTAGAACTTGGTTCCCTTGGTTGTTAATGATCAAATATAGTGCTCCTAGACTAGTTTTGACGTCGGTTGACCATTTTGACCAAAAGTCAACAAAAGTCAACCGAGAGTCAAACTTAGCCTTTAAGCGACTAGATTTGACCGAAACCAAACAAGAGTCGACCAGTTGACTAAAAGTCAACAGTTGGTCAACATGTGACTTGTTTGACCTAGGGTTTACTCAGTGTTGACCAGAGTTGACTTTTTGACCAAAGGTCAACTGTAAGTCAATCCTTGACCTAAATTGACTTAGTTTGACTTGGATTGATTTTCTGTGACCTTGTTTGACCTTGGTTGTCCTAGTGTGACACAGTTTGGCTCAGTATGACCTAGTTTAGCTTGGTGTGACTTAGGTTTGACCTAGATTGACCTAGATTCATTTAGAATGCATTGTAATGCATCTTATTATCATTTTTTAGACTCATAGTGACTTGTACTGTTCTATAAGAGACAGACACCACTCCTCGGACAGTATATTCTCTTCAGATACTCAGGATTTCAGGCGAGTACATTTTCTGACCGTTTCATACTTGTCTGGATTTACATTCTTGCTCTAGATTACTGTACTTGATGCTGACACGATTGTTATCACGGATTGGTACTATATGGATCTTCTTTTGAGATGTTATCCCCTTGTATTCACTAGATACATATTGTGATGTGCGTTTCACTTTCATATTGTATTTATTGAATACCCATATCCTTGTATACTCATTATGCATATTGTACTCTTATTATCACATGAGTTCCAGGGATAGACCATTGTACAACTATTGTATAACATTGTGCATCTATTGTATAACATTGTACATCTATTGTATAACATTGTACACTATTGTACAAGATAATGTAACTGGAGTGGATCCTTGTGTATTGATTGGGGAGGGGGAGTAGAATTGGTTATGTAATCAAATCCTATTGTACAACATTGTATAACTATTGTATATGTCTATTGTACACTCACGTACAATGGAGTTACCATTGCATTGTCCTAGACCGTTTACATAACCATATTGTACTCTAAATCACATGTGGCTTACAGTTCTTACTTATCATATATAGATATTTTCTATTATCAAATCTCTGCTGTTTTCATATACATTCTCTTTCAGCGTTTCCTGTACCTTACTCTATTGCATGCTTTATATTTCCTAACTTGATATGAACTGCGTGAGATATTTTGTGCTCGCTCCTGTCACGACCCGCACCCTAGAGTAAGGGCACGAGAAGTGGGTACGTCCAGCCTACGCCGCAGTATCGGCGGTAGAACGCTGTCCTAGGTCACAACATCTAACAATATGTACTACCAGGCAGTTTATACTCAATCACAACTAAGGAAGAAAAGTACGATATGATATAGAACTCAAAGTAAAGTACAGATAATCAGAAGAGTCTAGTGTCTAAGATAACATCTCAGAAAATATTCCAAGTACAAGTCTCAACTATAGAATATGAAAGAATATATACATCTCAAAACAACAACTGAAAGCCAAAAACAATGCTGAAAAGAAAGATAAAGCCTAGCTGACTAGCCTAGACTATGGGAGTAGTATCCTGAACTGCAGCTGGGTCCTCCAGAGGAGCCAGGTCGCAGGTGTCGTCTAAGCCTACTCCGTAATAGGTGGCGTAAAGAGCCTCATCCTCATCCTCTGTAATATTTTCAACAGGTCCAGTCAGGACAGGAGCGAGCACAGTACATCTCATGCAGTTCATATCAAGGCAGGAAATATAAAGCAGGCAATAGAGTAAGATACATGAAACGCTGTAAGAAGATGTACATGAAACAGGAGAGATATTTGATAACTGGAAATATATACATGATAAGTAAGAACAGTAAGTGACTAGTGATTTAGAGTACTAGATGGCATGTAATTGGCTTAGGTTGAACATGATGTACATGAGTGAACATGTGGGACATCAGCCCATAAGACTGATGCGAACATGATAAAACATGAAAAGTAACAGAGTAAACATGATGGGTAAATCACATGACCATTTATACTCACCCCTACCCACAATCAATACACAAGGATCTATTCAAGTTACGTTACGTACATGATGTTTTGGTTATACAGGAAACACATGAGGAAACATGAGCGTACATGAAAGAACATGAAAGTACATGAACGTACATGTAAGAACATGAGAGAACATGAGTGTACATGAATAACGCAGAAGCGAAGAATACATGATGTACATGAAACACATGTCATAAAGTATCCGATGCTCCCACTAAGGGGGATAACATCCCAAGAAGAGATCCATATAGTACCAATCCGTGATGATAACGTGACAGCATCAAGTAACAGTAATCTAGAGCGAGAATATAAATCATGACAAGTATGAAACGATCAGAGAATGTACTCGCCTGTATCTGAATGTCCAATATGAAAAGTACTGCCCGAGGAGTGGTGTCTGGCTCCTAATCAGAGCAACACAAGTCACAACAAGTCCAAAATAGTAAAATGAGATCCTACTATGCATTCTACATGATTCTAAGTCAATCTAGGCCAAAGTCAACTCTTGGTCAACTCTGGTCAACTACACTAGTCAAACTAGGTCAACTAGGTCAAGACTGACCCTAACAAGTCTAATAAGTCTCACTAGGCCTAACCAAGCCTAGTCTAGCAATCACACACCAATCACAAGGCTATACAAGCCAAACACAAGCCATCACATTCAATATTATTCATAAGAGAAAGGAAGTTAACATGTAGAGCTATGTGTGTGTGTGAACATGGAGGTGCACAACAAACAAGGAAATCAAATGCTAACTATAAGTTACACTATCATGGCACAAGCTAACAAGTATACCTTTACTTATCATGGCAATCATTTAGAGGAGGCTACAAGGCATGGTTGTCCACATATGAAATCTGAAATTAACTGGTATTTCAATTTAAGGGGTTATGGTTGCATTACATCTATGCATTCATATATAGACATATACATATATATAGGTTATACATAGATGTATAGGTTATATACATATATATATATATCTATATACATATATATATATATATATATATATATATATATATATATATATATATAGACACATAGAGAGGGGATTAAAGGGGGGTAACATGTTGTGTAGGAGAGTGAGTGAGGAAAGGAAAGTGTGTAGATATGTAAACTAATCAACTAAACAGTGTGTGTGAAGGTGTAAAGAGGGCTGTGTATGAGTGTACAGGCAATGTATGTGGGTGTGTGTGAGGATTGATAGGTGTGTATATACATAGTAACTCAGTTTCAAAGTGAACTCAGGTATTTGAAATGACAGTACAACATATACCAGTTTCCAATCTCAGGTTCTTAGGATTTAAACTCAGTTTTCTTCACAAACTTGTCTCAGTTTTATTTTCAGAAAACTTGATTGATATATGAACTATTCTCATTCGAAACCAATTTGAAAGTCCCAGTTTTATCCAATACAATCAAACTCCACATATGTGCACATAATAGAGGTTTAATTATAAGTAATTAACAGTGTCCAATGGGTCAATTGATTGCTAAAATCAAATTTAGGAAACTGGACAGAAATCAGAAGAGTAGACTGATAAAGAGGTATCAGGAAAAATGGGAAATGGAGAATACGACATGAAAATTAAGCTAGAAAACCCAACCAGAGGTGTATAATCAAAACATGGTGTTGAGGGAGTCATTCGTGTCCAGGAGCCCGACACAAACGTGTCCAAACAACACACGAACACAATACATGACAGTGCACAAAATAATCGTCGTGCACGCGTGCACGTGCATCAAACACGCGACACACGACACGACACGACTCGTGATCACACATGTGGGTTCGCCTAGTGTAGCTCTAGGTCTGACACTGCCTGACACCGGTCCACGTATCACGGTGTCGTGTCCAGAAGTGCGTATCAGTGCACGAAAAAAACGACTGAACCAGTCAGTGCGTGGCCAGTGCGCGCGCGATTTCTTCGCGCACACACAACGAGGTCGCATGAAACTTCATGGACATGGTGTCAGTGGGTGCCCCCAACTGTCCACGAAGTTTCATGGCACAACGTGCCGTGTCGTGTCCAGAGTCAACCCCGAGCAGCAGGGGAAGACTGTGGCAACGCGCGGCCGTGTGCACGGGCGTGTCCAAGCACGAAAACGACACAACCATGACACGAAATCAAGACACCAACACAGGAATCAAAAGACCACAACAAAACTAATTTTCCTATTCAAAAAGAATCAAATAAATCGATCGAAATGCCCTTTGAGGCATTTCGTCGAACACAGTGCCATTGGCACTGATACGTGTCCAGAAAGGACACGAAACCTCCGACACCAAGCTCGAAACTAATCCAAACCCTAGGGGGACCCTTAGGGCTTCCTATTCATGGAGACAAATCGAAATTTCATTAAGGAATGAGGAAGTTACCTATTCTTGAAATCTCAAGAAAAATCCCTTCTCTAGAGCTTTTCTCCTTGATGTCCCAATCCAACAAATCCTCAACAAATTGAGATGAAACTTCAATGACAGCAAGAATAGAGGTATTAGAAGTGTTTGCAACTGGTTTGAGGATTTTAGGAATTAAAATGGAATTATGGTGAATTTACTAGAGCAAGAACTCACCTCTTTCTTCTTGGATTCAAATTTTCTAAGGAGGGAGGCTAGCCCTAAGTTTGAGAGGGGTTTTATAGTGGGGGAAAGGATAGGATGGCTGTCATTAGGTTAGGGTTAGGGTTTAGGATGAGGGGCTATGGTTCCTCCAACAATTTCTAGCTAAATCAATGGTTCACAATTAAAGTAGCATCCTTTAACTTTTAGTCCAAAATATCTTTCTACAAAATATCTAGATATTTCACTAATGTCATTACTTTAATGAAACCCTCTAACTTAGTCTCTAGGATCATGATTAACAATCTAGATTAGGCTAACTTCTAGGTCAAGACTCAACAATTTAACTAACACATACTTAATCAATATAATTCACAAAATCACAAAAGTGTCAAAATGACTAAAATACCCCTAGGCTTAAAAGATGAAATTTGAAATCCTAAACACATGATTAGGTCTCATTGGTCATGATTAGTCTTCTAGGTCATGCATGACTAATGTTACACTAGCAAAACACCAATTCACATTTCACTCAATTAAATAGTTTTAAATTAACTAAAAATCACCAAAAATCATATCATGACTAAAATTATTATTTTAATGATTTAAAATGCAAAATTTCAAATTTATCCTCATTTTGGAAAAGTGGGTGTTACAAGTCTACCCCCCTTAAAAGAATTTCGTCCTCGAAATTAAAATGGTCATACTCCTCCTAGGTCAAATACCCTTAATCAATTCAAAGTCTTAGAACAGTATCCAAACATTTTACCAATCTATTTATTTATATATATATATATTTTGAAAGACTGAAACGAAAGATAGAAGTAGTTGGTTTTTGAAATTATTTTAGTATAATTAGATGATCATACGCGTCTACCCAGAATCATGATAATCAGAATTTCCTCGCCATATTAGTAAGTAAGGCTACGGCACCCATGGAGTCTGCAGCACAGACTATGCCCTCGCCGTACCAACTAATATAACTATAGGAGACTCTAGATTTCATAATTTAGGCGACCTAGCCCATATGATTCGGTAAAAGGTTAAATCAACAACAAACATACAGATTCTAAATTATCAACAAATAGAAAAGATAGGAACAGATGGAATTGAATTTCAAGATGGAAACAACGAGGCAAGGTAGGAATGGAATCGAAAAGAACAGAACCTGCAAGTGCCTCTCCTACTGCCTGAGCATCCTCAAATGTCATGGCGTAAGCTCGCCCCTGCTGGCCTCCTCTAGCCTGCTGCTGGCCTACTGGAGCCTTGGCTCCTGCTCCCTGAGCTGTCCGTCCCGTAGACTTGGGACACTCTCTCAACTGATGATCTGATGATCCACAGAGTAGGCACTTGCCTAGCCTCATCCTGCACTCACCCCAATCGTGCCCTGGTTTCTTACAGAAAGAGCAAAAGGTTACCTGCTGCTGTCTAGGGGCCTGCTGCTGTCTCTGCTGCTGCTGCTGCCTCTGCTGGAACGGCTGCGGCTGGAACTGCCTCGGCTGCTGGTGCTGAACGTGAGGCCTCTTGGCCTGGCCTCCGCTACTGCTGCCCCCAACTGGGTCTCGTCCCCTCTTGAGCCTAAGCTCAAGATCATCCTCTGCCAATAAGGCTCCTGTCAGAATCTCCTCGAAGGTGGCATCCCTGTTGCCCTTGGTCAAGGACTTGACCTCCTTGACCAGACCCTTCCGGAACCTCTGGGCCTTCGCTGTCTCGCTCAATCCCTCAACAAACCTGCCGAGACGGCCAAATTCTCCCGCATACTCCTCTACTGAGAGGTTCCCCTGGACCAAGCTCTCAAACTGCGTCTCTAAGGCTCTGACTGCTGAGTCTGGGAAGAACTTCTTCTTGAAGAAGCCCCTGAACTGCTCCCAAGTCTGCCCTGGCACCCCCACCCTGGGGTCCGACTGATACCAGGTGCGAGCAAGATCTCGCATCCGGCTAGCTGCAGCCTCTATCTGGAGATCTGCTGGAATCCTGGCCAAGCGGAAGATCTCCTCCAGATGCTCGATCCACTCGTCAGCATATATAATCCCCTCTGTCCCCAAGAAGTCTTTGGGGCTTATCTTCTGGAATTGCTCGATCCCAGGTATCTTCGGCTGCTGCACTACTGGTCGAGCCGCGGCTGTCGTGACGGCCAACTCCATACCTCTATCCTGTCGGATCTGCTGTCTGTCCATGAACTGCTGGAAGTAGGCAAACATCTGAGCTGCGTCCACATGTCCTGGAGGCGGTGGTGGCTGGAAAGACATCTCTGGGATGACTGGGTCCTGCCTCCGAACTCGTGGAGACACACCCTGAGCTGCTGCTGAAGTCCCAATATGGGCAGAGAGGGCAGGAGCTGTAGCCTCCCGTCCCTGCCGAACTGGCTGAGAGGTAGCAGTCCCCTCTACAGTATCTCCCTGAATGGTACGCTGTAACCGCGTCTCCACCATCCTGAAGACAGATCAAACAAGGATATCAATTGCTGAGAAAGAAACGATAAATCAAGGGAGGACAGTTTATTTTCAAAAGAAAGTATTCAAGTAGCAAGAATTTGATAACAAGAATCAGTTAAGAGTTTTTCCAATGTGATTGAGTATCTCAAAATATTCTACTCCTACTGCAGGCTGTAGTGATACTCTAGTTCGATTACCACTACATAAACTCGACCTGCATGGGCCACCACTAAAAACGTGTCACGACCCGCACCCTAGAGTAAGGGCACGAGAAGTGGGTACGTCCAGCCTACGCCGCAGTATCGGCGGTAGAACGCTGTCCTAGGTCACAACATCTAACAATATATACTACCAGGCAGTTTATACTCAATCACAACTAAGGAAGAAAAGTACGATATGATATAGAACTCAAAGTAAAGTACAGATAATCAGAAGAGTCTAGTGTCTAAGATAACATCTCAGAAAACATTCCAAGTACAAGTCTTAACTATAGAATATGAAAGAATATATACATCTCAAAACAACAACTGAAAGCCAAAAACAATGCTGAAAAGAAAGATAAAGCCTAGCTGACTAGCCTAGACTATGGGAGTAGTATCCTGAACTGCAGCTGGGTCCTCCAGAGGAGCCAGGTCGCAGGTGTCGTCTAAGCCTGCTCCGTAATAGGTGGTGTAAAGAGCCTCATCCTCATCCTCTGTAATATTTTCAACAGGTCCAGTCAGGACAGGAGCGAGCACAGTACATCTCATGCAGTTCATATCAAGGCAGGAAATATAAAGCAGGCAATAGAGTAAGATACATGAAACGCTGTAAGAAGATGTACATGAAACAGGAGAGATATTTGATAACTGGAAATATATACATGATAAGTAAGAACAGTAAGTGACTAGTGATTTAGAGTACTAGATGGCATGTAATTGGCTTAGGTTGAACATGATGTACATGAGTGAACATGTGGGACATCAGCCCATAAGACTGATGCGAACATGATAAAACATGAAAAGTAACAGAGTGAACATGATGGGTAAATCACATGACCATTTATACTCACCCCTACCCACAATCAATACACAAGGATCTATTCAAGTTACGATACGTACATGATGTTTTGGTTATACAGGAAACACATGAGGAAACATGAGCGTACATGAAAGAACATGAAAGTACATGAACGTACATGTAAGAACATGAGAGAACATGAGTGTACATAAATAACGCAGAAGCGAAGAATACATGATGTACATGAAACACATGTCATAAAGTATCCGATGCTCCCACTAAGGGGGATAACATCCCAAGAAGAGATCCATATAGTACCAATCCGTGATGATAACGTGACAGCATCAAGTAACAGTAATCTAGAGCGAGAATATAAATCATGACAAGTAT
Organism: Iris pallida; assembly: GCA_029216955.1. Taxonomy (NCBI): domain Eukaryota; kingdom Viridiplantae; phylum Streptophyta; class Magnoliopsida; order Asparagales; family Iridaceae; genus Iris; species Iris pallida. The sequence goes on along the minus strand of JANAVB010009198.1, from coordinate 13,422,687 downwards.
GAAACGATCAGAGAATGTACTCGCCTGTATCTGAATGTCCAATATGAAAAGTACTGCCCGAGGAGTGGTGTCTGGCTCCTAATCAGAGCAACACAAGTCACAACAAGTCCAAAATAGTAAAATGAGATCCTACTATGCATTCTACATGATTCTAAGTCAATCTAGGCCAAAGTCAACTCTTGGTCAACTCTGGTCAACTACACTAGTCAAACTAGGTCAACTAGGTCAAGACTGACCCTAACAAGTCTAATAAGTCTCACTAGGCCTAACCAAGCCTAGTCTAGCAATCACACACCAATCACAAGGCTATACAAGCCAAACACAAGCCATCACATTCAATATTATTCATAAGAGAAAGGAAGTTAACATGTAGAGCTATGTGTGTGTGTGAACATGGAGGTGCACAACAAACAAGGAAATCAAATGCTAACTATAAGTTACACTATCATGGCACAAGCTAACAAGTATACCTTTACTTATCATGGCAATCATTTAGAGGAGGCTACAAGGCATGGTTGTCCACATATGAAATCTGAAATTAACTGGTATTTCAATTTAAGGGGTTATGGTTGCATTACATCTATGCATTCATATATAGACATATACATATATATAGGTTATACATAGATGTATAGGTTATATACATATATATATATATCTATATTTTTTTTTCTATATACATATATATATATATATATATATATATATATATATATATATATATATATATATATATATATATATATATATATATATATATATATATATATATATATATATATATATATATATATATAGACACATAGAGAGGGGATTAAAGGGGGGTAACATGTTGTGTAGGAGAGTGAGTGAGGAAAGGAAAGTGTGTAGATATGTAAACTAATCAACTAAACAGTGTGTGTGAAGGTGTAAAGAGGGCTGTGTATGAGTGTACAGGCAATGTATGTGGGTGTGTGTGAGGATTGATAGGTGTGTATATACATAGTAACTCAGTTTCAAAGTGAACTCAGGTATTTGAAATGACAGTACAACATATACCAGTTTCCAATCTCAGGTTCTTAGGATTTAAACTCAGTTTTCTTCACAAACTTGTCTCAGTTTTATTTTCAGAAAACTTGATTGATATATGAACTATTCTCATTCGAAACCAATTTGAAAGTCCCAGTTTTATCCAATACAATCAAACTCCACATATGTGCACATAATAGAGGTTTAATTATAAGTAATTAACAGTGTCCAATGGGTCAATTGATTGCTAAAATCAAATTTAGGAAACTGGACAGAAATCAGAAGAGTAGACTGATAAAGAGGTATCAGGAAAAATGGGAAATGGAGAATACGACATGAAAATTAAGCTAGAAAACCCAACCAGAGGTGTATAATCAAAACATGGTGTTGAGGGAGTCATTCGTGTCCAGGAGCCCGACACAAACGTGTCCAAACAACACACGAACACAATACATGACAGTGCACAAAATAATCGTCGTGCACGCGTGCACGTGCATCAAACACGCGACACACGACACGACACGACTCGTGATCACACATGTGGGTTCGCCTAGTATAGCTCTAGGTCTGACACTGCCTGACACCGGTCCACGTATCACGGTGTCGTGTCCAGAAGTGCGTATCAGTGCACGAAAAAAACAACTGAACCAGTCAGTGCGCGCGCACAACGAGGTCGCATGAAACTTCATGGACATGGTGTCAGTGGGTGCCCCCAACTGTCCACGAAGTTTCATGGCACAACGTGCCGTGTCGTGTCCAGAGTCAACCCCGAGCAGCAGGGGAAGACTGTGGCAGCGCGCGGCCGTGTGCACGCGCGTGTCCAAGCACGAAAACGACACAACCATGACACGAAATCAAGACACCAACACAGGAATCAAAAGACCACAACAAAACTAATTTTCCTATTCAAAAAGAATCAAATAAATCGATCGAAATGCCCTTTGAGGCATTTCGTCGAACACAGTGCCATTGGCACTGATACGTGTCCAGAAAGGACACGAAACCTCCGACACCAAGCTTGAAACTAATCCAAACCCTAGGGGGACCCTTAGGGCTTCCTATTCATGGAGACAAATCGAAATTTCATTAAGGAATGAGGAAGTTACCTATTCTTGAAATCTCAAGAAAAACCCCTTCTCTAGAGCTTTTCTCCTTGATGTCCCAATCCAACAAATCCTCAACAAATTGAGATGAAACTTCAATGACAGCAAGAATAGAGGTATTAGAAGTGTTTGCAACTGGTTTGAGGATTTTAGGAATTAAAATGGAATTATGGTGAATTTACTAGAGCAAGAACTCACCTCTTTCTTCTTGGATTCAAATTTTCTAAGGAGGGAGGCTAGCCCTAAGTTTGAGAGGGGTTTTATAGTGGGGGAAAGGATAGGATGGCTGTCATTAGGTTAGGGTTAGGGTTTAGGATGAGGGGCTATGGTTCCTCCAACAATTTCTAGCTAAATCAATGGTTCACAATTAAAGTAGCATCCTTTAACTTTTAGTCCAAAATATCTTTCTACAAAATATCTAGATATTTCACTAATGTCATTACTTTAATGAAACCCTCTAACTTAGTCTCTAGGATCATGATTAACAATCTAGATTAGGCTAACTTCTAGGTCAAGACTCAACAATTTAACTAACACATACTTAATCAATATAATTCACAAAATCACAAAAGTGTCAAAATGACTAAAATACCCCTAGGCTTAAAAGATGAAATTTGAAATCCTAAACACATGATTAGGTCTCATTGGTCATGATTAGTCTTCTAGGTCATGCATGACTAATGTTACACTAGCAAAACACCAATTCACATTTCACTCAATTAAATAGTTTTAAATTAACTAAAAATCACCAAAAATCATATCATGACTAAAATCATTATTTTAATGATTTAAAATGCAAAATTTCAAATTTACCCTCATTTTGGAAAAGTGGGTGTTACAGCTCCTGTCCTGACTGGACCTGTTGAAAATATTACAGAGGATGCGGCCTGCGTAGACACCTACTATGGGACAACTGTAGATGTTTCTTGTGACCCAGATTTTCAGTCGGATCCAGTAGCTATAGAGACTGAGGCTCCCTAGTCTAGGTTTTACTATTTCTGTCTTTGAGATCTGGATTGTATATATTCTTTCATATTCAGTAGTGAGACTTGTATTTTGGATGTTTGCTGAGATGTTATCTTAGACACTTAGACTCTCTGGTTGTATTTATGTGGATTCTTTCTTTTCAGTATTTATCTATCTATCTTTCTATCTTATCATTCTGCCTTAGATGTGATTGAGACTGTATATTGCTATGTCACCTCCATTCGGAGTGTATATACTGTACAAGTACCTTTATATTGTTAGATGATTGACCTAGGACAGCGTTCTACCGCCGTCACTGTGGCGTAGGCTGGGCGTTGTTACGTTCTCGTGCCCTCACAGTGGGTGCGGGTCATGACAGATCTCATTAACAAAGTTAATTTCTGTTGAAAAATGAACTTAATATCATTGTTATTCCCCCCACATGAAGCTGAAGCTATCCTGAGAATCCCATTATCAAATAATTGCTCTTCTAATCAGTTTTACTGGAAGCATACTTCTGATGGTAGTCTCAATACAAGATCTGCATATCGCATCATTCATGATTCTATCAACAAAGATCCTCAAGACTCAATTATTGTTTCTTTCTCTGATTGGAAGAAGTTATGGTCGCACAACCACATATGTCCAAGAGTGCTGATTTTTATCTGGAGAGTTCTCACGAACTCTTTACCCACCAAATCTAATCTTCATCGAAGGATCAATCAAATTGATGATATGTGCCCGCTCTACAAGGTATGTGAAGAATCAACTGACCATCTTATTTTCCATTGTTCTATAACAGGTAGCTCTTGGCAAGGAAATCCTTCATTTCTGCGGCATTTCCATCCTCGGTGCTCTGTTTCCTCCTTCATCTCAAGTGTGCTCAAGGAGGGTGATCGGGATCTAATGGCTTCTTGCAGCTACTTAATGTGGTCTATTTGGAAAGCAAGGAACAAATTCATCTTTGCGAACCAGCCTATCAACACCAACAAGATTATCAAAGAAGCCATTGCCCTGCAGGAAAAATATGAATACTATAACTTGAATCAGATTCAATGTACTTCATCGACAATCAAGAATGATCAAGACTCAATTTGGCATCCTCCAAGTGACAACAAAATGAAATTTAATTTTGATGGGGCATACATTGATGGAATGATGGCTGCTGCAGCTATCTTGAGAGATGGGAAGGGACAATTCATTGGTGCGATTTCTAAAACTCAAGAAGGAGGGTCACCTATCGAAGCAGAAGCTCTTGGTGTTGATCTCTCTATACTATTAGTTGAAATGAAGCATCTTAATCATACTGTTATTGAGGGTGATTGCAAAGTTCTGATTGATGCCATATCTTCCCGTGTGGCTTCGAATCTATGGTTGGCTCGTCACACCATCTATAATGCTAGAAAATTCCTAGAATCAACAGAGGATATCTCATTCTCTTTTGTTCCAAGACTTGCCAATCAATGTGCTCACCAGCTAGCTTCACACTCTCTATTTCTAAATCCTACTAACTCTCTTTTAGTTCATGATTTTATCCCTCAATGTATTTACAACTTTGTATTGCTGGACATGTCTGCTTGTAATGTTGTGAACAGTTGAATGAAATGCTTTATTTGTTTCAAAAAAGAAGAAGTTATATTTAGACTAGCCCTGATCAAATTATGATGTGCATTGACATCTCTTGGGGACGATGGTAGTTACATTTGTCTTCGGTGACAAATTTAGTCCTGGTAAGCCCTTATGCCTTATCCCAATATGCGAGGGGCAGTTTCGTCACCAAGTCAAATAAAATCCGTCCAAACTAAATCTTCCATTCCCTCCCACCATAACCTTTCTGCTAGCATATAGCAACAATGGCATCGGCAACAGCAACAGCAGCGTCATTTCTCTTCTCCTCCAAATCCAATCCCAACCCAAAACTCGGCATTCCCCATTTTACCCCCAAACGTTTCTCAACTTCCCAATTCGTCCCGTCGCCGCTCCTTTCTCTCCGCCGCCTCCGAGCCCCCCTCTCCCCTTCCTTAACGTGCTCCGCGGCTCAACCTATCGCGGTCGAAGAAGAAGAACAACAAGAGCAAACCCTAGAAAGAGGAGGAGGAGGTGACGAGAACCAGAGGAAGCTCTACGTGGCGAACCTACCATGGAGCCTCTCCGCTCGCGACCTCGAGAAGCTCTTCGGGGAGTGCGGAACCGTCGGCGAGGTGGAGGTGATTGTGTCCTTCATTTCACTCTTTTCTACTAATTCTATGTTGTACGGACACGACACGGACACAGCACCGAATGTCCTCTATTTTTTTTTATAAATTTTAAATTTTGGTGTTTTCTGCTATTTCAGATAATCAAGAAGGATGGGAAGAGCAGGGGCTTCGCGTTCGTCACCATGTCCTCCGGAGAGGAGGCGCAGGCTGCCGTCGATAAATTCAGTTCTTATGTGAGTAAAACTTGAGGAAATTCTTTTCAATCAATACCATCTTCCGTAATGAATATAAAATCAGCTCATCCACACTCAAGATCAAATCAACTATAGTAATCTCATGTCATCGAACAATACAATTTCCAAATCTTTAGAGTCATCCTCATATCTTTCAAATGAAACTTTCAATTGCACCACCAAGTCTTTGTATTCAACTCAAAACTCAACCCAATCGATTCAAGCCATAATTCAATACACGATCCATATCGATTTCTCAGCCAAGTCATTCATTTCACAATTCCGAATCCTTATCCAATAGAAACTTAATCTGCCAAAATCATTCTCGACCATTCGAACTAATTTGACCAGAAACATTCAAAATTGCATCAACCAGACATAATCTAAACTGAGACCTCGCACTATCCGTCCAAACTGATAGACTCATCGATACCAACATTACCAATATCCAACAAACATTACTAGAGCTACCCAATACACCACTCAGATATCAAGCCACTCTGCGCACAAATATTCCTGTTCCACACACTGAGCCAGCGTCCCTTTCGGACAATCTTTACCATAGTGGTTCCAACAACCACAAACATAACACATGTTTCTACGTAACTTGGCAGTCACATAATATATATAGAAGGATGTTAGCAAAATCAGAAGAGCTATAGGCGATCTTGCTCGGGTTGGTCAAGCGAACTGATTCATTTTATTCTTCGCCTAGTCTTAGCACCTGCACAGTAGAGGGGAAGAAGCATGCCCTTTCCGGCAAAACTAAGCGTCTTGCCGCTGGGTAAAGGCAATAGGAGGAGTGAACCCGGCCACTTCGCGCTGAGGTTCATAAAGGTAAACCCGGCCACAAGAGTTGTGAACTCCTCCAACAAAGACAACTAGCCTTTCCCACAAAAGAAGGGAGGATCTTGGGATCTTTCATTCCTAGGGCTTAAAGACTCGCTTCGAACCTTTTGTCTTCGTCTTTTCTGACAATGGCAGCTAAGCTAGTTCAATAGAAGCTGGATTTCTACGTGAAAGCTCAGTTTCGCCAAGTCTTGAAAGCAGTCCAATACCAGCAGATTCAAGAGACTGTCTTCTGAGATCTTATTTCAGTTCGATACGTCCACCTACGAGACTCACCTTTGGCTTTCGTCTCTTCATATTTTGCTAACATCCTTCTATGACAGGCCGTCCGAACTTCGGTGTCCAGAGGATTCATCTCTTCGACGGGTATAGAGACTGGTTCAGCTTAACCCCTTGCGACTCTCATGCTACAGTGCGTTAGGTTTTTTTTTTTGGTCGGGAGTGAAGTGCCAACTAAGTTGAGGCTTGTCTCTAGCCTTTAAGAGAGTAAGTAGAGGCATAACGGTAGTCTCGGGTTTGGGGGAGGGTATAGGTGGAGTGGAGGTTCAACGCCAAGTCGTATCATTTAATGAGTAGACTTGCTTGACCTATGGAAATGCCAGTGTAGACTTCTGACACATGGTCTCCTAGCTAAAGGCCAGCTTCGATTCTAGGCGGCCAGTAGCAGTTCCCTTACCATAGTTCCCATTCAAGATTCATTCAAAGAAAGGACATAAGGCCTTGCAACCAAATGCTTTGTGGGCTGCTCTTGTGCCCTGACTCCTGCTTACTAGTTGCAACTACTAGAATAGAAAGAGAGAGCAGGGGCAGGGGAAGAAAGAAAAGTCCAATACTCTTTATGGAAGAATAGGGATTGCTAATCTGCCTACACGGGAAGCCTTCTCCCTCTCAGGCTCTCTCTCTCTCTCTCTCTCTCTATATATATATATATATATATATATATATATATATATATATATATATATTTTGGAATAAGAGTGAATTTATTCCTCGCATATAGCGGAAAAGGTATTACAATACATAGATATCACAACATCCCAAGCCCCAACCTATAAAATTATGGGGCCATTACTGTTACATCGAATTCTATGTTATGTAGAATTCCAATACAGGGGGTAGTCAAGCCCTCGAAAATACGTCTGTTCCGCTCCTTCCAGATGTGCCAAACAGACGCGGCGAGTCGAACTCTGGCTCTTCTGGCCCACCCCGAATCCCGGCCTCTGTGATCTCGGATCCAGCTGAGAATGCTCCGGATGTCTCTATCCACCCCAACTCCTCCTCTAAGCTGCGCACTGCTCAGTCCAAATGTGCCAGGTCACCGGACATACAAAGAAGAGATGCCCCATAGATTCATCTTCTTCATTACATAGCACACATTTGGCATCCGGGATATGCATCACAAACCGGAGGAGTCTGTCTCTCGTCATCAGTCTACCCCGGAGAAGACGATATGCACATAGTTGCATTTTCCGGACAACGTCCTTGCCCCAAATGAAGTCCACCTCCTCAGCCTGGTCGTGGTGGGTCTGAACCAAGTCGTAGCAGCTACGAAAGCAGAATAGACCTGACCCGTCTCCCGTACCTGGACCGGCCCAGCTCCATGAATCCTCCGCCTGGCTAGCGTCGATAGTAATAAGGCGAATCTCCTCGGCTAGCTGAGCAGTATATGGATATCCTTCTGGCCTCCAAACTCCATCTCTGATGATCCGACTACATGTGAGCCCCCTGCCCGCTTCTCTGTCCAGCTGCCCTCCCAGTAGCTCGAGCAAAGATCTGGAACCCAACCAAGGGTCAAGCCATAGGTCGGTAGTCGTCCCATCCTTCATGTGCCTGCAGATAGCGGTCTGAAGCACCGGTCTACACCTCAGGATGGCCTTAATATCTCTCTCTCTCTCTCTCTCTCTATATATATATATATATATATATATATATATATTTTTTTTTTTTTTTTTGAATAAGGGTAAATTTATTCCTCGCACTAGGCGATAAAGGTAATACAATACAACATCTCACGACTGCACATGTCCCCCAGAGAACTCAGGGGGACATAACTGATACATCGAATTCCACGTTATGCAGAATTCCTCTAGCGGGTGTAACCAGGCTCTCAAAGATACGCCTGTTCCGTTCACGCCAGATGTGCCAAACGGAAGCAGCGAGTCGCACCCAGGCTCGCCTCGTCCACCCCGTCTCTCCTCCTCTGTGACCTCGGATCCAGCTGATGATGTTCCGAATGTCCCGAGCCATGCCAGCGCCCCTCCCCAACTGCCCACACTGCACAGCCCAAATATGCCAAGAGAATGAGCACTCGAAGAATAAATGGCCCATAGACTCAGCCTCTCCCGCACACAACACACACATCGTGTCCGGGATATGAACCCCACACCTGATGAGTCTGTCACGGGTCAGGAGTCTCCCCAGCAGCAGTCTGTACGCACATAACTGCATCTTCCGGGCTATACCTTTAGCCCAAATGAAGTCTCGATCCTCCATCAAGGCATGCCGATCCCGAACCAGCTCGAAGCAGCTCCTGAAACTGAACGTACTCGCGCCACCTGGATAAGAAGTCCCTGTCCATATCCACATATCCCGAGGCTGGTTGGTGTCGATATCAATGCGGCGGATCGCCTCACCCAGCTGAGCCGTGAATGGGTAAGCCTCCGGCACCCAAACTCCATCTCTGATAATCCGGCTGCACCTGAGGCCCCTCGTAGCCTCTCTAGAAAACTGTGAACCCAGAATATCCAGTAAAGACCGACCCGCGACCCAGGGGTCCTGCCACAAGTCCGTCGAAGCACCATCCCTCATGGACCGGCAGATAACAGACTGAAGCTTAGGTCTACACTTAAGAATAGTCTTAAATGTGACCGAGAAGTTGTTGTCGTGCCTGCACGTCCAGAAACTCCTCCCCTTAAGGTACCTGCTAGCCATCCACTCCGCCCATAAGGAGCCACCCTGGACGAACCTCCACGCCATCTTAATACCTGCAGCCTCCCTGATAGCCCGTAAAGGTCGGAGACCTACTCCTCCCTCCTCCATCGGCCGGCAAAGCTGGTCCCAAGAGATAGCATGCATCCCCCCCTCCAGAGGAAATCCGCACATAGCACCTCCACCTTCCTGATAGTGGCCGTCGGAATCTGAATGGACTGGGACCAGAACATGGTAATCCCCGAGATGACCGACCTAATCAGCTCAATCCGCCCGCCAAAAGAGAGTCCAGCTGCTTGCCAGCCCTCAACTCTCTTTTGTGTGAACTCCACCAAACTGTGGCAATCATGCTCCCTAGCATAGTTCACCGACAGCGGAACCCCCAGATATTTCACAGGGAGATCCCCTATCTCAACACCCAGCGCAAACGCCCTTTCCTCCTTCAGGGAGCACCAGGAGCTGAAGTAGACCCGACTCTTCTCTCTATTCAGCTGCAGTCCAGAGAGACGCCCGAACTCCTCCATGACCTCAGAAAGCGCCCTCATTCCCTGCATCGACGGACGGAGAAGAACCAGGAGATCATCAGCATAGATCAAGTGTGAAACCACCGGTTGCACAAGCTTGAATATCGGGGAAATCTTCTTTTCAAGCACCGCCACATCCATCAAACAAGTGAAATACTCCATCACCAGAGTGAACAGGTACGGAGACAGAGGGTCCCCTTGTCTGAGCCCCCTGTTGCTGCCGAAGAACCCATAAGGAGTACCATGAATAAGGACTGAGAATGTCGGCGTGCAGATACACTCCTTCACCATAGCAACCCACCTCATATCAAAGCCCATGGACAGCATGAGCTGGCATAGGAACTCCCTGTTGACCGTGTCGTAGGCTTTCCTAAGATCCAGCTTCACGCAGGCCTTCATCCCTCCTGGTTTGCAGAACTCCCTAACCATCTCATGGGCAAGCAAACTATGCTCCGCAATCGATCGGCCTTTAATAAAGGCCGCCTGGTTCGGGGAAACCAGACCCTGCATAATCCCCTCCATCCTCCGACACATAAGATGTGTAATTATCTTGTACAGATAATTACAGCAAGCAATGGGCCGAAAGTCGGCCAGAGATGTCGCCCCCTCCTTCTTCGGCACCAGCGTCAGAAAGGTATGGTTCAACTCCTTCAGAAGCTTCCCCTCAGTGAAGAACTCCTGCACTACCTCCAGGACCGGACCCTTCAGAACCTCCCAGTGACGCCGAAAGAAACCACTAGAGAATCCGTCAGGCCCCGGTGCCTTATTGGGGTCAGCTCGCATCACAATCTCCTCCACCTCTTCCATACGGACCGGCTCCAGAAGTCGACTATTGCCCTGATGCGTCACCAACCTCTTAGGGACAAGAGGAGAGAATACACAGGGGTAGTCAGCCTGCTGATACAAGTCGGTGTAGAATCTGACAGCCTCTCTCTGAATCTCAGCGGGGTCTCCAATAAGTCTGCCCTCTGCATCCAACAGCCTAGGAATGCCATTTCGGTGCTGGCGGGACCGGATAACATCGTAAAAGAACTTCGTGCAACGATCTCCATCCTTAAGCCAGGTACATTTCGCCCTCTGAGCCGCAGCGATCTCCTCCTGAAGCCGAAGAGTGTTGACCTCTGCCACAAGGACTTTCTCCCTAGCCGCCAGCTCCCCGCTCAGAATATCCGACGCCAGCCTCTCCTGGACCTCCCGAAGTTCAGCCTCCTTGTCCGCAAGGGGAGACCGCGGCATCTGCTTCACCCAGGCACGAAAACCTCTCTTCACCTGCTTCAACTTATGAACCATCCTGAACTGAGCAGTGCCCGCCCGAGTATTTTGCAGCCCTCTAGTAACCACCTCCTCATAACCCGCAGAAAGAAACCACCCATTGTTGTACCGGAAAGGCCTAGCCTTCCACGTGGGCCTCTCAACTAGACCAACACGAATAGGCGAGTGATCGCTCGTCCCAGCATCCAGACCTTCCGCCACACTATTCGGAAAGAGACGGAACCACTCGCTATTTTCCAGAGCCCTGTCCAGCTGGCACGCAATCCTGTTCTGGCTCTGGACCGCCTTGTTGTGCCAGGTCCAAGTATGCCCTGCTCTCTCCAGACCCCTCAACCCCGTCTGCAGAAGACACCTCTGGAAATCATAAAGAATCGGATCCGGAACCGGTCTGCCTCCCACCTTCTCATGCCTGTGCAACAAGGCATTGAAGTCTCCCATAAGGAGTAAAGGAAGGTGAAGAAGATCCGCCATCCTGTTCAGACTACTAATATCCTCCCAGAGGGTCTCCCGTCTCCTCCTGTCGTTGTGCCCGTACACAGCGCCCAGAATGAACGAGAAACCCCCCTTATTAACAAAAGTCACGCCAATGAGCTGCTGGGTCTTCAAAATAGTGGACCCCTCCCAACTGTCCCTATTCCACCTAACCCAGATCCGAGCCATATCACATAGATCGAGGTTATGGGAATGGTCCCAACTGGCGGACGTCCTGCGATTCAGCACAACCTCCCCCCGAATCTTGGACTCCAACAACACCGCAATGCCACACTTCTCCCTCCTCAGCACACTAGTGAACTCCCTCCAACGCCCGATGGAGCACCCGCCTCTAATGTTCCAGGCCAGGACCGACATTAAGACTTAATGTTAGTACCCCCTAACCCAACATCAGGCAGAACACCCGAGGGAGGTGCCCCGCCCTTCTCACTAATATCTCCTCCGGCCGGGGAGTGACCCCCCGAGATGAGTGACCCATCTGTCCCGGTCACCTCCTCCTGCGCTCCAGGCTGCTCCACGTCATCCATGAACTCCCCATCAGGAGGGACAGAAGCCGACCCCCCCATCGAAGAGGGAGCAATGTGCTCCTGGATCTGACCATACGTCAGGGCCCACACCGGGTTATTCCCCGTATCGGTGTTCGTACCCCTCAACTGTGGAATGTCCTCCAGCGTCGCTGTCGCTTGCCGCTTCCTACTGTAGACCTGGATCTCCTGGGAGGCTGGCACATTCTGACTCCTCCCTAGAGCACTCAAGCTCCGTGTCACCATCTTCCTCTGTCCATCGAAAGGAACCATCACACCCTGCATCCTCTCCTGTACCGCCAACCCATCCTCCACCCCCATCATGATATCCTCTACCTGCTCTTCTTCCTCCACTCTATCAACCGAGTCCAGCACTGGCTCCCGTGGCACCGCCTCACGCCGATCCGCCTGCCCTTTTGACTCCCGGCTCCGGGTACAACCATTGGAATCATGACCAAAGCACTCACAGCGGGTACACATGGGGGGAACCCACTCATACTCAACCGACTGTCTCAGAACCGCTCCTCCCACCTCGAACTCCACCTCCCTTGGGAGCTCCATCCCAGCGGTAATCTCAACGAAAACCCTGGCGAACATAAGCCGCGAGCGGAACGCAGTCGCCTCGTCCGTCTTAATCGGCTTCCCGATCAGACTAGCAAGACGCATCAGAAGGGGGACGCTCCAGTATCTCACCGGGAACTCAGGGAATCTAATCCAAACCGGAATGGCATTAAGAACCTCCTTCTCACACCGGAGGTCTGGAGTCCACTCCCTCAAGATAATCAGTCTCCCGTCAAACGACCACGGCCCCCCCGGGCGATCCTGATCATATCCTCCTGAAGCCCAAACTTCACCAGATAGAATCCATTTTCTCTGGAGAAGATCTCCATACTCCCCTTCGGCCTCCATACCCTCTCAGCATATCCCCGTATCTGCCCATAGAAGGGCTTACTCCCCAGCACATATACGACTAATGTATACTGCCAAAATTTAGTGACCTCAGCGACCTCCTCCTCCGGAAAGACAGCCCTGTAGCCCCCCTCCACCATCTTGGGCGGCACGTACTCCATGGAAGTCGCAGTCTTCGTCACCACAGGGGAGCACACATCCCTCCAAGATCTGGGCCGAATATCAGCCTGTGTAGCCCTGGTAGGGGCCCCCACCGCTTCCCCTCCCTGTCTCGGCTTCTCCACCGCAACCCCCTTTCCTTTCTCAGCCACCGTCGCCCTAGGTCTCCATGCGTTACCCCCTCTGCCCGTCCCACCCCCAATCCTACGTTGGGCACTACTCCCACCCATCGTCCTGACGGCCTGACTCCCAGGGTTTCCAGCCCCCAAAGCTTGAGAATGAAAACCCCCACGTCCGCCACCCCCGTCTCCTGGAGACCGTCGTCCACCCCTCCTCTCCTCCACCACCCTTTCCCGGGTCAGCACCGAAAGTGAACAGCACGCCAGTCGATGACCTCCCGGACACCGTACCCGACCCTCCTGCCGACCCCGAACCGGGCCCTCCTGCCGACCCCCCCCCCTCCCCCACCTGGAAGGGACCCATCCCCCGCAGCCGCCGTCCCCCCCCCGCCTGGGGGAGGACCTACCCGCGTGGCGCCTGGCGCTCCCAGCGCTGCCAACCCCCCCCGCCTGGGGGGGCACCTTCCCGCGCGGCGACCGCCGCTCCCAGCGCTGCCGACCCCCCCCCCCCCCGCCTGGGGGGGACCCACCCCGAGCACTCCCAGCCCCCTCCAGGACCCCCACTCCGCCGCCTAGGGTTTGGCTTCCCCCCTTATGGGTGCTCTTGCCACTTTTCTTCTTCCTCCCCCCCCTCGCTAGCGGATCCGGAGGCCGAGGGGGAGGTACGTTCGCGAGATACGCGGATGCCCTAGCGGCGCTCGAGATCACCTTTTCTCCAGAGCTCCAGGCCATTTTTTCAAATATATATATATATATATATATATATATATATATATATATATATATATATAAAAGACCTTGTAGCTCAAGTGGCAAGAGTATGGAGACATAAGACCCGTGTGAGCCTTGTTCAAATTCTACTGAAAGTATCCATGAATTACCAATAATAATAATAACAACAACAACAATGTAGAAGAAGAGAGTGGTGTTTTCCATAAAAAAAAACATGATGGTCATGATTAAAAAAGAAAGAAGAAAGACAAATGATGGTCATGTTAAAACACAGAAGCATATATCCAATGGTATATTACTCTCTGTCTCTCTCTATTTAATTAACTCCATCTCTCAACTTGGTATTAATAGTTGGCCCTACCCCCCTACTTAATTAATTCTCCCCCTTTATGTTTAATTTTATGGCAATTAATTAATAGTTGACCCCATAGGCTTCGAATAGCCTTCAACCTCAAGGGTTCATACACCCTAGTCTCTTTGGAGAGTTCTCATCGTCAAATCATCAACGGAACAAAGTAGTCGCGCTCTGACTAGACTTCCATCGAGAAACTTCCCTAGAACTCATTTGTAGAGATTCCATTGTAAGTTGTTTTCTTTGATTCTTAGAGACTTCTCTTTGTAATTTTTTACACTTTCTACTAGTTTATCCTTAACGAAAAGAAGGTTAAGCAGTAACATTGATGACATTATGGTTCCAATCGGCTTTCGGTAAATCAAGTGATGGTGGGATAAAGTTCTGCAAGACAAGGTCCCATGTTGACACGTCTCCTTCTCAGCATTCACATCATCATTCGTGAGAACCTGAAGGACGTGATCTGTAATGATGTGTATATCAAAGGTTTACATTTCATCATCAGAAACCTGAAGACACTAATTTCAAGGCTATACTACTCATATATACATCCATAACTCCCCCTACTCAGACACCTCCATCTTGACTGCACCCAATCTTAGAGGCTCTTCTAAGCTTTCTCTTTTAAGATTGATACAATAATCTTTATGCACATTTTCTTTAACTCCAGAAAACTAGTTCTGAAATGAGAGTGCTAATATCAATGAGTGGTAATAAGTAGAACTAAGCAATAAGTGGAAGAATAAGAAATAAGTGTTTTTGCAGGAATTGGAGGCGGTATAGAATGAGGACAAGAAAATTGGTTGAAGTAACTTGTGCAACATAGGCCAATGGATACCAATTAGGTGAGGCGAAATATATTATTGAAAGGAGCTGCTAGAGCTAGGGATAGGCCTATAGACTTAGATCAATTTCGTTGAGAAGAATATAGTCTATGTTGCATGAATATGGATAGGACATGACACAATAAGGACACGGCGACATGGACGTGACACCTATTTTGGTTTGTCCTATTATATTTTGGAGTAGCTATGGTGTGTGTCCAGAGCGGGTCCGATAAGCATCCATCACGACACCCATATTTTTGTAGTGTCCGTGCTTCCTAGGATATTGTCTTTGTTAATGTTATAAAGGAGATGGTCCTTAATAGAGCTAAATGGAAGAAGAAGATTCAAATAGCCAAACACAATAGTTTGGGATAAAGGAAGGTTGTTTATGTGAAATTTTCCTTAATTCTTGATTTAGTTAAATTATGGTTTGAGGATTTATAGGAAGCTCAAACCCAGAGGGGAAGGAAAAAAACGTTGATGCTACCTAAACCTGTAATTATGTCTTGGTTATTCAGTGGAAATATCTTAGCGAAATAATTTATAATAGTTATCAAGATGAATAACTGGTTTTTGAACGCAAAAGTGCTTAAATGGTTCTATAGTATATGAATTCCATGGACAATGATAATTGATTTTGCGAAATAAATTGTTGAAAGTAATAATTCAAATCCTAGATGCATGAGTTGTATGCTTGGAAAGGAGATGGTCAAAAGTCAAGTTTGGCTTGGTATTGGTCAAAGTAGGCTTGTTTGTTACCATATGTTGGTAGATTTTTTATTTGGTTTTGAGCTGAAGTAACAAAATGTAAGCTAGTGGCTTTACTATAAGTCAGCTACAAGTGTTGGGCTATATGCTTCATATAAAGAGGGGCTATTGGTTCGTATACATGAGAACTATGGACGTGTTGAAGAATAGATTAGCTATTTTATTTTCAAGACATTTATTATGTATTTTTCTAGGGTTAGTGATTTTTTTTTCATATGTTTTATATTTTCTTATAAATATTGGTCAAGAGCCCTAATAAATGATGCTATTCTATTCACAATATAGCCGCCACTTTCTACATGGTATTAGACCCTTATGTGCTCTTCCTAGCCTAGGTCTCTCCCTTATCATCTTCAGTCCTATAAGTATGTGGTGATTTTCAGACTTGATGACTATTTCTTCATTAGCTATGCTCGCAACTGTACCTTCTTGGCTACTTTTAGTGCAATTTTTTCGAGATTTATTCGTAGTCGTTGCCTTGACTTTCTTCTGGACTTTCCCGATACGCGAAGCATCATTCTTCTAGTGGTCTATTTCTAGGATTTCTTCGCTATTAGGAGCACCGAAGTACTATATATATTTTCTTTCTTCTTATGGTATTTCTCGTCTTTTCGAGCTTCGACGTATTTTGAATATTTTCTCATGAGATATCTCGCTTTTTTGGGTCGTGAAAAATTTAAGATATTTTCTTTCAGATGTTTCGTCCTAAAAAGCCCTAACCTACGGACAAATTTAAGTTATTTTCTTTTGAGTTTTCTCGTCCTAAAGAGCCCCAACCTACTTTAGATGTTTCTTTCGGTATTTCTTATTTCAAATCCTCGACCTACTTGAAATGTTTTCTTTCGGAATTTTTCTCTTCAGAGCCCTGACGTAGTTGATATGTTTCATTCCGGAATTTCTTCAGTTGTGAAGCCTCAGTTGTGAAATCTCGACTCTCCTTTTTGATCTCTTATAGCATTTCTTTTGTTGTGAAGCCCCAACTCTTATTCTACTTCTTCATAGATTTCTTCGTTTGCAAAGTCCTATCTTTCTATAGTTCTCTTTGAGGTTTCTTCGATCTCCGAGCCCCAACCTTCTTCAGATGGTTTCTTGTAGGATTTCTTCGGTGACAAAGCCTTGCCTACTTTGTCAGCCAGTTTTTCTATCTTCTACTCTCTCGAAGTTGGACTTTCTTTCACTATGGCCTTGTTTGGTTTGCGGAATGGAAGGGAAAGGAAATCAAATCCTTGGCATTTCCTTTCCTTTAGGGAATTACAACCCATTGATTTTCCTTTCCGATGTTTGGAAATGCCAAGAAATTTGGAAAGGAAATTGAATACTTCAATGTGGGAAAGTAATTCCTTGATTGAATGGATGAAATCACTCCCCCCCCCCCCCCCCCCCCCCCCCCCCCCCTCCCCCCACAATTTTCCTTCCGTAGTGAATCACTTTCCTTTCCTCCTCAATTCCTTTGGCACCCAAACATATGAAAATAATCACTTTCCTTTCCCAACCCCATGATTCCTCGAACCAAACGAGGCCCAAGTTTCAGCTTGCGTGATTGTGTTGAAGAGTATATTAGTTATTTTATTTTCAATACATTTATTATGTATTTTCCTAGGGTTAGTGATGTCTTGTATTTCCTTTAATTATTGACCAAGGGCCCTATGCCATTCCAGTCACAATGTAGTCTCCACTTTCTACATAGAGAATAAAATATAGTAGGGAGAGTACAAGGTGAGGGTCTGACAGTAGTTACTTTGTAATAGTTCTTTAATTTAAAGAAGTTTTAGTTATTTTTGAGTTGCTCTCATCTATCCCTCCCCTACACAAATTTCAACATAAATTAGAATGGTTACCAAGAAAGGTTCATGTAAATGGCTAATTCAAGTGCACATATTTATATTTTAAGTAAGTTATGATAATGAAACCAGTCAACTGGTTTGTGTACTGCATTTGCTGTTGGATTCTGATGGCAAACAGTTGATACGGGTGTGGAAATGCTGGGTGATTGGTACATTTGAATATATTGCTAGAAAATTGAATTTTGATCAATCATAGGCCTTAGTCATTAAAAAATGGTGTCAGAATGTTTGGCTGACCGGGGTTTAGTTGACTGCTTGTGTCTTGTTTTTGATATCCAAAAGCATATCAGTAACAGAAAAGCTAGATTCAGGGAGATCCTTAAGAAGTAGTTAATAGGATGGTTTACAAGTACTTATTGATTCTTTGTTTGTATATTCTTTCCAGAGAGAAGGAAAACCCTCAACAAGCTTCTGCCTGGAAATCTTTACTATGACAGAGAATGATGATTTTGAGCCTCATTGCGATCTTCACCAATTTTGTTTGTAGATCAACCCTTTCAAAAGTGCTTATCTTGGTTTGGAAGGCTTAGCTGTGTGGGAGGTTGGGGTTGCAAGAACTGACAACAAAACATGCAAATTTGCCCTTTGGTGGAAGGGTGTCAGTTGCAGAACTAGTTTTGGTAGTACAGCACATTAATATT
Source organism: Iris pallida (assembly GCA_029216955.1). Classification (NCBI taxonomy): domain Eukaryota; kingdom Viridiplantae; phylum Streptophyta; class Magnoliopsida; order Asparagales; family Iridaceae; genus Iris; species Iris pallida. The sequence continues at coordinate 13,404,239 of JANAVB010009198.1, read as the reverse complement.
GTTCTGCCTCGTAGGTAAAACTTGGTGTGGGTGATTAAGAGTCCATTATGAATTGAGACCTCCATCAGGGGCGAATGTGGATCGTGGCTAACATCTCAGCAGCGACTTATATTTAGCAGAAGGTTATTCATGTGATGTCTGCATGCCGAAGAATTAAAACTTCAGTTCTTGTTTATACCATCATGTTGTACAACCTATAGCTGATGCAAGCATAGAGAAATGAGGAAAACCTATATTGGCATGTCTCGGACTCAGTGTCTGAACATATCAATGCATAGACTACTTTATCTACCACATATTAATATTATGTTATGCATTAGTCTATATAGGAAACTAAATGATTAGATTGTTATATAATAGATATGAGCTTGCCTGCTGTTTTTTTATTTTTTTTATATTTTAATGCAATGTATTAAATGTTTACTTAGCATCTCGATCTAACAAGTAGATTGTATTATCTTGTGCAGGAATTAATGGGAAGAATTATTAAAGTTGAATTTGCAAAGAGCTTCAAGAAACCCTCTCCACCTCCCCCATCAGGTGCCTCTGTGGTGGAAGAACGTCACAAGATTTATGTATCAAATCTTGCTTGGAAAGTTAGGGCTACCGACCTTAGAACTTTCTTCTCTGACAAATTTAAGCCAGTGTCTGCTAGAGTGGTGTTTGATAACCCAACAGGGAGATCTACTGGATATGGCTTTGTTGGTTTTGCTACATCAGAGGAAGCAGAGGCTGCTATTTATGAATTGGATGGCAAGGTGAGATGAAGTCGTATTTGTTGTACCAGCATCATCTATACCAGCTACTCTCTAACATAGGCTATCTCATCTACTGCTGACAGCTATTCCTTGCTCCTAGATAACTCGTAATGGTCAAGTTTACATTTGTGATGGCATAGTGACTAGAATGGTTCCTATAATCAAGAGTAAAAAATCACCAAAGCTGAATATCTGTTGGAAGAATACTCTAAATGCCAAACTGAGAAAGCTTGTGATGTATCTTCCAAATTTTTCTTAACAGGAAGTGGTAGATATTATGTTCTATGCTGGAGTTCATGGACTCCTTTGAGATACTTATTACACTGTATATCGACAGAACTTCTTGTCAAATCACCTCAATCTACTTGAAACAGGAACTGATGGGACGGCCTCTTCGTTTGAATATTAGTGAAAAAAAGGGCGAAGAATCCGGAGATGGTCCAGAAAATACTGAACAACAACAGGAAGAGTCTTAGAGTGCACATATCACCTTTATGTGTTTCCTGACAACATGGAAGGAGTGAGTGCATCTTCAGTGTACAGAACAAATGGTGTTATCCAGGTAGAGGAAAAACATAATGTTGGAATTCTTTCGCCTTTCTTGTACCAAAATTTCTGTAATGTTCTTACTTTTTATATATTTATAAAGTTAGTTGATGTCTATCTATCCAATTATTTTGAATGATCATTTAAGATTCTGCATTTGCTTGTATGGTGGATGTCACATTTAAATGTCTTGAAAATTCTATGGTAGATGTGCAAAAGAATAAGTCATTAGCTGAAACACTGAAATTCTGCAAATAAAATTTTGTAGCCTTAGTAAAACAAAAACAAAAGTAATGATGATATAGAATGGCCAAAATATTCGGTTAATATATCAAATACTTTGTGGACCATGTTGTGAAACCTGTTTTTAGACCATATTCTGTTAATATTAAAACAATACATTAATAATAATGAAAATTGTATTTTTCTTTTCAGAATAAAACATATAACAAGACCATTTAAAAGATGTAGTAACACATCTTGGTGAAAGTCTTGCATCTCACTATAAAAAATCCATGTTCGACTATTCTTCTGAAGTAACTAACATAACTAAAATTCTTGATTGATTAGTTTCTAGTATATATTCTGCTACTATTATCATGCTGCAGGCATGATCAAGAGTTCAGAAAGTTCAATTAACATTTGCATATGGGTTTACTACATATAACTTCTGGTGAATTAGGTTGTAAGAAATCAGATTTTGAAGTAGGACAAAATTTCAGAACTAACTTTACTTTTTGCTGCACCTTATAACTAATTCAGCACCAACTAAACAATTCATTCACTGAATAAACCGAAAACAATACTAAACAGGACAAATATTTGATACAACCTACCTTAAAATTCCAGGTTGAAGTGTGGACATCCCCCACAAAACATTCCTAGGCAAAAATATATAAACCACATAGAAAGCAGAAAATATGCAATACTTATACAGGCTAGCTTCATGGTAAGACTAATCCAAGCAATTTCAGCTTCGCTGGCAAAACTTGTTGACTAGTTTGAGCCTTACCTCATGCTCTACCTTGTCTCAGACTCTCAAGCAAGATAACCATGTCTTTCCATGCATGCCCACTACAAGATACTTCTGACCATCAAAGAGAGAATTTGGTTTTTTTTTTTTGGGGGGGGGGGGGGGGGGGGGGGGAGGTGCCAACACACTTCAGAATACTTGTTACGGAGCATCTCGTCATCCCTTTCATCGGGTTCGGTTATTCTGTGGCTCACACATGCACACACCGTAAGGGAGCCACTGACATGTGTGGCCGATAAGTTACTTCATATTTAGTGCATGACTTAAAGTTTACCTGACCCACATGTCAGTGGTTCTTTTACTGTGTGTGCATGTGTGAGCCACACACATGAACTGATCTCCCTTTTATCTTGGCCATGCAAACTTGAGAATCAATAGGGCTATCAAACTATACAAGTTGCTCACTACAAACTCAGTTTTTTATGTAAAAAACAGATCAACACTTTCTTAGTAAAGTAATGACCCAAGGTCTCCAGTTCGATGATTTGCACGTTGTCCCTAGAAACTCATTCCCAACAATCTTGGTTATTGGGAATGGTGTTTTGAAGTTACCATTTCCGGTTATGGTAAGATGAGGCTAAAGGAAACTCTCGCCCCTCCCCTTCACCAACAAAAATACACATTCAATACCCCTGGTCCCTGACCCCTGACCCGAAGTGATCCTGCTTGCTAAGGCAACCTGACTTTCCAACCCAAGGAAATGAAACCTGCCAAGGTAGTAATCCTCGGATTAAAGGAAAGAGCAAGGTAATGCTAGATCGTCATTAGTTGAGTTGAGTTTGAGGACTCATATCTTAGCTTATCTATCAGGATCAAGTTATTACAGATATCTTGGATACTGAAAGGATCTCCCTTAAAAGGAGGAGATTACCACAATTGACACCTCCGTACATCTTACAGAAACCACATTACAATAACCTGATACAAGAGTAGAAGGACAAAATAGCAAAAATGATATGGACCAACCCTTTAACAACATTAAGGGGTTGAGAAGGGCGTGGGATGTCCATAATGAACTGCAACTACTTATTCCTTAATCACTTAAAGAAGTAAGGCGCCAACAAGGAAAATAAAGACTTAACAAAACATCACACATTCTAGAAGACAATGTAAACGAAATTGGTTACTTACGTCCCAGTAGGATATTGATGGGAAGTGCCTTGGAAACTAAGACACCTGGGGAAATAGTCGATTTCTCATGTTCCTTTTTACTCGAGCATATCGAGAGGTTAGTGTAGTACAAGAATGAGAAAGTCTCAACAAAGGAACTACTAGACATTTCCCATAAAAAATGCATGTTCTTCTTTTGACTAAAATAGTCTTAGAATCTTGTTGGTGGTTGAGGCAAGCGAAGTGAGACGAGGCGCTATGAGTGAAGCCTACGAAGCAATCTTTGGAGTTTGTCCTCATCCAAATGGGTCTTGCAAGAAAGACAAATTTCATATTGAGACCCAAATATTATGATGGAAAGGGTCAACTGTCACCCCCCACCCCACACAAAAAAATTAGGGCCGGCCCTAAGCTCATGGGGGGTCCGAGACGAACTTCCTAAATGGGACCACCTATACATAGTGTAAAAAAACTAAAAATAAAACTAAAACAAAGTAAATAAAAAATTGTCATTGCCAAGAAATGAACTAAGGACCTCATATATGCAAGCCTACCATAGTCACCACTACACCATAATTGTTTGGTGTTGAGTAGGGCCCATGAAACATACTAGGTTATTTATGAAAAAATATTAATATATTTATATTTAAACTATTTTTTTGGGCCCTCCGGATCCGTGGCCCCTGGGTGGTCACCCTGGCTGCCCTGGGCCAAGGTCGGCCTTGTAAGAAACACGTGTTTCCCCGCAAACGGCTCAGGTGGCGAAGGTCCTTTCCTTCGCGCTAGGGCTTCGATGTAGTTGAGCTTATTGCTAGCCTATCAGCTAGAACACAGCTTGATTAGTATTTCTTAAGTCCTGTTTTTTAGAATGATGATCAGTAGGGCTAAGCCATTCTTCTTTAAATGTATTAACTTTCAACATGATGAATATCATTGTATGTGAATCCAGAGAAAATATTGGTTTCTATTGTTGGTACTCATATTATTGAATAACTACATATCTTTGTCTTTGTTAATCATTTACTAATAATTTATATTTTATGCATTATATCAACTAATATCTTGAATACATGACAATATAATATATCCTCTGATATTTTTTCTTCTTTCATTTTGAAACAATTCCTACCTCATGCTAGAAATGAAAACTTTAGGTAGATAATCGTTAAAGCAAACAAATGTTTGTAAGTACTTTGCTATGGAACAGTGAGAAGGCATGTGAATTGGGATGATAGTTTAAGATAGTAAGTCAGATGGGGCCATATCTCGGTGATGAGTCTTTGCCAGGTAATTAAGTTAAAGAAAGTGAGGTTTTTTTTAACTCTTTGCCTATTCATTGGATGCTTCCCACCTGTTAAATTGATGCGTTCCAGCAAGGTGGTATATATAGTGATGTAATATGATAATGAGAATAACTATACTCATGAATCGGGATATACATCAATGATTTCCATTTGTTGCTTACCAGTTTGTTCATAACTTACACTATGATAACTCTTCAAGTTGATCTTTGTTTGTTGCTATAGATATTATATGTCTAGTAGATTGATATATTATGAACTGCCAGTGCATTATTGTTGTGGACTTTGATTCTCTCAACTCTGTGCCAAACTCCTTGTCTGCATAGAGCTATTATTGCTGTTAGTACTTCAGAATAAACCATAGATTTTTGTCAGAGGTTAAAGTCAAAGCAAAAGGGGGTTGGGAGAGGGAGTGTGGCTCTTTTGGTGGATGGTGAGGGTGGGTGAAGGGGGGAGGGGGGGTGTTTTGGAGTCGATTATGAAGAAAGTCATAAAAATTAGGGCACAAAAGATTTTACTACATCCTTGATGATTGATCTTGTTTGTTCAATTTTCTCTTCCAAATTGACTGTAAGAGAGACCCCAACGTGGTATCAGCCAGTATCGATAGTGCTCGGTATCAAATTGGGATACGCCTAACCGTATCGGTATCGACCATATCGTATCGGTATTGGCCGATACTGGAAACTATGTTGTACGTGCATGCAACCTTCTTCCTCGACAATGAGCTGTGCACAATATCCTGAGGAGTCCAAACACATGTTGAAGCCTCTCCCTCGTAGTTGAAGTTTGCATCTTTCTTGAAGGCTTGCGGCTGAATTTTGCTTTTTGGGATAAGTCGTGCAAATTAATTTCAAAGCCAATAACAATAACTAGGTCTTCCTCCACCATTTTCTGTTTAATCAATACATAGAACTTACTCACTGGTTTACTCACTCACTGGTTAGATCTTCTATAAATCCTAACCGTAAAATTGAATTAGTTGAACTTAAGTCTCTGTTCCGCATCAACATCCCTAAGATCTTTGCTAGACTGAAAGATGAATTATTGTCCGTAGGTAAAATAATTATAGTAATATAGCATGAAATTGTTCGACTGACTTTTCTATTGAACACACTGTCCTTCAGTTCAGAATATTCATCACCTTTGATGGAACAAGAACTTGGCAATATTAGTGTCCTCTCAGAGTTGAATACCTATAAATAGCAAGGTAAAGAAACTTCACAATGTATCAATTTTCCCTTTTTTGGTCAATTACAAAATAAGGCAAAGATGGAGAAATGTTCCAATAATGTTTTTAAAACTTGTGCTACTTTTCCAACCTAGTTAAAGTGAGAAAATGATCCGTTAATGTTTGCTGGAACTTCATAGATACTTGGGGAAAGTCTTATATCCCTAGCTAAATATTGCGTCTGCCTTCATCATGCTCAAGGCATATGCCAATTTGTTGATTTCTGAAGGGTTCCCTTTCATACATCTTTTTTCTCTGGTGAAGCTGTTAGAGTTTACTAATTTATCCCCTTATTTTTGTTTTACATGCAAACTGGCCTTAGGATTTTTATTTTTATTTTGATAAAAAACCATCATTAGCATTAAGAAGAAATGTGATTCATGTCAAACATGACATGAGAAGATATACATGAAGGAATATCATTGTAAATAGATATTCCAGTTGATTGATTGTACAACAAAGTAGTAGAAGCTAAGTTATGAGCAACCAGATTAGAACTTCTATGAGCATATGAAAAAGAAATAGCAGCAGTAGACTTCTTATGCTGTCTAGCGTCTTCAACAGCATGTCTGGATCTCCATGGAGGATTGATAGTATTGTTGTTGATGGAATCGATTAGTAGCTTGCAGTCTCCTTCTATGATTGCGCTGAATAGATTGAATCTGCTGAATAGATTGAATCTATTACAGATATTTAATGCCAGAAGTAGACCCATAGACTCGGCTTCAATTGGGGAGCCCCCTTGATCATAATTTGTAAAAGCATAGATGAAGAGACCAGATGAATCTCTCAAAACAGCAGCTCCCGTCATAGAATTATCAATGAATGCACCATCAAAGTTAACTTTCCAGGAACCTGATATAGGAGGAATCCAATATGCAATTGCTTGATGATTCAAAACAGGATTCGAGATGTCAGAATAGTCTTTGTTGTAGTCTTCATACTTGTTCTTTAGCCGAACCGTTTCCTCAATTATGTTGCTTCCAATGATTGGTTTGTCTTCAAATATGAATTTGTTTCTTGCCTTCCAGAAAATCCACAGTTGATATAGACTGAGTGATCTTCTCTTGATCTCCCTCCTTTAAAAGCTCGGTGATGAACATAGAGACAGTAACTCCTTCATTGATGAGATTTGCATACTTTGAATTTTGTAACCATGAAGTTCCTGTTACTGCACAATGAAGAAGAAGGTGATTAACAGTTTCAGAGTGTACAGAGAGGATATATCGGATTAATATGTCTGATACGGTGGTGGATGTTGTGAAGAGTAGGTAGTGAATTTGTAAGAGCTCGCCAGATAAATAAGAGAACTCTTGGGCAAATATGATTTAAAGACCATAATTTTCTCCAGTCTTTGAACTCATCATCTCTCAGAGTATGTTGATTCAGATGAGATTTGTCATGTAGCACTTGATAAGCAGATTTGGTAGTCAATTCACCATCATTCGTATGTATCCAGTTGAGTTTATCTTGAGAGCAATTAGCAGACAGAGAGATTCTTAAAATTGCTTCAGCTTCAATTTGAGGGAATAAGATATGAATAAGATTCACCTTCCACTGATTAGTATCTTTATTGATAAGTTCACTAACTTTCGAAACCCATCTTTCAGCAAAGCTATGTCCATGAACTTTAAACCCAGGTAATGATGGTACCCATGGGTCCAACCAGATGTTAATGTTTGTACCATCACCCACTGACCATATAATATTGTCCATGAGAAGTTCCCTACTACGTAGAATGCTAGACCAAATGCATGAAGATCTTGAAGAATAGGAAGCAGTCCAAAAAGTAGATGAATGAAGATATTTATGCTTAAGAAGGGAAAACCATATTGCATTGGTGTCAGTAAGAAACCTCCATGTAAGCTTCAGAAGCAATGATTGGTTAGTAAGGTAAGGATCTCTGATACCCAAGCCTCCCTGAAACTTGGGTTTGGTTATGTTGGACCATGCTGTAAAATGAATTTTCTTTTTGTCCATCGAATTCCACCAAAAATTTCTTTGGACTTTAGTCAGGATATCAGTCAACTTCTTTGGTACATGGTATGAGGATAGATAGTAAGTAGGAATGGATGATAGTGTTGATTTTATGAGTACTGTTCTTCCAGCATGAGATAAACATCTCTGTTTCCAACCTTGAAGACGAGCATTACTGGAATTGATGAGGCTGGTAAATGTGGATGCTCTGTTTTTGGATTGCAGTAAGTAATGGCCCAGGTATTTATCAGAATTTCCCATTATTTTTACCCCCAGTAGACTAAGAAACAACTATTTCATGATAGGATCCAAATTCCTTGAGAAAAAAATTGAAGATTTCTCAAAATTAACTTGTTGACCGGACCAAAGTTCAAAAGTTTTGATGATTTGCTTCACCTGGTTGATATTGTGTAGTGAACACTTCCCAAATATGATGAGATCATCCGCAAAAGCCAAGTGGGAAAATGTAGATGGGAAATGCGGAATGGTTAGACTATCGTAGAGTCGATTTCGATCCATAATTGAGATGAAAACAGAGAAGATTTCCATGGACATAATAAACAAATAAGGAGATAAAGGACAACCTTGACGAATGCCACGTTTGGGAAAGAATGTTTCAGAAGGTTCCCCATTAATGAGAATAGCAAGGGAGGTTGTGGTGATACATTGCATGATTAATTTATGAGAATGATCCTTAATACCAAACCCAATCAAAGCTTGACTGATAATGTCCCAATTTAACTTGTCATATGCCTTAGACATATCAACTTTAAGAGCAAAGGATTGATTTTTGCTTGTAAATTTGGAAATGGAGTGGAAAAGTTCTTGGGCTATAAGCACATTATCCCCAATGAATCTACCCGGAACATAAGCATTTTGATGGGGATTAATAAGTTTATGAAGAAGAGGGCGAAGGCGGTTGGCAATGATTTTTGTGATGAACTTATAAAGAACATTGCAGAGTGCACTTGGACAAAAATCAGCAGGTTTAACATGATGATGAATTTTTGGTATGAGAACAATATTAGTGTGGTTTAATTTATAAGGCATAGAACCAGTTCGAAAGAATTCTTGGATGAGATGAGTTACCTCATTGCCGACTACTTCCCAACAATTTTGATAAAAATAGACAGGATAGCCATCCGGTCCTGGTGCTTTATAAGCATTCATCATCTTGACAGTGGTATAAATTTCCTCTGCTGTAGGGATAGCAGAGAGAGAGTTGTTTTCATCATCAGAAATGGAAGCAAGTTCTGAAATAATATGAAGAGGAACCAGATTATGTGTGCCAGCCTGAAATATGGATTTGAAGTGGTTGGTGAATATTGTTGATATCGAATCATGAGATGTCACAAAATCTCCATTTGGATTCATAATACTATGGATAGTATTCCTGTTCTTCCTCACTGTGGCTGATAAATGGAAATTTTTTGTGTTTTTATCACCTTCTTTGAGCCATGAGATGCTTGATCTTTGTTTCCAATATAATTCCCTCTGTAAATGGAGTTTGTTGAGCAGTAGTTAAATATTCCTTTCCTCCCTATAAGTCGAATCAGTAGGATGTAGAGTTTGAACTTGCAATAATCTCTCTTCATTAAATTTGATGTCTTTATTCAAATTCCCCATACGAGAATTACCCCAATATTTGAGTTTAGGTAGCAGAATTGAAAGTTTATTCTGAACATTATGGGAGTTGATACTGCACCATGACTCAGATATGAAATTCTTGAAATCAGAGTATTGAGCCCAAGCAATTTCAAATCTTTTCGGATATCTTCTTCTTTTTGAACTGGCATTGAGAAGGAGCAAGATTGGATTATGATCACTGTTCAGACTTGGGAGATGAAGAAGACCTGCATTTGGATTGGAAGATTGCCACTGTGAATCAGCCATAGCTCTGTCTAGACGTTCAACAATATTGAATTGGGGACGTCTTCTATTATTCCATGTATATGCTGGCCCATAGTATCTAATGTCCATAGCAGCAGCTCTCTGAAACCACTTTATAAAGTGTTTATGATGATTGTAATTGAATCTGTTCCCACCAAGTTTTTTATTATCATTTAGAATACTATTACAATCTCCAATGCATAGCCAAGGTTGATGAATTGATTCAATAGTGGTTTCCATATATTCCCAAAAGAATCTTCTATCAGCAATAATAGGAGGACCATAAATACATAGAAGATGCCAAGGTTGCATATGTTGCATTAGCTGGATACTTGAATGAATACAATTATCAGTCATTGATATGATAGATAAGACAATGTCATAGCTCCAACAAAGAAGTAGACCCCCAGACTGACCCCTTGAAGAAACTGCAGTACAACTTTCATAGCCGAGTTCAGTTGCAATGGAAGTAGTAGAGGTTATCGAGCATCTTGTTTCAGATAAGAATAGAATTTTGGGTTTAGATGCACGGAAGAATGATTTCAGAGTACGAATAGTCGGGTCATTCCTCAACCCCCGACAATTCCAAGAGAGTATCATGGCGATAGAGGCTGTTTATGGCCAGCCGCGCCTTCTTTGGTTGTGGCAGTAGAGCTTCTTTTGATAGGACGTACTAAATCATTCTCTGATTCAGTGCCAAAGGAAACTAGTCTTGATCGTTTTCCATTGTTCGATAGTACAGAAGCTCCAATAGAATTATCAGTATCCAAAGAGATATTAACAGGAGAGAAAGATTTAATGAGAGAAGTGTAGTTTGTGGATGGTATTGAAATTGGATTATTGAGAGGAAAACCTGATGGGGATAAATAGAGAATGCTATCAGCAGCTTCAATAACAGGGGAAGGAGTTGGGGGATCTTTTGTGACTGGATTTTGAGGGATCTTTGGTGGATCTTTGGTGACTTGATTTTGAGGGAGAGAACTGATCTTTGAAGTTGGGATGTTGGTAATCTCTGATAGAGGATGTTTGGATGCTGAAGGGATATCATTTGCAATTTTGATATTGCAATATTGATCTGTGGTAATATGAGGTGTAATGGATGGTTTTACATTTGAAGTAAGAGTATGATCTGTGGGTGTTTTGAAGTTTGGCTCACTGGATACACTTAGATTAGGATTAGGCACAGGTTGTTTGGGTGAACATGATAGTATCTGATGATGAATTGCTACAGTAGGAAAGGATGGAATAGTGGTAGTTATTGGATATGGCTTTGTGGCCGGAATAACAGGGAAGGTGGTTTGTAACTGATTTTCCTTCCGTGCCTGATTTTGTAACTGTTGATCGAAAATCACTGTAGATGGCGGTGGTTCATTGAGGTTGGCCGGAATACCAGATGAACAGCATGGAATGGTTGAAGAGGAATCAATGGACATTGATGAGGAGTCTGGTGGTTGAAGAGGAATTTGAATAACATTCATGGTAGGATTAGAAGAAGAGGGATTCGATGAGATAACCTCCTTCATTGGATGTGTTGATATTTGAAGTGGTACGTAGGGGAATCCTTTGTTTGAATCTATCAGCATGATTAACACATATTGAATTATCAAGTCTTCTATCCAGCAATGAACAGAACTGTCTCTGTTGAGCATCCGTCCACGTAGAATCAAACATGTTGGAGTAATCCTGATGTACTTTGCATTTCTTAATTCCATGTCCCAGACATCCACAAAACAGACATAATTTAGGTAGCCTCTCATACTTTAGTTGAACAGTGCATTCCACAGTGTCGTTTATAGGCACTTTGATGTTGCGAGGGAGGGGTTTGGAGATGTCGATGATAACCTTAATCCTTGCAAAAACAAGCCATTTACTTGCTTCTTGAATAGATGGTGGAGTAATAATGCCCAAACGAGAAGCAATAGTAGAAATGAACTCGATAGTGAGGAGATTAACAGGTAATCCATGAAGTTGAATCCAGAAAGCAGTATGGGTGAAGGTATAATCAATAGGAAGCTTGTTAGAAGCACAACGTTCCAAGATCAACAAATGACTATTGATCTTCCATGGCCCATTATTGAAAACATATTCCAAATCTTCTAGTAGATCAAATTTTGCTGAGAAGGAACCATCATAATATTCAGCAATTTTGATAGATCCTTTTGATTTCCAAATTTTGGTCACAGTGGATGAAATGATGTGTTGGATAGATCTTGTGGGTGAGGGGTTTGAAGAATAAGTAACGTTTCCAATCTGCCTGAGGATTGTGAATGATCGGAGAAAAGCTCAGATGTATCAGATGACGACAATAGATTAGCAAGTTTAGAGATAACAGAGTCAAACTCAGTTGTTGGAGATGTACCCATGGTGAAGAGTAACAGATGATGGAATGTAAAACAGGGAAGGAAATGAAGAAGGAACAAATACTTCAGATGATTTTTGTATGGATGATGTAATTTAGATAAAGTGAATAAAGAGAAGATGGAGAAGGGAGAGGAGAATGGGTTAATGGAAGAAAACCTCTATTGGGGAGATGTTCTCTACGGAGGAAGAAGGATTTCTTCTACACGAAGAAGAAAACGGTTGATGATCGTCATTGCTGGAGAGGCGAGGCTGATGTCTTTGCATGTGATCCCCCAAGAACCTAAAAATTTACTTTAGGGTAGGATGACACATATGTAGGACGAGATCCATCCTAAATCTGCCTTAGGAATTGACTATTATTTGATTGCCTGTTCTTGCATTAATAGCCTTGAGGATAGTTTTATTGTTCATACTCTTATCTCGTGAGTTCTAATGCATATAATGTGACCATTGTAAGATTTGCTTCTTGGATATCCCTGTGTTGAACTTGACCTTTACCAACGCTTCACTATGGTAAATGCTCTTACGGGTTTAACATGAATTACATGTATTGAAGGTGTCATCACTTGTACCCCGAAAAAGATTTAGTTTTGGCACGTCTGCCAAATCGACACTTTGACGATGCATCAGGTATGTTTCGAGGACACATGGTCATATGGATGTAGCCAAAAGGATAACGCAAGGATTGTTTTGCCGTCAAGTGATCTTTATGGCATGCTTAGAGTATGACCCAGTTAGATTTCAAACTACATGATTCAGATTACATAGTGAAAGGTTGTGTAAGAAGCAATCTTTGATTCACTCTCTAGGTATCAAAGCTGAACCTGTATGTCATGGACTTAGTATTTTTGCTAGCACTTCGTCCCGTGCGGCGCACTATCTTCCTCCTCGAAGATTCGTGCAAGCCTTCCCAACACGACTTAGCTAAATCGCTAAGAAAAATAAGAAGAGTGGAGCAAAGTGGGACTCGTAAGATTTCTTTATTGACTTGGAGAATGCTTACAAGTTTTAGGTGGTGAAGAACAAATGAGGCCTCTCCCTTATTTATAATGGCTCATAGAGCTTTACATGGAAAGTCCTGGAAGGAATATTCTAAAGATTATTCTTTCTACCATAACTAGAACAACATATTCCAGGTTTATTCCCTAAGAACATAAAAGAAAATTTCACGGACCATCCAGAAGGTTCTTGGGCCTCCTAGAAGGATCTTGGGCCTTCCAGAGAAATCTACCGTCTTCCAGAGAGTTCTGTCATCTTCTGGAATGTTCTAGAAGCTTCCCGTATAACCTTGGTCTGTGGAAAGGTTATGCAACTTGGCCTCGGACGAGGCGCAACATTGGGACATTACATTCTCCCCCACCTAAGACGTTGACGCCCTCGTCAACTATGCTCGCTGAGAAACGCCTGGATCTCGACTTCGAACTGATGCAGCGTATCAGCACGTTCCCAGCTAGACTCGCCATAAGGCATGCCCTTCCATTCGATGAGGTACTCCACATACGGGGACACGCCTCGCCGACGAATGGTCCTCTTGTCCAGCACGGCTTCCACCTCCTTGTCGAAGGATGTCGTCATGGTCGCCGTGGGTCACTTCGAAACTCCTCGCTGGGGATCTTCCAAGTCTTCATGGTACGGCTTCAGGCAACTGGCATGGAAGGCTGGATGAATCTCCAGCTAGGCGAGGAGTTCGAGCTTGTAGGCCACCTTGCCTACCTTTTTGAGCACGGAGAAGGGGCCTTCGTACTACTGAATCAGTCCTTTGTGCACTTTTCGGAACACCTTGAACTGTTGCGGTTGTAGCTTTACTAGCACCATGTCTCCCTCCTTGTACTTAACCGGCCTTCGCCTCGCGTCGGCCCACTTCTTCATCTTCCTCGCGGCCTTCTCCAAAAATGTTTTGGCAATTTCTGTCTTTGCCTTAAAATCTGAAGTGAACAGGTTGGCCGTGGGACTTCTACTCGAGGACCCCGCACTCAGCGTGTGCGGGGCGAGTGGCTGTCGATCCATCACCAACTCGAATGGGCTGCTGTGCGACGACTCGCTCCGTTGAAGATTGTAGCAGAACTGAGCGACGTCGAGGTGATGCACCCAATCCCTCTGGTTGGTACTCACAAAGTGCCGCAAGTACTCCTCGAGTAGCGAATTGACCCGCTCGGTCTGTCTATCCGTCTGCGGGTGGAAGCTGGTCGAGAATTGCAAGTCTGTCCCGAGGATTTTGAACACTTTCGTCTAAAACTTTCCCGTGAAGCGGGGATCCCGATCGCTGACAATGTTCACCGGGATGTCCTAGAGCTTCACCACGTGGCTGATGAACAGTCGCGCGGCCTCCTCTGCTATGCAGTCCGTTGAAGCAGCAATGAAGGTCGTGTACTTGGAGAATCGGTCCACCACCACGAGAATGGACCCAAGCGGCCCCACTTTCGGCAGGACAGAGTTGAAATCCATCGATATGCTCTCCCACGGTCTGCTCGGCACATGAAGAGGCTCCAGTAGGCCTCCGGGCTTCTGATGGTCCACCTTGTCTTATTGACACACAAGACAGGTGCGCACATAGTCCTCCACATCCTCGCGCATGCGAGGCCAGTAGTATGTGGCCTCCAGCAGCGCCAATGTCCGCTTCTGTCCCGGATGTCCAGCCCACTTCGTATCATGGCACTCCTTGAGCAGCTGTCTCCGTAAGCCACTCCACTTAGGCACGACCACCCTGTCGCCTTTAGTATAGAGAAGTCCGTCTTTCAGCCAGAATATTTTCGTTTTGCCCTCCTTGACAAGCTTCACTATGGCCTGTGTTAGCGGGTCCTTCATGATACCCACTCGAACACGGTCCAGAATGTTCCACTTGAGCAAGCACACCGATGTGAGCTCGGCCTTCCTGCTAAGCGCATCGGCCACTTGATTTTCCTTGTCGGGTTGCAACTCCATATCGAACTCGGCTAGAAAATCTTGCCATCGTGCCTGCTTCGGAGACAGCTTCTTCTGGGACAGGAAGTAGCTCGTAGCAACATTGTCTGTCATGACCACGAACTTGGTGCTGAGAAGGTAGTGCCGCCATGTCCTCAAGCTGTGCACGATCACGGTCATCTCATTCTCTTACACCGTATAGCGCCGCTCGGTATCGTTCAACTTGCGGTTCTCGAACGCGATGGGGTGCCCTTCCTGCACCAACACCCCACCGATGGCGAAGTCGAACGCGTCCGTGTGCACTTCGAACGCCTTGGAGTAGTCCAACAGAGATAAGATCGGCTCATCTGTCACAGCCCGCTTCAGTACCTCGAATGCTTCATCGCATCGGGGCGTCCAGCTTCATGCCCGATCCATCCACAGCAGATCGGTCAGAGGCGTGATGGCGAAATATCCTTGGATGAACCGCCAGTAGTAGTTCGTCAAGCCAAGAAACGATTGCAGCTCCGTCGGCCTGGTGGGAGCCTCCCACTCCCGAATGGACTGGACCTTCGCGCCATCCATCCATATCTTGCCATGTTCGATCCAGTGTCCCAAGAATGACACCTCTTCTTGTGCAAATGAGCACTTCTTCCGTTTAACGAAGAGTTCGTTCTCCCTCAGCACTTGGAAGACGGTCTTCAAATGCTCAATGTGCTCCTCCATCGTGTTTGAGTACACGACGATGTCGTCGAGATAGACCACGACGAACCGATCCAGGTAGGGATGAAAGAGCTTGTTTATCAAGGTACAAAAAGTTGCAGGAGCATTTGTTAGACCGAAAGGCATAACCATAAACTCATATGCACCATACCTCGTAACGCATGCCGTCTTAGTCTAGTCGTCCTCCGCAATCAGGACTTGATAATACCACGAGCGCAGATCAAGTTTGGAGAAGTATCTTGCGCCTCCCAATTGGTCGAACAAGTCCGCCACCAACGGGATGGAATATTTGTTCTTGACGGTTACCTTGTTTAGTGCACGATAGTCGATGCACAAACGAAGGCTTCCGTCCTTCTTCTTCTGGAACAGCACCGGTGCACCATACGGGGCCTTCGACGGTCTGATAAATCCCATATCCAGCAGCTCCTTGAGTTGCTTCTTCAACTCGTCTAGCTCGGACGGGACCATGCGATATGAAGCCATGGCGAGCGATTTCGTGCCCGGCTCCAACTCGATGGCATGGTCTACCTCCCTCCGTGGAGGTAGCCTCTTTTGAAACTCCTTCGGCATGACGTCCCTGAACTCCACAAGGATGTCATTGATCTCAGGCAGAAGATTCCCGTGCACGGGCACCTCCTCCGTCTTGAGCACCGCAAGGTAGGTCGTCTCTCCGTGTCGCATCCCCTTCTTGAGTTGTAATGCTGAAAGCTCTTTCTCATTTTTTTGGTGGAAACCGTACTCCGCGAATGTGGTTTATACGCGAAAGATGGCACTTGGATTTTGACATGATAAGCGAACATTCGCATCTTTTGTTCTAAGTTCTTCCTTTGCAGCAATTATTAGATCTTCCTTCTCAGATGGGAGAGAGCCTTCCCCTTCGCAAGCTCGCCTCGTGTAACTGTCACCATGCACGGAAAGCTCTCTTCCATGATCCCGACGACTCCCAGATGCGACATTGGGACTGCCTTTGCCGAAGTAATAAGTCGTCCAGTGGTGCGGCCGTGAGACTGGTGACACCCGTCCAGTCTTCCACTTGGACCTTTTTCCACCCCCTGCACGGGGCGCGCCTCAGAGTTGACCGCCTTTATTGTGCTTGAGTCTTTTTCAAGCACCAGACTCAAGCGCCAGACCTCCGCGTCCGAGATAAAGTTGTGGGTTGCACCTGTGTTGACCATCGCCTTTGTGTTGTGGCCGTTGATCTTCACGTCCACGTACATCAACTCTCGATTCGAACTTTTAGACACGACCGCCTTGCTCTTCAAAGTGTTCAGTAGGCGCAGGGCCCCCATGTGAGCCCCCTTCTTAGGCTCCTCATCCTCGGCCTCCTCGCCTTGGGCCGCATTCACCCTCTTGCCTTTGTTCGGGCAGTCCCGTGCGAAGTGATTCCCACCGCACAGGAAGCATTCAATCTTCCGCTCTATCGAAGGCTTTGCGTGCTGCTTGTCATTCGGCGGACCTTCCTTTCCATTGTTCATCTTCGCTCCCCCACCATTGAACTTGGTGGTGGTCTTTTTCTTGGGTTTTGGGACATCACTCTGTCGATACTCCATCAGCTTCTCGACCGCTGCAACAGCCGTGTTTAGATCTGACACATGTTGCCTCTGCAACTCTTGTGCCGCCCATAGTTGTAGACCCTCCAGGAAGTAGAACAGGCGATCTTCTTCGCCCATAGTGGAAATGGTAAGCATCAGGGGCGTAAATTTCGCCACATACTCCTTGACGGACTCGGTGCATTTGAGTTGTTGCAGACTCCCTCTCGCGACATACTCCACGTTCTCTAGGTAGAATTGAGACTTGATCTACTTCTTGAGATCCTTCCAAGTCTCGATCGAGCAGAGCCCCTTTTCTATCTCGATGCACCTACGTCGCCACCACATCATAGCATCGTCAGAAAAATACAAGGACGCTGTGTTTACCTTGTCGGTCTCATCCTCGATGTGAACCGCCTTCAAGTATCGCTCGATATTCCAGAGGAAGTTATCCACCTCATTCGCGTCTCGCACGTCAGTGAAGAATTTTGGTTCAGGATATTTCATCCTTTGTGTCAACTCCCTCCTCGGAGTCGGACCACCATCAATGGCCCTCTCGAGGACCTCCGCCTTGGTTTGTAGCTCTTTGCATAGTTCGGCAATCTCCGCCTTAGTGACCTTTCATTCCTCCTCGAACTCGGCATGTATCTCGCAGAGATGCTCTCGGAACTCCGATATAGCCGTGGCGACGTTCGCCTCCAAACCCTGGGCGAATTCCTCGTGAGCCGTCTGGTTTTGCTCCACTTGAAATTTGACGCCCGTCACGCCTTTCTCCAGCATCTCTATTCGTTCAGCCAACTCGCCAAGAGCCCGTTCCATCGACGGTTCTTTGCTCTTGCCCTTCCTCAAGGTCTTTGCCTTCTCATTAGGCGATGCGGGTTGGTTTCCTGCTCAAAGACTCGTGCAAGTCTTTCCAACACGACTTAACCAAATCGCTAAGAAAAATAATAAGAGTGGAGCAAAGTGGGTCTCGTAAGATTTTTTTATTGACTTGGAGAATGCTTACAAGTTTTAGGTGGTGAGGAACAAATGAGGCATCCCCCTTATTTATAATGGCTCATAGAGCTTTACATGGAAAGTCCTGGAATGAATATTCCAAGCATTATTCTTTCTACCATAACTGAAACAACATATTTCATGTTTATTCCCTAAGAACATAAAAGGAAACTTCACGGACCATCCAGAAGGTTCTTGGGCCTCCTAGAAGGATCTTGAGCCTTCCAGAGAAATCCACCGTCTTCCAGAGCGTTCCGCCATCTCTTCTGGAATGTTCTAGAAGCTTTTCGCATAACCTTAGTCCGTGAAAAGGTTATACAACTTGGTCTCGGACGGAACGCAACATTTGGGACGCTACATGTAGCTTTCAAAAAAAATTCCTTTACCCGTTTTTTGTTAGTTTTTGGAGACCGGACCGTCAGATACCGAGACCTTGGTCCTATCGTGATAAAATTTTAGATTGCATATTTTGAATTCTGTGTTCAACTCCAGTTAAGTTCAAGTTTAGATGCAAAATATAAAGGGATCTATATTGCTAGATAGTCGTCTACAACCTATTAGTTTAAGCTTTCTAAGTCTATTAACATATCATAAATATTATGCATGTGTACTTATCCTTGTCTATATTGTATTTGCCAAGTCACAGTGATGAGAATTGGAGTCTTTCAGCAGACTTGTTTTAGGCTTTTATTACACTATTCTTTCTACTCTAGAGTTAGTATAGATTTTTATTTCCTTCTGGAAACTACAATCTTTGGGGTTTCAATATTCAAGTTTGATCACACTTTGTTAGATATGTTCTTTTAGCATCATCATGGTGGTCTGCATGTGGTGCCCTGAGTGTAGCGACCATTGAAGTGTGCTTGTGAAGCTGTGATCAGCCACAGCCACTGTACAGAAAATGAGAATCTCAAGCGAAAGGGAGAGAGATCAGTAGTGAGAGTGTTGAGTGTCCTGATGTGGAGCCGTCATCCAAAATATTTTGGTGGCCAAGATTGATTGGGGGAACACTTTAGAAAATATGAAAGAAGAAAGAAAAAGAAAATTAAAGCCAAAAAACTAAAGCAATCACAAATACTTTGCTTTGCTATCAAGAATCACTTTGGTTCCTCCACCACACTCCCCATGTCTCTCTAATCATTTAGCCCAGAACTCGCAAGGATCCATCCAACTGTTTTGTTGTTGTGCTATTGTCATTAGATGCAACACCACCGGCACTGCCATGTTTGATCCCTCTATTCCCCCGCCTCTTCCCCCTATGGCCAACCCTGAAATTGAACAGCCACCATGGGTGCCCCTTGGGACCAAGGACTGCTCCCAGGGCTTCTGCAGCATCTACTGCCCCCAGTGGTGCTACATAGTCTTCCCTCCCCCACCCCCTCCCCCCTTCGACTTCGACGACGGCGAAGGCAGCTCTTCCGGCAGTCCAACGTTCTCTCCTCTAGTCATCGCGGTCATCGGTATCCTGGCGATCGCCTTCCTCCTCATCAGCTACTACACCATCATCTCCAAGCTCTGCGGCGGCAGCTCCTTCCACAGCCACCGGCGGTCTCGGCACGACGAAGAGTGGCACGTGCCTCCGACTGCCGGGCTCGACAAGGCCTCGATTAACAGGATAACGGTATGCAGGTACAAGAGAGGGGGTGGACTGGTCGGCTGCAACGACTGTTCGGTGTGCCTCAGCGAGTTCCTCGAAGACGAGAGCCTCCGGCTGTTGCCGGAGTGCAGCCACGCGTTCCACGTCCAGTGCATCGACACTTGGTTGAAGTCCCACTCGAACTGCCCGCTCTGCCGGGCTAACATCTTGTTGGTAGATCCAGCCCCTCCTCCACCGCCGCCACCTGAAACTGATCATCAGCCGGAAGGTGTACGAAACGATGAGATGGTTGTGGCCATGGGAGAAGCCGATGGGACCGGTTTGGAGGATGAGAGTGGCAGTCCATTGAAGGAATTCGACGTAATTGAGATCAGAGAAGGCGAACGCGAGCGAATGAGGAGGTCGTTTTCGATGGACTCTTTTCATCGGAATCGGGTTTTGGTTGCAGATATACTGCAAGTGGACATGGAGGACGGTCGAACGGAAGCTGCGGATTCTGAGATTTTCGCCGTCGGAAGCTCTTCGCAACGAAGTCGGGGAGAGCATAGCAAGGGGAGTAGCAGAAGCAGTAGTTTTCGTTCTGATAGTCCTACAGCGATACAGGGAAGGGGAAGGAGTTCAGTTCTTCCCATATAAGGAAACTTAAATTTCCTTGTTAACGGATACATATACTGTGATTCTGCTCAAGGGATGTGTCAGAGAAAGGAGCAGTGTACCATCCTTGAGGTTTCTAACCACGAGAAAGGAGTAGATGTGAGAATGAGATTTGAATTTCTGTCAAGGTTGGGTTCGCTTGGTCAGCAATTCATCTCCAATACTTCCGTCAAAGCTCTATTAGCAATGCTTTTGCTCTCCTTAATTCCATTTGTGATTTCTTCCCCCTGTTTGCTTCATGGCTTTCTGTAAAGTTCCATGAACTAGGTTTGAAATTAGAAACAGAACAGAGGCTTGAGATGTTGGCTTGATATCTACGAGGGCAAATTCCGTTAACTACCTCTATCTTTTACACTTATTACATAAACTATTCCTACTTTGAAACTCATTACACGGACTATCCATATAGTATTATAGTCTATATTTTCTACAGAAACTTAGACCATCTCCAATGGTAATTTCTAAAATTGAGTTCTTACCTACTTGGCATTGTACTTTAAGGAGATTTCTATCCTAGTTGGAAGAGTTTCTACATAAAAAATTATAGACATACAAAAATGGTTTCCAATGGTTCTCCATTTCTATCCTATGTGTCATATAGTAAAAGGACTAATTTAATGGTGTGGGGCCCAATAATAATTGTCATGAGAGATAGGAGAATTTCTATGAGTTTCTACATGTAGAAACCCTCCTAGAAAGTTTCTATCCTACATCATTGCCACCTAGGATAGAAATGGTGATAGAAATCACCATTGGAAGAAGTTTTTTCTAAAATGGATTTCTTCCATAGAAATAGGGAAGATAGAAACCCCCATTGGAGATGGTCTTACAACACTGACCACTCCTGCGTTTTATAAAACTAATAAAAGTGGGGTGGTTAGTGTAATTATTTTCGGGATAAGTGTAATCCTTGTAACTCATGAAACATAGGAGAGATCACTGTATTTTTTTTCTTCTTCTATAAATTAAGCAACTGTCACATCTGGTTGCTCTCTTTGTATTTTGTAACTAATGCATCGAGAGATTTGTCCCATGGTAAATTATTGAGTGGGAAGGGCTCACTACGTGACAGCAGTGAATGGTGAGTCCATCCAATGACATGACATTATATATATATATATGGAAAATTCTACAATACATCCACCATTTTGGGATGTATCGATACATTCCAAATCTGAACCATTGGATGTTCATCCAATGGTTCAGATTAAATAATGCAAGAGACATCATTTAATGCTGTTTTTGACTTTTGACCTCTTGTTAACTTGCTATAGCAGGTCATTCTTCAATGTAATTTTTTCATTGAATACCCTAAATTAACTCATATTTACTTTCTCTTTCGTCCATGTAATTTAATATTTTGTGCAACTACGTATATATAACAATAATTGTGTGTCGGCCGGAAAGGAAGGACACAGTGTGTCCAGGTTTGTTAGCGATGTAGACGACGACACCACCGATGCTCCGATAGCTACTGACAATCTAGATGATGACACCGACAACGACATGGACGAAGATCCTGTAGTCAATGTGGATAATAGTAAGGAAAGAATTCAGAGGAAGAAGAGGGGTAGGAAGCGGATAAAAGCTCGCTCTCAAGTCTCTTCTTTGTGTAAATTAAATCCAAAGAGGACAGACGACGACATGGACGAAGATCCTATAGCCAATGTGGATAATAGTAAGGGAAGAATTCAGAGAAAGAAGCGGGGTAGGAAGTCAATAAAACCTCGTTCTCTCAAATCTCTTCTTTGTGTAAATTAAATCCAAGGATGACACAATCCCAAATTTTAGTTATTGCTTAGCAGAGTCTGCTTAGTTGTTGTAAAATTGCGGTGTTGCTTCTGTAACATTTTCATCTTTAGTCTCATATTTTCTATAAATATGTGTTATTTTGATTTTGATTTAGTAATCTTTCCGTAATTTTTTTTTGTTTCATCTAACAATTTAATATTTTGGTTATAAAGCTACAGGCCATGGTGGTGGTGGTGGAAGGAGAAACGGAGATGAAGAAGAAAAAAAGAATAAGTTCCGGTTCGCAGTGGACTTCGTCGAGCCCTCCTCGAACAACGAGGAGTACCGGCGGAATTAAACCTCTTATAGAGTTCCTCAAATTGTTAATCATGATAATCTTTGTACTTTTCAAACGGCTAGTAGATTCTTCGTCGAGCCCTCCTCAAATTTTTTTATGGTAACTCTTCAAACGACTAGTAGATTCTTTGCTAGTCTCAAAATTTATTTGTCTTTCCATCTTCCTCACTTTTCGTACTTTTCTCTTGCTATATATACAATAGTTTTCTTGTTTCAACTATTATTTATTCTGAAATACATCTAATAGTTTTCTTATTTCATTTTGTAGTACTGGAGAAAGATGTCTACTCGTATGGAATATGTAGAAGACGTAGAAGATTGGATGCCAGCTCCAAATGAAACATTCATTCCACGTATGATGTGCAGGTTTGAAGAACAACTGTCAAATAAATATATCTCGACGTTTGGAAAAGATGAAAGAATCATCAGCTTTGAAGAATGCATCTTCATCTGGAGTAATTAATAATGTGGAGGAGGTTTTCGTTGAATCTTTCGATGAGGAGGACGTGCTGCTAAAGAAACATGATAAAGCAATGGACCGAATTCTTGAAATGTATTCTCTAGAAGAAACTGACTTTAGCAGTTCTTCGAAAAGAATGCGAGGAAATTTAGATCCGGTCACACCTTTGAAAAGTTTAACAAGAACTTCAACCTCAAAGCCTAGCCAGTGTACTAGTATTTCTTCGAGTTTTTACGATTATATTTTTGCGGGTGATAGATCTGACGAGTAAGTAATATGAGTTTTCATTTAATTTCAACAATTTTTTTTCCTAATCTATTCGTTTTTTTTCTTAGTGAAATAATATCATCTTGCAACAAAATCTATGTGTCTTGGGCTGAGATGAAGTCCTTAGCTCCAGAAACGAGAATTAAAGATGGGGTATGTATAGATAGTATATTTCTTCTTAGATGTCATCTATGTTTACTTCGATTCCATCGCTGATATTTTTAATGAGATACTCAGATTGTAACCCTTGTCTCTGCTCTTCTCACCGCGAAGGAACGGAAAAGAATTTTCAATAAAGCTAATGCATGGTATTTACTAATAAGGTTAACGGTGAGTGTGAGCATTTTATTCTTCAATGATTATGCATTAACAATTTTCTCGTTTGTTTGTCCTTTGTAATGTATTAATTGATGTATATATAGAGAGCAAGGTTACCTCAATCTGACAAACAACTTCATGAAATATGGAAGGATTATATGAGATCTTTAAGCATTTGTAACGATGTATTAATGTATTTCTGTTTAAATATTAATCCTAATTTTCTGAAAATTTACTAATTTATTTTACCTAATTAATCTTGATTCAGATATACATATCCATTCTTTTATCTGACCACTATACTCTTGCAAGAGTTATGGTTAAAACAATGACTGTTGAAATTTGGGACACTTGCATCTACAGATGAGCCGATTCAACACAAATCAGTCATAAAAGAAATAGTAAGCTCATATTCATCAATTTTTATGAATTGCGTACAAGATCCACGGTATACTAATACATATTGTATTATGATAATTGTAGCTTTCAAATTTGGATCTCTTTCTCGAAGAAGAGATTTTGAAGTTGAGAGATGTTAGGTTCAACTTTTCTACTTTTGCCATAAAACGCCGTCCTTATGTTCCTCGCCAAGATACATTTGATTGTGGAATTTTTATAATTGTATTCATGAAAGACGGATGTAGTCTGGACTCCCATTCTCTCAATGTAAGTCTGAGAATATGTCGTCAAAAACTTAGGGTGCATTTGGTTCCATTTTTTAACTCAGATTTTTGAGTTAAAACTCTAGAACGGGCCAAAAACTTGTCTGGCAGTCAACATTCCAAAATCAACTTTCCAAAATTTGTATTCCCAAACCTGCGTTTAAAATCTACTTTCAGAGACCCACAAAAAGTTGTTTCCTTAAATCTCTTTTTTCCAAAACAAGAGTGGGCCCCTCCACCCCCCCCAAGGCTCTGTTCTCTCATTTGAACTTTTTTTTCTCTTTCCATCCACTTTCCTGTGGAAGAGCTTTTCTCTCCGTCCAGGGATCCTCCCCATCCACGTCGACGACGAGAGGACGGCCGCCGAAAGGCAGGGTCTCCGCTAGCAGCGCCATCAACAAGGAGCCTCCTTCTTTCTTTTTTCCTACTGAGGTGGAGTTGGAGCTCGACCTTGGTGGTCGGTTCTCGACCTTGGCGGCTCCGCCAGACTGCGGTGGAGGTTGGGGCATCATCGGTGACCTTGGCAGCTCGCTTAGCTTGGCTCGAGGCCACGATGACCTCGACGAGATCACGACTGGAGGGAAGTCAAGGACACGATGACTCGACCACGGACTCGACCTCGACGACACGACCGTGACGGTGGACAACAGTGGACTCGACGACTCGACCACGACCTTGACTCAATGACTCGACAGTGGACGACAGTGGACTCGACGGTGGACGACAGTGGACTCGACGACTCGACGACGGTGGACTCGAAGACCCCGGCGGCTCGACCTCTTTGAGATGGCCGGACTCGAGAGAGGACACGACACGACCTCTATGTAAATACATTTCTAGGGTTAGGGTTTTTCTGTGTCCGACACGAATTGAGGTGAGGACAAATTTTTGGGACACAAACATCTATCTATGGATACAATAGACACAGTTAACAAAAATATTTTCTAAAAGTATTTAACCAAACACCATTTTCAACTTTTATTTTTTAAAACCACTTTTCAAATAAAAGTAACCAAACGCAAAGTAAAAAAATTTCTCTACTCAGAAAACAACTTTAGAACTTATTTCCAGAAAATTGTTTTCAGAAAAATATTTCAGAAAACATATCCAAACGGACCCTTACACTTTTTAGAGCAATATTTTTGATGTTATGTTTCTTATATGCAGTTTGATTCGGGAATGGAAAGGCGTAAAGCTGCTGAATGGATTGCAACTTCAGACCAAAATGAAGTACTATCCAAGTTTCGCAACAATATAATATAATTAAGCAGAAAGGAGTAAAAACTAAAATGATTGAATATGAAAGATGATAAATTTTTTTCTCTTCTTTTATCTAATGTGTTATGTTCATTTGTTTTGTTGAGTTATAATGTTCTTAAAATATGGGATAAAAATGATATCAAAATGTTCATTTGTTTCATAATTATGTTGCCATATAATCCTAAAATATTCTAACCTGTGTCTCTGACCCTATAGGTATACCCTCTCTTTGTGCTAAAGTGATTTATGTCTCTGACCCTATGTATCGAGAAAAATTCTCAAGTTATTGACAAGAGAAATTTTATAAAATGCCCAAAAATTGCAAAAGTTTTATGAAAAAATTTACCGCAAAATAACATTTTATCGCGTGCCCAAAATTAGCTAAAAATATATAAAAGGGTGCGGCATAACCTTATTGCCCTTCTAATTTTTTCAAAACACTCACGAAACCTACTCTTCAAAACCAAAAAGCTTCTATTCTTCCTCTTCTTCCAAACGCTGCTCCTTTTCGTATCTAGGTTTCATCCTCCAAAATCTTCAAACCCTATTTCAAAAACTCGTCAGTGACTCTCCATTCGTAATCTTTACACCATGTCGCAAACATCAGCATCAAATGGAATCCCAGTTAGAGAAGAGGAAGAAGATGTAGATATGCAAGAAGAGAGAGCTATTGTGAAGAGATTTAAGAAGGTTGCACATGAGCCAGAGGCTAGTAATCAAGAAGGAGGACAAAAAGAAGGTATAACTATAAGTTGTGTTCATGATTCTGTTAAGACAACGGAGGGGAATACCCATTCTCCGTCTTAATACAACGGCGGGGTATAGTCGTTCTCCGTGTTAAAATGCAGGAGAATGGCAATTTTTCGTGTTAATATCACAGAGAATGACCATTCTCCTTGTTAAATTGAAGGATTAATTCCATTCTCCGTGTAGGCCATTCCCATGTTAAAATGAAAGGGAACTGCCATTCTCCGTGTTAAAACCATGAAGAATGGTCATCTCCGTGTTAAAATGTAGGAGAATGGTCATTCTCCGTGTAAATATCACGGAGAATAACCATCTCCGTGTTAAAATGTAGGAGAATGTTCATTCTCCATGCAAATATTACGGAGAATGACCATTATCCGTGTTAAAGTCACGGGGAATGGCCATTCTCCGTGTTAAATTGACGGAGAATAGTTGACATAAACCTAATCTTTTGTCTTTTTTGTAGAAAAAAAATGTCAGAAATAAAGATTCAAGGGTTTTCTGTTCTTCTTTCAAGATGATGTAAACTCTTATGGATGATATCAAAGAAGATGGCGGTCGTTTGCCCGAGCCAGTTATTAATTCTTTGAAGAATATCGTTTTCTACAATTTTGTCAAGGTATTCTACAAAAACAAAGTTCGCACTCAAGAATTGGCCAAGGTTTCAGAAGGTCTTAAGAATTTGATAGGAACTTATGTGGAAGACAAATCTGGTATCGAATACTTTCAACTGAGCACTACTGTTAAAATAGCGCCGAGTGTGGGTGATATGGCAGCCATTTTCGGTCTATCGCTGAAGGATGATAGTGAGGATGATGCTAATTACAGAAGATTGATAATAGAAAAACAACAGCAGCCCACACCACCAGCATCGTTGATCCTGTGTAGAGATCACTTCACAAGATTGCTGGCTAATTCTAAGGACAAACACTCAGAAGTCACGAGTAAGGAAGTGAGAGAGAAGTTATTTGAATTGTTACAACGGCTTCGTGACAGAGATAACGCTGTTAATTCGGATGATTTGGCCAAGCTAATAATCTTCCACTTGTGCCAAACAGTATTCTTCACAAAGTCTGGCGGTTCAAATTTGCCTTACAGATTCTTAGCCTTGGTAGACATCATAGAAGTTATCAACAAAATATGGTGGCCAAGGTTAATCTTGGAGTATGTCATGGAGAGCATCAAGAGGACTACAAGTAAAACTAAGGGGGGGATTACTCCGATGCATTCTCCAAAATGGAAGGTTACACAATTTACTTCCTCTATTGGTTTGCGGAACATATTACGCTTGTGGAAAGGAAGTCTGCACCAATACGTGAATACATGAGATTTTATACATGGAATGGGTACGAAATCTCGGTCTTCCTCAAACGCGAATATCACATTAAATTTAGATCGAAATAGATATTCAAAGATTTGGTTATAGCTGTCGAAAAAGAGGAAGGCCACCTAGAAGAGGATGTAGAAATACGAGAAGAAGATGCATTTGAGGGAGAGGGACACCACCAAACTGGTGAGGATGAGGATGCTGAACATGAGGGACCCCAACAACTTGGAATGAACACCGTGATGGAGGGGTCGGTACAGGAATTGGAGGAGTTGAGAAGAGAGAAATCTCATGTTCTTGCTGAGAATGAAAAACTCAATGAAAAGCTTAGAGAGCTACAGGCACAAGAAGCCCAACAACGTCCAGTCAATGTTGTGATGGAGGGCTCGGTACATGAATTGGAGGGGTTGCGAAGAGAGAAATCTGAGATTCTTGCTGAGAATGAGAATCTCCATAAGAAGCTTAAAGAGCTAGAGGAACAAGGAGCCCAAAAAATTCAAAGGAATACCTCGATGGAGATGTTGGCACATGAATTGGACTCCTTGGGAAGAAAAAAAGCTGAGATTCTTGCTGAGAATGGAAACCTTAGCGAAAAGGTTATAGAGCTACAGGCACAAGATAAAATTTTTTCTTTTTTTGAAGTTCTGATTTGTAATTCTCCGTGTTAGAATGCAGAAGAATGGACGTTCTCCGTGTTAAAATAACGGAGAATGTCCATTCTCTGTTTCATTACCACGGAGAATGGCCGTTCTCCGTGGTAATATCACAGAGAATGGACATTCTCTGTGTTAAATGGAAGGAGAATGACCGTTCTCTGTGTTAATAAGATGGAGAATGTCCATTCCCCGTTTTAGAATACAGGAGAATGGTCATTCTCCATGTTAGAAAGCAGTAGAACGACCATTCTCCGTGTTAAGGTCACGGAGAATGGTCATTCTCGGTGTTAGATTCACATCATATTGATTGGCATCATACATTTTATTGTTGTTTGTTTTATTTCAGTGTAAATAACCGAGCAGCTCAGAGAAACAAATAAAAGGCTCGTTAATGAGAAAATGGAGCTTCAAAATAAAGTTGAATCGTTGAATATTAAAGCCATTGAAAAGAATGCAAAAATTGCTGATCTCGAAGCCATTGTTGTAGCATTGCAGCATGAGGAGACTCAAGCAGCTGCTAAACTTGCTGCTCCAAAAGAAGTCAAAAGAAGAGGAGGATGAGAGGGAAAGAGGTCCAGAAAACCATCAACGGCATTACCCAATGTAGATGTTACTCCCTTGGAAAAGAATACAGTTAGAGAGGCCAATAAAAAGCGGAAGATGAATGCCGCTCCGAAATCCGGAGAAGGCGCCAAAATGGCTGAACTAAAGAGGAAGGGTGTCATACTAAGGGAATGCGATGAACTCGTGCTTTGGATGGATACAGATGAAGAGCTGAAGAAGCATTACATCGACATCGTATTCTCCAGAAAGATGAGTCCAAAGTATGTATTCTGAACTTGACCAATCTCCGTTAACGGAGAACAACCAGTCTCCATGATAGTTGTCCGAAGAATGATCATTCTCCGTGTCAGTTGGACGACGAATTATCATTCCCCCTGTCAGTTGGACGGCAAATTATTATTCTTCGTGTCTGTTGGACGGCGAATGACCCTTTTTTCTTTTTTCCTTTCTAGACTTTTTTCACAATTATGTCCTGAGAATCTCTATTAATTTAATCTAAACTAAATTTATGTGCAGTGATATTGTATACTTGAGTGTGCCGAAAAAGGGTGAAAATGAAGTTGAAATCTAGCTGTCGGCAATAGACATGCAAGACATACTCAACTATGAAGAAATGGAGGCTGGCATACTCAATCAAATAATAAGGAAGCTGAGAGAAATTCAAGGCTATGTCCGAAGGTATGCCCAGTCAAGTTCAAAGGACGTACAACATAAGTGGTCTGCATTCTTGATGTCCCACACATTGATAAGAATCCAAACAGAAAAATCCATATTCATGTGTACACCGATGAAAAATGACATAAAAATTACTCATGATATTGTGTTTTGTTTTTGGAAAACAGAACATCGTTGAACGTGCCATTGAACCAGAAGCAAAAGCCGGCGCCCTTGACACTTTCAAAACAGATGTAGAAGACTTCGTCATGGGTTTAGAAGACGACATAGAGTTGCTATTTATCCCACTCTTTAATGTATCCATCAAACACTATACGCTGTTCACATTCAACTTTATCTCATATGACTGGACACACTACAACTCCTTGAGGCAAACCACGTATGAAAAGGGGAAGGTGGATGCAGAATTAATGAAGAAGACCTTAGAGCCTATCGTCAGGAGGAAAGTTGATATGATGCGGGAGAGATTGCCGACGAAGATGGAGTATGAGAGCACAGTACTGAATTGTTCTCCACGATGCCCACAACAACAGGGATCCAACTGCCTCTTGCACACGACATATTATATGAAGAGCTTGATGACTACTCCTTTCGAAATACCGAGAGGAAATGACGATGACACTCACCAGAAGATTACAATGATGAGGTTGGGATGAGCTAAGAAGTTGCTTTCAAGCGAATATGTAACACTACCAACCTAGCAATGACATTGTAAAACAACAATGTAATTGGGCAAGGAACTTCTTTCTATATCATCTGTTTGTCTTTTATTCATCTGCGTCTTTTGTAACGTCTAGTCTACTTTGTCTTTTCTAATAAAATCATTTTTGAATTATATTTGCATTGTTAAAACCTTGGAGGATGGACATTCTCCGTGTCAAAACCACAAAAAGTTTGACTTTTATTTACATATGAAAGTCTGAACTACTATATAAAATCCTACTACCAAGAAAAAAAGCCTAAAAGCTACAGCTTCGACATATTGTGGGTTGGCAATCACTTTATCATCAATATGTGTAGGCGTAACATCGTCAGAGCAAATCACTCCATCGTCCGACCCCGATCTTTGGATACAACAGGCACCTTCAACAGCCTGTGGCTCTTCCAGCATAACAAAAACTGGGCCGCGGCGATCCCGAACCCAGTAACCAATATCATGGCACACAGTCGATGAAGTGCACGAACACGGACAGTCTACTCGGCACATCTGAAGTGCACGAACATGGAACACCTTGCATCGTCAAAGCAAATCACTTTATCGTCAATGTACGTAGACGGAACACCGTGCATAGTCAGAGAGAATCAACGTGCAGGCGCTTCGACAGAGTGTGGGTTGGCAATCAACCCAAACCCTGGAGCTCTTCCAGTAACCAACATCATGGCACACAGTCGATGAAGTGCACGAGTACGGATAGTCCACTAGGCACATCTCAGTCTTCTGAAGGACTTCACCACCAAAGCTTCTTCGAACGAGAAGATCGACAACCCACAGGAAAGCGTCTTGCCAAGGCGGGGGATCGGTCGTGTCCATCTCCACAAAAAAAGCTAAGTGAGATGAGAACAAACTCTTCCTATACTACTGCCATTTATTGGCAAAGACAACTCGTACTCATGCGCCAAGTGGCAGTCACTTCGAATTCAATTCAATTAATTTGCATTAATACCAATGCATCTACCCATTCACAAGAAAAGCTAAGTAAGACGAGAACAAACTCTCCCAACTACTGCCATTTATATGCCATTAATACCAATGAATCTGCCCCTTCGAATTCTGCCAAGTTAATACCATTCTCTGTGTAGTGATGCGCCCAATGGAGCACTGGCCAGTGCGTCCGTCAACACTATTTTCCATGTTAAAATTATGGAGAATTACCATTCTCATTGTTAAATTGACAAGAAATTATCATTCTCCGTGTTAGAATGTAAGAGAATGGACATTCTCCATGTTAAAATCACGAAGAATGTCAATTCTCCGTTTAAATAACATGGAAAATTACCATTCTTCGTGCTAAAAGGACAGAGAATGACCATTTTCCTTGTTAAATTGACGGAGAATTACCA
Source organism: Iris pallida (assembly GCA_029216955.1). Classification (NCBI taxonomy): domain Eukaryota; kingdom Viridiplantae; phylum Streptophyta; class Magnoliopsida; order Asparagales; family Iridaceae; genus Iris; species Iris pallida. Next base: position 13,372,568 of record JANAVB010009198.1, on the reverse strand, counting down.
TCCTCCGTGTTAAAATTGACTAAGGATTGTCGTTTTCCTTGTTAAATTGACGGAGAATTGTAAAAAAAAGTTGATAATTAAGTCAACGATGGTTCATTTAATTCCATTTGCTCTTTGTCGCTATCTCTCTTCCGTACTTTACAATTACAAAAATCGTGATCCGATTTTCTACAAACTCTACAAATTCTAGGCTTGGGGATAGTCTGACTTACTTTAGGCTTGCTTGATTTCCCTTGAGAAAGCTTTCCTTTTGTTGCTACCGGATTTGGCTCTTTAAAAGATTCATGCACTCCATGAACTGCATCAGCTACCATTTTTCTTCTTCACCAATATCGGTCACCATTTTTTTTAACTCCATCAGAACAGATGACATCAACTCCGTTCCCTTCTCTTGAATTTTGCTTGATTTTTTACAATAATACGTAAACAGATTAACTTGTTCATTAATACCACCATACCTTCTACTCTCAATACTGTCTGGGTGGATGAATCTTCTTTCTGTGCCAAGTCCGGAGAGATATCTATTTACAATCCTTGAGCCAACAAGTTTTTATCAAGTTCTTTGGAATATCTTCCAATTGCAATCTCTTCATTGCTGAAATATGCCTACATGGAATCCCCTTGGTCTCCATCCATAAGCTGTCACAGTTTATGATGTTGTCGGCCCGATCAAATATAACCTTCCGGTTGATACTATTTGGCGACATATACTTTTGGATAGTGCAAACTTCTGCCTCTCTTATGATGTGATGGTAGAGAACAGTATATATATCAGAACGTGTAATTTTCTTCCTTACCTCTATAAACTCCATTTTAGTGTAAATTGCGGCAAATTTATCTTCTATTTCGGCCATGCTAGTTTGCTTCACAACTGGTGTTGAGATTTTATTATTGACATGTTTACTTATCTGGCCGTAATGTAAGGCCGCCAAACCGTGGTCACAATTTTGAAGGATTTTTCATTCAAAAATCTTTTCAGAAATACGTTCATAGATTCACATCTATTTATTGCAGTAGAACCACCAAAATAATTTTCACGTAGGAATATGTCCGTCCATCGCTCCATCGTTCTGTACAATACAGTGGTCCACTCATTATTCTCTACATTATAATCCTTTAGCATCTGCTGCCAACGGTTTTTAAATTCTTCGACTGAATAGTACATGTTTAGAAAACATGGACAGTAACTAAAGTTTTAATATTGTAACAACAACATACTTCAAAGTAAAGTAGCAAGTGTGCGATGTACCTTTTAATCAGAATACTCAATTCATTTGCAAAACTATCTCGGTGTACATGTTTGGCTGAATTGTTTAGGATATTCTATGAGCACGTTTGATGAACTACGCTGGGCATTAAATCCTCAATTACTTTATTCATGGATCTGCAACCATCCGTGAGAACTGTCACTGGTAATTTGCATTCACACACTCTTGGAATTTTTGTAAAACCCAAGAATATGTCTCTACGGTATCATTATGGATCATTGCAAACCCAAACACACAAGTCATTGCATGATTGTTTGTACCCACTAGAACCACCAACGGCATTTGACTTTTATTTGTTTTATATGTAGAATCAAATGCTAGTAAATCTTCAAATAATTTGTAATCGAATTGACATGCACCGTCAGCCCAAAAGAGATGGGTCAATATGGAATCTTCGTCTACGTTGTACCCGTAGAAGAAATCTGGGTCAATGCCCTCCTTAAATTGAAGAAATGTAAGTGTTGTCGTACATCAACATCGTCTAGTGCTCTACTATCTTTAGCTAAAGCGTTGTATAAATCTTTTTTTGTCCATCCAACCTTATCCCAGCCACCTTTCTGGTGGACAAGTAAATTTCATATCTTCAGCCTCCATCCCTGATTGCTTCATAAGCTTAGCTTGTTCTAATTCTGCGGGTGATATCTTACGATAGGATCTCAAAAAAACTGTTTCAAAATTATTCGCCAGGTTATGGTTGTGATGTACTTGAATTTTTTTGACAACCCACAGATTTGTAGAATTGGCGTACGAAAAATTGTTTTACAACCACTTCTGATTTTACTTCTTGGCTCACGAACCCTGTTAGGAGCTTAATTGTATTTCTTCTGTCTGAATCCCGCATTCGAACAACACAAACTACGGACCATCACCATCCAGATTTGTTTTTCTTTACTTCGTTCTTTCTAATACTGAAACCAACTGTTTTTGAATATATCCAGTAAAATGTCTCTGTTTCTTCAATAGAGTTGAAATGTAAACCAACAATATCTTCATCTAAGAGATCTCTTGGGTCTTTGTTAATGTTGGCAGACTGCAATATTTTTTTCATCGTTGCTGCATCAAAATCTAATGGAGATTCACCATCGTCCCTAAGAACAGAATTAAACAAAATAAGTATGAGAAATCAATGTAAAAATATAATGCATTTCTTAAATCCATTAGAAAGGGTGGTGCGAAATAACATTTCGTTGTTTGCGTTGATGTCATCGTTATGATGCATTCCTCTATTGTTTTCTTCCTCTTGTTCTTTATTATCATAAGTTAACAGCTTTCAAACTTTGCTCATCATCCAAATCATCTGACGTTGCTCTTGAAGCGAAGCTTTCTTCAACTAATTCTTCCACACGACGATCAGTTTCTCCATGTGACGTCGCCATTGAAGAAAATAGAGTGTGTTCGAAACCAACAGAAGAAACTAAGGACAAGAAACAATGCAAAAAGAAAGAGTAATGCTATTCGTACCTCCAAATTGTCCCTCTAATATATCCCTCCTTATGTGGCAGCTGATGTGGCATGTTAAATAATATTATGTGTCATCTGACATGACCGATGATATGGCAAATTTTAACCCAAAAAGTTAGTTACTCAATTTTGTCCATATTAATTTAATGTTAATATTAATATTAATGTTAATTTAATGTTAATGTTAATATTAATATTAATGTTAATGTTAATGTTAATGTTAATATTATTGTTAATTGTTAACGATAATATTAATTTAATGTTAATGTTAATTTTAATTTTGATTTTAAAATTTGCCACGTCAATTGCCACATCAATATATCACGTCAGCTGCCACGTAAGGAGGGACAGAGCCCTTGCTTGTCTTCCTTGTAAAGAGAAACAACTTTAATGTTAATTGCCACGCCAATTGCCACATCAACATATCACGACAATTTTAATGTTAATTTTAATTGTAAAGAAACAACTTCCAACAACACAACCTTCTCGTCTTCTGTGTACATGTATTATTAAATTATGTAGGATAAAACATGCAGCAACATTTAATGATACATTTACTATTGTGTAATTATTTCTAATGATATGGTATTAGTGAACATAATCTGCGAGAGAGAACCCGAGAGAGAGAGAGAGAGAGAGAGAGAGAGAGAGAGAGAGAGATGGGATAAAGAAAAAGGATCGAGCTCGACTAGTTTTTATTTCAATAGCTCATTTTACTAATAAGTAGTTTTAAATTCGCAACTTAAAAATAGTTAAAGTTAAAATTCAATTTTTGATTTTTATTACTAATAACTAGTTCTCACGTATGAATTTAGACGAACACTAACCGAGCCCGAGAAACGTAACATCAGCTAGGTTTCTAATACAGTGGTATTTCTGTTAATTTAAAATTTATAATATTATTGAAACTAATATTAATACTAAAATTTAAATTAGTTTTTGATTTAACATTTAAACTTAGATTTAAATTCACAACTTAAAAATAGTTAAAGTTAAAATTCTATTCTTTTTTATTTAAAATGTACAATATTATTGGAACTAGCATTAATATTAACATTCGCTTGACCCGTAGTTTAAGTCGTATTGCACGGCTTGTGGCTTAAGTTTAGGCACCCAAAGAACTTGATTGTTCAAGTCGAACGCATGCACAACACGTTCTCTCGATGCAAGGCTTGACGTAGCACTTGCTTGCCAAGTCGTTGCACGAACACGTTAGACAAGAGTTTGTTGGGCTATCGAAGTCATAGCAAGCATTGTCCCCTGATGTCTGCGGTTGTCAAGTCACTTAGTCCCACGATCTCAAGGCTCGTCATATAAAATATGACTTTGGCGATGGAAACACTGTAAACATGTCGGGACTGTAGGTCAGCGGCAGGTTTGGATGTGTGAAGATGGACGACAAGGGGACAGCTGCAGTTGTAGGCATCAGTAATGTGCACTTGACAACGGAGGTTGGTGAGAAGCTCATTCTCAAGGGTGTGCGTCATGTACCGAGTTTACGCTACAACTTGGTTTCGGTAGGGAGGCTGGCAGATGATGGCTGTCGCAGTCTGTTTGGGGACAAAGATTGGATGCTTGCGAAGGGTTCCCAACAGCTGGTTTAGGAAGATTTGTATTGTGGCATGTACAGGCTCAAGCCGCTGAGCTATACATGTAGGCCACATACACCGGATGGAGGCTCGAAGGGTGCTCGACAGGAGGTGGATCGTCGAAAACTTGTTGAGGAGAGGCTTCTAGGTGCTTTAAGGGATACAGAGGATTCGGTTCGTTGAGACAAATCGACGGATGGTGGTGAGTCAAAGATTGAGGGTCAGTCTGTCGGTCCCATGATAGCTGGTCGGTCTCCAGGTGGCGGTTGCTCTACGGATCCGGTTTTGACGAGGGTGGTTTGCCAAAGCTTCACGGAGCGACATCGATTTCAGTAGTTCGAAGCCAGGAAGGAGATCAAGGTTTACAGCAAACTCAATCTGAGGCGGGAGCATCATCGTTCACACAGTTCAAGGGGAGCTGTGGGTCATCGACGGCCAAGGATGAAGAAGCTCGTCGGAACGTTAAACTTTTCGGTAGAAGACAGAAGTCGGAGACAGGCAGCCGAGACTTGCGGTGAGGCTGATCCCAGTAGTGCAAGAGGTGCTACACATGGCAGCTAGCGTCGACGTAACGGTCGAAGAGCTGGAGACAAAGGAAGATGCAAAGCAGCTCGGGGGATCGAAGATCAGTGGCATGGGGGAGCAGGAACTCTGTCGCATGACGACGATCAGTTTCTCCATGTTACAAGTCGATAAGTTGACGTTGCAAACACGAGAATGGTTTATAGGCAAGGATAAGGAAGTTATCGGTGCATTAGCCCGACGAACGGTCTAGAGACACAAATAAACCAAGATGTCTACGTCTTAATATTAAAATTGATCCTAAGGCAATACTAGAAAGACAATCATAAGGGGACTATGTTGCACAAAAGTAAAGTAACGTGTTGGTTTTGTATGGGTGGGTGAGGAGCTCACTCCACCAGTACAGTTGAGTACTGACACCCCACCAGTTTCATGTGCAGGTGATAGGTACCTGCTTGCTCGAGGCGGAGCTCGCTTAGATGCGTCGAGGCGTGGAGTTCCTTGGCATTTTGAGGCACACGGGCGAATTGAAGACTGGACTTATACGAGACATAATGTATGGACATCGCCTATCTGAAGCTTCCGCTGGTCTACTCAAATTGTATTGAGAGATGAGAGAGAGCAGAGTGACTTGTAATGTGAGAAGAGTAGCTTGAGTGATTGTAATCTTGGCCTCGTGCCATAATTGTAATCTTTGTTTCAATATCAATAAAGAGCATTTTGAATGACTTATGTTTTGTATTTAATTTTCCGCTATTGTTATTCAATATTTCTATTTGGGACTTCTGTGCGACGACTCCGTCGCTTAGCCTGTAATCGGCCGTTATGGACCTGTCTTGCGTGAGTGCAATTTAGGCTCACGCGGCATCACGTCTTAGCGAGGACGATCGCTCCTACGATAGTGGGGCATGACAAGTTAGGTTTCTAATATAGTGGCATTTCTGTTAATTTAAAATTTACATTATTATTGAAATTAATATTAATACTTAAATTTAAATTAGTTTTTGATTTAACATTTAAACTTAGATTTAAATTCACAACTTAAAAGTAGTTAAAGCTAAAATTTCATTCTTTTTATTTACAATCTACAATATTATTGGAACTAGCATTAATATTAAATCTACAGTGGCATTTCTGTTAATTTAAAATTTATAATATAATTAAAACTAATATTAATACAGTGACACTACTGTTGTTTCCAAATAGTCTTTTCCTTGTTCGGTCACACCCCTACACGAGCGGGTTACACCCCCGAAACGAGCGGGTTAAATAGCCTTTTCCAAAGAAAAGAACCCATCCGACTAGAGAGAAACAAAGAAGAGAAGAAGAAGAGTCGCAATGGAGAGGAGCAAGAGCAAGATCAACTACAGCGGATGGGTCGTCATCCCTACGGAGATTCTCTCGATGATACTGGTACTGTCGGGGATGCCGACGGACGAGGTCATGTGCAACGTGGCCCCAGTTTGTCGTTCGTGGTGGAAGGCGCTCAACAGTCCCTTAGACTATTGGTCCAACGTGGACTTAGAACAGTGGTGCCGGAGGGCCCAGCGAACCGCTAAGATTAGTTTGACCGTAAAGAAGCTCGTGGCTCGCAGTGGAGGATATCTATCATCCTTCTCCGCGTACAAGCTCGATGAAGCAGCCTTCCCTTTTGCATGTTTAAGGCCTGTACAAAATTTTATTTTGTCTTATTCTAATACTTTATTTTTTCTATTACAAAATTTTATGTATACTTTGTTAATTTCTATTGATGTTTTTCCTTTTTTATAATACAGTGGGAAATTTCTAAGGGTGCTGCACATTCCGAAGTGCGACGTGAGTGATAAAACTTTCGTAAGACACTTGGAGTTTCTCCCTGTGCTGGAAGAACTCAACATTAGCTACTGCCTTTATATCACGTCGACTGGAATATTTTTTGTCGGCAAGTATTGTCACCGTCTGGTCCAGCTGAGAAGGAACATGCCCCCCCATATTTTACGGTCAGGAACAGATTCGTGTTGACACGTTGAACAAGACGGAAGGAAAGGCTGTGGCCGATTCGATGCCACGTCTCGAGCACCTAGAGATGGGCTCAGGCATGTTCAATGGAGACACGCTGTGATCTATCATATGCAATTGCAAGGGTCTTCGCGTGCTCGACATACGTGGGTGCTTCAACGTGCACTTCAACGACGACCTTAGGAAAATTTATGATTTAATATAGACGTTTAAATGACCCTTTGATGATGTAATCCCAGTGGAATGTGGATACGAGATGTATAGTGATTTAGATCTCATCAATCAGTCATGGGGTGAATGGTTCTTCTGACATTAGCATGCATGCATGCATTTCTTTGTATTTTTCATATTTATATGATATCAGTATCTTAACATTCATACAATACTTCAGTGTAATCATATCCAAGAGATTTCGACATTTTCCCACACAGTGATGATATTTTACCTTCTTCAAGATAAATTTTGGCGGTGCAAATTTCACTCATATTTACGGTATAAGTGCCACTCACCATAATTAATGGTGATCGATAGACATTTATACAAGAAGAGTGGCCCGTGGGAGATACGAAAAAATTAGTTTTTTTTCACAACCCTTTAAAATCTATTTATACAGCCAAACAGCCAAACTATTTATCTTTACCGACCTTCAAATCCAATTTATATAGATTCAAAACAAAACTAAACATCCAAACTATTTAAAATTCATAATCCTTCAGAACAGTCTCAAAATGAAGAAGAGCAAAACCTACATTTGCGGATGGGCCAACATCCCCAAGGGGATCCTAGCCATGGTTTTGGTACTAGCGGAGATGTCGTCTGAAGAGGTCGTCCGCTTGTCTTTCGTTTGTCGGTCGTGGTGGAAGGTGCTCTACAGTCCATGCTTCTGGTCAGACGTCAAGTTAACCCAGTGGTGCCGCAGGGTTAACCTAACCTAAAAAATTGACGAGACGTTGAACAAGCTAGGGGCATGTAGTGAGAAAAATCTAACCTCCCTCGCTAAAGAGGAACATGCCACCTCCGCAGTTCATGATCATGAAGGGATTCAAGAAGGACACCTTTGACAAGTCAGAGGCCATGGCCATGGCCTCTTCGATGCTGCGTCTCGAGCACCTCGAGGTAAAGTATGGCATGTTCGACGACAATGGGGTGAGAGCTATCATGATGGAGTGCACGGATCTTCGCGTACTCGACCTAAGAGGATGCTGGAATGTGCGGCTAGATGGGGACCTCAAGTACATACATGGTTTGGTAGATTTTGTAACGGATCCCTTCGAGGATCAGAACCCATGGGAGGAGGAGAATGATGATTCACTTGAACTAGGTGATCGACCTAAGAGGATTTCTATATTTTTAACAAGGTTCTTGTATTATTCTAGGCTGCAAAAGAAAAGGACTCAAAATCAGTTTAGATTAATCATACTCAGATTTCTTTGTGTATTAGAACAAATTAAATTTGATTATAATTATAATTCTTAATTTTATAATATTAGGTTGTTAATTTGATTTGTATTACATTAAATCTTTACATAGATCAGACTCTAAATAATAAATTAGGGTTAATATTTTGTATATACTTGAATATTTTTCGTCCTAAATGTACCATACTTTGTTAAAAGCACGGAGGATAGCCATTCTCCGTGTTAAAACCACGGAGAATGGCCATTCTCCGTGTTTGAAGCACGGAGAATGGCCATTACTCGTCCCAAATTGTTCCATACTAAGTTAAAAGCATATAATAGCACCCAAAAAATGATAACAATAGAAAACTTCTACAGAACCCACAACAGACTCGAACCTAGGCCTTCCATGTAAAAGCCAAACAGCACAACCAACTAAGCTTGGAATAAGAAGAGTTACTGTAGGTCGTTGAATATCCCCAACTTCCAATAAGGAATAAGAAGAGTCGGTTAGGAACGTGTATATATATAGGGGTCCCCATTCATTTGAGTAGGTTCCACATTTAACATGGCTCCAAAAAAATCTTCTGGTTAGGAACCATGGCCAAGGTCTTCTTCCTGTCGTCGTCTAGCTTCTCTGCATGGAGCACCCTCTGCACCACCTTCGGCCCATAACTGGCTGGCAGAGGCTACGGACTTCCTGACCTTTTGCGGGTTGTCACTGGAGATCATTGCTCGACCTCTTGATCTGGCGCCCAACTTTGACCTGTTGCCGATCACTCCGGAGGAACGGGATTCTATGGAGAAGAAGGAAGGGTTACGCCGCCTGTGCCATAGGGCGGGTTTGTGCACCCTGCAGGGGTTTGAGGAGGTCCTCCGCGAGGCTAGTGAGGGGTCTACGTACACCTCTTCTTTTTGTTTTTCTTTTTTAGTTTTTTACAATTTTTTTTCTCCTCTTGTATCCTTCGTCGGAGAATGTTTCGGGGAAGAAACTGGAATTTAATGCAATCTAATATTTTGTTAACTCAATTTGATTTCGGCTGCAAACGACTAACTATTTTATCTTTTTTTCAATTAACAAATCTTGTTACGTCAAATCCATATATCTGTGACGATATCCCCATCAATGACTTGTTACATCATAGAATTTATTATGCTGCCATCGTCAAGTTCTTGCCGTCAAATCCATCTTAAATATGATTACAAAGTAAACTAGAGGACAACTTTGAGTGTTTTAATTTTATTCTTTTCAAGTACATAGTCTTGTTAGCAAGTCGTCAAACGAAAAAAATTCGGGATGCCAAAAATACGAGTATAGATCGGCTCAATGCAAAAAAAAAGTTCAAAAAATCAATCAAATATTTAAAAAATAGAAATATTGAGATTAGAAACTTCGCATTCTTAAATATGTTGTCAAATTTCGTTAATTAAACATGTTTCCACCACGTTTTTTATGGCAAATTTTTCAATAATTTATACGGAACACGTTTATAACTTCGCATGTTTAAAGTTTATGTATTGATTTTACGTGGATATATACTAGTAATAAAAGTAAAAAATTTAATTTTGGAAAATAGTTTTTAAAATTAGGGTCTCAGAATCCCAAAGGTTGGTGCTCAGACTCAAAACTACTAAAAGGTTTCCACTTCCCAAGGTCATATAAGACGGTCGAATTTTTTCTCTTCTTCTCTCAAACCCTCTTCCTTCTCTCAAACCCTCTCCAAATACTCCCCAAAATGACTGCTTAAAATTATAAAAATGTCGCCGAAGAAACTGTCATGCCCTGGCCCGGAATTACCCAAATCATCGTCCTCGCAGGAGGCGTGATGCTGCACGAGCCTGGAGTTGCGCTCGTGCAAGGCAATATGACAAGTTCTCAAATGGTTATCTTTGAGTTGATATTAACAACGAAAGGAAAACAGATTATGAAACAATTCTCTTTATTGATATTCGAACTGAGATTACAAAGGCTTTCAATAGCCCAACTAAATTTGCCAGGTTGGCTACAACACTCAAGTTCTCTCTTGCCCACAAAGGATTTTACCGTTCCATACATCATGCCTTCTATATCTCGGCCGCATCAATCCTGTTGCAAGTCCGAACGTCAGTGCGATCGCACGCTTCAAACGCTAAGGTATTCTATGCCTCTGCGCGGTCAAGCGAAGCTTCGCTGCGAGCAATCCATTCCCTGTACCCTGCATGAAAGCTGGTGGGGGATCAGTACGTTCGTCCTCGCATGTACTGACGAAAAGACCAACTTTCTAAACCGACATTTTAGTATTTATGTTCAATCATGCAACTTAGCTTATGATCTTGCTATATTCTCCTTAGGGTCAGTTTCATGGCATATTCGAGAGCGATAAAGCATGTTATCATGGCAAACATGTTATTCGAATTGAATAGGCAAGCAGGCAAGCAATCTCGTGTTTGTTTCGTGGCACGACTTCTTACAAGCATAGACGCACTCGTCCTTGCACCGACACAAGGTGAATATGTCCCATTCCTTCTCTGTCATGTTATAAGTGCTCTCTAAGCAGGATCTATGTGCGGGACACATACGTGCCTGCGCTTTCAACCCATCGTTCCTTAACTATATGAATGGTCGTTGGCGTATTCGCGCCAAAATGGACTAAAGGCGTTTATCTTTATCTTTTATTTCTTTCTTTTCTCTCTTTGTTTTCTTTCTCAAATTTGGGTAGTCCGACGTTTCACGGGTTGGGTTGCTATCCCAAACAACCGAAACATACCGCGTGCATACCATTATTTGCGGCTTTTCACATCTCGATAAGCGGTTGCTAATCATTTTACGGATGTGCGCTATCAAAGATTATATCCCTCCTAGGCTGAACGGTCCCGGTGCCCCGGTGCAGCCCATTCGGAGGGAACGTTCCATGCACGGAAGATTATCACAATTATCTCAAGTCCATTCGACCATGCAACGCCCTATTTTCAAACAACCAAACACAGTCTTGAGCCCAAGACTCAGACTTTATCAAACAACCAAATATAGTCTTGAGTCCGAGACTCAAACTTTATCATCTCGTATTTCTTCCATTAACTTTCTATGTTCTTACATTTCATACTTCGTTTCAATGTTCAACGGCTTCATGCCTCAACTCAATGTTCGTCAACCGAATGACCCGAAGGTCCCGAACACCTTTCGAGGCATCATGTCATATCCGACAGTTCTGCCACATTCATGCCACAACTATATTCTTTTACATCGAAGCCATCTTTCATGATCTCGTGCACGTAGGCACGTTTCGACACTTTTATCATCTTTCCCTCGCGTCGTGCACTTGGTGCACGCATCGAAGCCGTATTTCTATGTTCTATGACTTAGTGTTCAATGTTCGTGGCATGAACGCTAGGACACTCACCTATTATCTTTTAATGTGCTAGCCTTTCTAACTCGTGCGCAAAGGCACGAAATGGCTCGTACACGAAGGCATTTGCCGAATACAGTTATCCCATGTTCTTGCGGCTTGCGCACCGAGGTGCTCGCCGTTGCGATATCCAATGTCCCATAGCGACTCGTGCATTTGATGCACGTTTCATTTCAATTGTTCTAACTAGTGTTCGACACACACTACGATTTATCTACCGATCGGACCATGCCCGTGGCGTCGATAGGTTAACTTAGCATACAATGATATATTCTGACTTAGGCATGAAAGAGTAAATAGAAGAGTCAATCCTCCCACCTTGAGTCGATACTCCTTGTCGTTTTGCCGAGCCGATGCGGCTTGATTTCATAACTTCGTGGCACGGCCAACTCTCCTGACCTAGCTATTCGAGCACTTCGTGCTTCTTTGAATTATACGTCTGATTTGGCTTACCGTGCCAACGCCTCAGTCCGTCGCATGGCGACGATTGGTTTCGCGGACCCGTTGTGAATGAGGCAAAATGTCGATCTCTAATATTTCAGCATAAATGGATAGCCTGCACATAAAACCAACTAAAATCAATACTTGCATCGATTCAGACTTGCGCCTTGGTCGATTCAATTTTTTAGAATCTTCGAGCCGTCTCAACGCACTTATCCTTCAGAGCAATGCGGCGCTTCGTATCGATTCAACTCGATGCATACTTTGGGACAATAAAACTCTTCGCATCAACTTAGTTCGATGCATTTCTCGGGACAACGTAACTCTCATATCTATTCGCATCGATACATTTCATTCGGTCAACTCGACTCTTTGAGTTAACGTCTCAGCGTAATCTGCCGTGCGGAGCGGAGCATTACAGAATATACCACTCAAAACAAGGTCGTCCTCGAACCAAAACCAACACTCTTATTAAGTGTTTTATAGATCATTTCACAATCTCGTCCCACCAATGTTGTTCAGTTTCACACTATCTTGCAAGCTTTTCATTAACATTCCAAGTCTTTCCTGTAATGCCCGCTCCGTACGGTGCATCATGCTGAGTCGTTGACTCGAAGAGTCGCGTTGACCCAAGGAAATGTATCGATGCAAAGCGATACGAGAGTTAAGTTGTCCCGAGCAACGCATCGAACTAAGTTGATGCGAAGAGTTGCCTTGTCCCGAAGAATGCATCGAGTGAATTGATGTGAACTGTCGCGTTACCCCGAAGGATGAGTGCGTTGAATCAGCTCGAAGATTCTAAGAAATCGAATCGACCAAGGCACAAGTCCGAATCGTTGCAAGTATTGATTTTAGTTGGTTTTGTGTGCAGGTTATACTTTGACGGGAAAATATTAGAGGTCGATCTTTTGCAATATTTAGTAAGGGGTCCACGAAATCAAATCGTCGCCTTGCGACGGGCTAAGACTTGGGCATACTAAGGCGAATTGGGCGTATAACTCAATGAAGCACGAAGTGCTCGAATGGCTAAGTTAGGAGAGTGGCCGTGCAACAAAGTTAGGGAATCGAGCCGCATCGGCTCGGCGAAACGACAAAGGCGTATTGACTCAAGTTGGGAGGATTGACTTCTTTTTACTCCTTCATTCGATAAGTCAAATATATTATTGTATGCTAAAAGTTAACCTATCGACGCCACGGGCATGGTCCGATCGGAGATAAATCATAGTGTGAGTCGAACACTAAGTTAGAACAATTGAAATGAAACGTGCATCAATATGCACGAGTCGCTATGGGACATTGGATATCGCTAAGGCGAGCGCCTCGGTGCGCAAGCCGCAAGAATATGGGATAATTGTAATCGGCGAGTGCCTTAGTGCACGAACCATACCGTGCCTTTACTGTACGAGTTAGACGGCTAGAACATTGGAAGACAATAGGCGAGCGCCCTAGCGCCCAAGCCCCGAACATTGAATGCTAAGTTATAGAACAGGAAAATACGGTCGAAACGTGCCTACGTGCACGGGATAATAAAAGATGGCTTCGTTGCGAGAGAATACAGTTGTGGCATGAATGTGGCGAAACTGTCGGATATGACATGGTGCCTCGAAAGGTGTTCGAGACCTTCGGGTCGTTCGGTTGACGAGCGTTGAGTTGAGGCACGATGCCATTGAATCATTGAAACGAAGTATGAAACGTGAGAACATAGAAAGTTAACGAAAAAAATACGAGATGATAAAGTATGAGTCTTGGACTCAAGGCTATGCTTGGTTTTTTGAATGATAGTGCGTTACATGGTCGAATGGAATAGACTTGAGATAATTGCGATGATATCTTCCGTGCACGGAACGTTCCCTCCGAACGGGCGCACCGGGGCACCGGGACCGTTCGGCCTAGGAGGGATGATAATCTTTGATAGGCGCACATCTGCGAAGTCCGATTAGTACTCGATCGTAAATGTGAAAAGCCGCAAATGATGGTAGGCACGCGGTAAGTTTCGGTTGTTGGGATAGCAACCCAACCCGTGAAACGCCGGAATACCCAAACAAGAGAGAGAAAAGAATGAGAGAAAAGAAAGTAAGGAAAGACAAAAGAGAAACTCCTTTAGTCCATTCCGGCGCGGATATGCCCACGACCTTCATATAGTTAAGGAACGATGGATTGAAGGTATAGGCACGTATGCGTCCCGCATAGAGATCCTGCTTAGAGATGCACATATAACATGACAGGGAAGGAAGGCGTATTCACCTTGCGCCGGTGCAAGGGCGAGTGCGTCGACTTGGTAAGTCGCGCCACGAATCAAACACGAGATTGTTTGTTTGCTTGCCTATTCAATTTGATAACATGCTGCTATGATAACATGCTTTACGCTTTCGAAGATGCCATGAAATTGACCCTAAGGAAAACATAGCAAGATCATAAGCTAAGTTGCATGATTCAACATAAACATTAAAATATCGGTTTGGAAAGATGATCTTTGCTTCAATACATGCGAGGACGAACGTACTGATCCCCCACCAGCTTCATGCAGGGTGCAGGGAATGGATTGCTCGCAGCGAAGCATTGCTTGAACGTGTTGAGGCTTGGAATACCGAAGCGCATTGAAGCGTGCTATCGCATTGACGCTCGGACTACGCAGCTGGATTGATGCGGCCGAGATATAGAAGGCATGATGTATGGAACGGTGAAATCCTTTGTGGGCAAGAGAGAACCTGAGTGTTGTAGCCAATCTGGCATGTATTGTTAGGCTATCGAAAGCCATTGTAATCTCAGTTTTGAATATCAATAAAGAGAATTGTTTCGTATACTCTATTTCCTTTTATTGTTATTATCGAATCAAAAGATAACCATTTGAGAACTTGTCATCTTGCCTTGCACGAGCGCAACTTCAGGCTCGTGCGGCATCATGTCCCCTGCGAGGATGATGATTCGGGTGATTCCGGGTCGGGGCGTGACAAATTGGTATCAGAGCTCTAGGCTCAATTTTCTCTGGACGCTCGCTTCATTACAATTATAAAAGTTGCCCACCACCACTTGATATCACTCTTGACTCTACTCGATGCCGCACTGGATGTTCCATACAATAAGTCTAATACAAATCGTGAAATTTTGCCGCATGTGTTTTGGAAATTTCATGATGTTTGCTAAGAAAGTCGCGAAGGGTATATTGCATTGAATGCAACGAGCCGTAAAAATGTTAGTTACTGCAAGCGCAACAAATTGTGAAATACGATTTGAGATATTGTTGCAATGTAACATGTTGAATGAGAAATAAAATGATGCAGGAAGTGCAGCGAGTTAATGTGAATATGCGTTAAAATGAAAGTGAGAAGTGATAAGCCAATACCGAATGTGTTAAAACGGATTGTGCATTGCTTGAAAAGTCAAGAGTAATTCGTTGCATGAGGTACGGTAAATGTCGGAAATGATCGTTGCACGATGTGCAACGCGTATTGAAAGTAAAAATTATTGTACGTGGTGCAACGCATATCAAATTAATCGTTGCACAAAGTACAAAGGAAATTGGAAATGAATCGTTATACAAAGTGAAATGAAAGTATCGAAAATAAATCGTAGCACGATGTGCAACGCGTATCGAAAGTAAAATTTGTTGCACGGGGTGCAACGCATATCAAATAAATTGTTGCACGAGATGGAACGTAAGGAAAGAATTGAAATCGTAAATCGATAGAACGAATCGTTCGGTTGCATACCAAACTTATGTTGGCAAGCGAGAACATTGACCGAGTTGTGTCGGATTTTGATAAAATCAAAGTTACGGTTGTGATCAAGCATGATCACTGCGGAAATCGTGAGTCGGAAGAGATCGTTGGTTTACACTAAGTGTAGCACGAGGGAAATGTCTTGAATTCCGAGTGGTATATGCCATACCACGTAGGCGATGAATGACTCGATTTCGAGTGGTATATGGTATATTTCTTGTGCGATGAATTGCGTCGACGCATTGTGAGAATTGCGGAAGAATTGTCCGCAACGGACGGGAGAGTACCGAGACTCGATTGAAAATTTGTATGCCGATATGTTGATGCAAGTGTTCTTCGAAAATCGGTTGGGACGATAAGGCGAGACTTGTATCGATGAACGATACGTCGGACGAAAGTTATAAGTTGGTCGGACGACCGAGACTGGCGAAACGATTATGCCTTGACGCAATAATCGGATCGACGGGAAAGGGATACTCGAGCTTACAAATGAGTCGCACGACTTACGATCTCGGTAGAAATGTTGGGCGAGACAAATCGAATCGCACGACTTGCGATTTTGATAGAAATGTTAGACGATGCGAATTGTATTCGAATCGCACGAATTGCGACTTCGGTGAAGAGTTGGTTGACGTGAGTAATCGTGCCTAAGAAATAGTTGGTTACGCTACGGCGACACTCATTTGAGTACGACTAGAAAACACGCAAAACTTAGAGGGCGTGATCGTATAACTCGAGGGTTCGATGTTGGATAATCGGAAACTCAGTTACGCGATCAAACTATAGCGGGATGCGGCGAATCAGAGAACGAGTGGATGCATATGAAAAAGTTTGTTGTGAACTTGGATGTATGCGATGCGAGTTAAGTTGACGTTGAAAGGGATTCGAAGTCGACCCTCTTGCTATCGAAATTGATATGAACTATCAAGATCGATATGCAAGGAAACGTAAGCACGATGTGAGAATACAAAATGGAGTGCGCCTTGCGCTATCAAAATGTTTGTAAGTAAGGATACGAGAATGAACGAACTTGGTTGATCGTAAATTTTGTGATTGATCAAAGACGAGACTATAAGTCATCGACGATTGCTCGATGCGTATAGCATCTCGTGTGTCGACCCGCAAATAAGATAGACTCGAACTCGATACGAGTAGATGTTTTGTAAATTGTGGAATCATCGACGGTAGTGCATGACTTGACTCGGAGGATAGTTGCGCATCAGTTGCGCCGATAGAAACGGTTTTGTCCGAAATTAGGTAGTCGCATAGAATTGTCGGAACGTGATTTGGCTCCGAAATAAGATATAGCATGGTTCATAGTAAACTGTCCTTCGGTGATGATCCACAGTTATCGAGCGTAGCTTCGGGGCAGCTGACCCTAGAAGACTTGACTGCCAAATCAAATTGAATGTTGCAGACCGTAAGATGACCCATGCGATATCGCATATGAGATTGTACCGATAACAAATATAACACGGTGCATGTTGACGATAAGTCTAGGCGATCGAGAATTGTTGGAATAGCTTTCGATTGAGAATGATATGTTAGATTTTGAGTATTCGTCGGATGAATACTTGAATAGTTATGTTGGTCGACGGTCGAACTAGAATTCACCAACGGACTTGGTGATTCGGACCGGCGATTGCCAGAAACGTGCTATGCACGAGAGGAGATAATAAGGGAATGAATTACGAGTCATGTCGTTAGATTCGGATTCACCTTGCAATTGAGCTTGTGTGAATCAGAAGTTACATTCTTTGTTGCGAGATGGATAAGTCGGGAAATTTGGCTAGTGAATTTCCTACTCGATAGGAATCGAACGTAAGGCATATCGTAAAGACCTTCGTGTCAAAGCGATCGTTGCCTTGAGCACCGTCGCCTTGATGTAAACTTTCATGTCGGATAGATTGTGGCCTTTGTGCAATGTCAATTTAAACTTGCGTCGGAAGAAATCTAAGCACGGGGACTATGTAAGTAACCTAGCGGGCGTAGCCCTGAATGCTGATGCATTTGTAAGTCAACAAAGGAAGTCGTATCGAGATAAGTTGCATAGTAGACTTCAGAAATAGTTGGGTGACAATTTCGAACGCAAGGCGTTGCGGAGACTCGTTGTGATTGGATGCGCGATGGCTCGACACGACGCATAGAGTTGGTAGTCCATATGAAACATACAAAGTGAGAAATGCGATTTTTGAATCGTATCGTGTGCCTGAACTTTTGTTGAAGAATCGCGTATGTATCAATATGCATGTGCGCTAGAATTGCGAGAACAAGTAACAGAGCCAAATCCGATCGAGAATACGTGATGGCAAGCTATTGAGAATAAGAGTTACATGTTTGCGTTGTTCTGATATCTTACAACTGAGATTGGCTGAAAAGCATATATTGGTGGGACGCCTAAAATATGTGTATGATTCTAAACTAAGTTGTACGATCCAAACGATAGAGAGACGAGATCGTGGAACGATCTAATGAAACCCTTGGAAATTTAGTACTGGTTTCGGTTCGGGACGAACCTTGTTTTGAGTGGTATATTCGGTAATGTCCCGCTCCGCACGGTGCATTATGCTGAGTCGTTGACTCGAAGAGTCACATTGACCCAAGGAAATGTATCGATGCAAAGCGATACGAGAGTTAAGTTGTCCCGAGCAACGCATCGAACTAAATTGATACGAAGAGTTGCCTTGTCCCGAAGAATGCATCGAGTGAATCGATGCGAACCGCCGCGTTGCCCCGAAGGATGAGTGCGTTGAATCGGCTCGAAGATTCTAAGAAATCGAATCGACCAAGGCACAAGTCCGAATCGTTGCAAGTATTGATTTTAGTTGGTTTCGTGTGCAGGTTATACTTTGACGGGAAAATATTAGAGGTCGATCTTTTGCAATATTTAGTAAGGGGTCCGCGAAATCAAATCGTCGCCTTGCAACGGGCTAAGACTTGGGCATGCTAAGGCGAATTGGGCGTATAACTCAATGAAGCACGAAGTGCTCGAATGGCTAAGTTAGGAGAGTGGCCGTGCAACAAAGTTAGGGAATCGAGCCGCATCGGCTCGGCGAAACGACAAAGGTGTATCGACTCAAGGTGGGAGGATTAACTTCTTTTTACTCATTTATTCGATAAGTCAAATATATCATTGTATGCTAAAAGTTAACCTATCGACGCCACGGGCGTGGTCCGATCGGAGATAAATTATAGTGTGAGTCGAACACTAAGTTAGAACAATTGAAATGAAACGTGCATCAATATGCACGAGTCGCTATGGGACATTGGATATCGCTAAGGCGAGCGCCTCGGTGCGCAAGCCGCAAGAATATGGGATAATTGTAATCTGCGAGTGCCTTAGTGCACGAACTATACCGTGCCTTTGCTGTACGAGTTAGACGGCTAGAACATTGGAAGACAATAGGCGAGCGCCCTAGCGCGCAAGCCCCGAACATTGAATGCTAAGTTATAGAACAGGGAAATACGGTCGAAACGTGTCTACGTGCACGGAATAATAAAAGATGGCTTCGTTACGAGAGAATACAGTTGTGGCATGAATGTGGCAAAACTGTCGGATATGACATGGTACCTCGAAAGGTGTTCGAGACCTTCGGGTCGTTCGATTGATGAGCATTGAGTTGAGGCACGATGCCATTGAATCATTGAAATGAAGTATGAAACGTGAGAACATAGAAAGTTAACGGAAGAAATACGAGATGATAAAGTCTGAGTCTTGGACTCAAGGCTATGCTTGGTTGTTTGATTGATAGTGCGTTGCATGGTCGAATGGAATGGACTTGAGATAATTGCGATGATATCTACCGTGCACGGAACGTTCCCTCCGAACGGGCGCACCGGGGCACCGGGACCGTTCGGCCTAGGAGGGATGATAATCTTTGATAGGCGCACATCTGCGAAGTCCGATTAACACTTGGTCGTAAATATGAAAAGCCGCAAATGATGGTAGGCACGCGGTAAGTTTCGGTTGTTGGGATAGCAACCCAATCCGTGAAACGCCGGGCTACCCAAACAAGAGAGAAAAGAAGGAGAGAAAAGAAAGTAAGGAAAGATAAAAGAGAAACTCCTTTAGTCCATTCCGGCGCGGATACGCCCACGACCTTCATATAGTTAAGGAACGATGGATTGAAGGTGTAGGCGCGTATGCATCCCGCATAGAGATCCTGCTTAAAGATGCACATATAACATGACATGGAAGGAATGCGGCATATTCACCTTGCGTCGGTGCAAGGGCAAGTGCGTCGACTTGGTAAGTCGCGCCACGAATCAAACACGAGATTGTTTGTTTGCTTGCCTATTCAATTCGATAACATGCTGCTATGATAACATGCTTTACGCTTTCAAAGATGCCATGAAATTGACCCTAAGTAGAACATAGCAAGATCATAAGCTAAGTTGCATGATTCAACATAAACATTAAAATGTCGGTTTGGAAAGATGATCTTTGCTTCAGTACATGCGAGGACGAACGTACTGATCCCCCACCAGCTTCATGCAGGGTGCAGGGAATGGATTGCTTGCAGCGAAGCGTTGCTTGAACGTGTTGAGGCTTGGAATGCCGAAGCGCATTGAAGCGTGCTATCGCATTGAAGCTCGGACTACGCAGCTGGATTGATGCGGCCGAGATATAGAAGGCATGATGTATGGAATGGTGATTTGTGGACAAGAGAGAACCTGAGTGTTGTAGCCAATCTGGCATGTATTGTTAGGCTATCGAAAGCCATTGTAATCTCAGTTTCGAATATCAATAAAGAGAATTGTTTCGTATACTCTATTTCCTTTCATTATTATTATCGAATCAAAAGATAACCATTTGAGAACTTGTCATCTTGCCTTGCACGAGCGCAACTTCAGGCTCGTGCGGCATCACGTCCCCTACGAGGACGATGATTTGGGTGATTCCGGGTCGGGGCGTGACATTTCCTGTAGCTCGATTTAAATTTGTATAAACCTCGATTTGGATCCGTACCTATATTCAAGGCGTCCCGAAGATATATAAATTTCGACAAAGTTTAGTGGTAGCAAATTGGAACAAAGCTGACAGGTAATTTCAATCCTCTGCTTGCCATCTCGTACTCTCGATCGGACTTGGGCTCTAGTGCTTATTCTCGCAATTCCATTGCATATGCATATTGATACACACACGATCATCCAAGAAAGTCAAGGCACACGATGCGATTCAAAAATCGAATTTCTCACTTCGTAAGTTTCATCGGGACTAGCAATTCTATGCGTCGTATCAAGCCGTCGCGCATCCGATCACAATGAGTCTCCGCATCGCCTTGCGCTCGACGTCGCTACCCAACTATTTTTGAAGTTTTCACTTCGTAACTTATCTCGACATAATTCTCTTTTGTTGACTTACAAAAGTATCAACATTCATGTCTACATCCGCTAGGTGACTTACCTATACACCGTGCTTAAATTCTCCCGGTGCAACTTTTAAATTGATATTGCACAAAGGCCAAAATCTATTCAACACAACAGTTTACATCGAGGCGACGGTGCTCAAGGCAACAATCACTTTGACTCAAAGTCTCTATGATGCATCTTACGTTCGATTCTTAACGAGTATGAATTCACTAGCCAAATTCCCAACTTATCCGTCTCGCAACATCGAATGTAAGTTTGATTCACGCAAGATCAATTACAAGGTGAATCCAAATTTTGCGACATAACTCGTATGTCATTCCCTTACCGTTCTCTCTCGTGCATAGCACGGTTCTCACAATCGCCTATCCAAATCACCAAGTTCGTTGGTGAATTTCTAGTTCGATCGTCGACCAACATAACCATTCAAGCATTCATCCAACGAATACTTAAAATCTAGCTACACCATTCTCAATCGAAAGATGTTCCAACAATTTTTGATCGCCTAGACTTATCGTCAACATGCATCACGTTATATTTGTTATCAATGCAATTTTATAGGCAATATCGTATGGGTCATCTTATGGGTCTGCAACATTCAATTTGATTTGGCGGTCATGTCTTCTAGGGTCAGCTGCCCCAAAGCTACGCTCGATAATTATGGATCATCACCGAATGACAGTTTTATTATGAACCATGCTATATCTTATTTCGGAGCCAAATCACGTTCCGACAATTTCTATGCGACTATCCAATTTCGGACAAAACCATTTCTATCGATGCAACTGATGCGCAACTATCCTCCGAGTAAATTCATGCACTACCGTCGATGATTCTGCTATTAACGAAGCATCTCCTCGCATTGAGTTCGAGTCTATCTTATTTGCAGTCGGCACACGAGATGCTATACGCATCGAACAATCGTAGATGACGTATAGTCTCGTCTTGATCAATCACAAAGTCATGATCAACCAGTTCGTTCATTCTCGTATTGTTATTTACAAAATTTGATAGCGCGAGGCACACTCCATTTTGTATTCTCACATCGTGCTTACGTTTTCTTACGTATCGATCTCGATACATCTTATCAATTTCGATATCGTAAGGGTCAACTTTGATTCTGTTTCAACGTCGGCTACTTGCATTGCGTACATCCAAGTTCTCCACAAATATTTCTGTACGTCTTGAATAGATTCTCGATTCATTGCATTTCGTTATGCTTTGATCACGTAACCGATTTACCGATTATCCAACATCGAACCCTCGAGTTATACGATCACGTCCTCTAAGGTTTTGCGTGTTTCAGTCGTACTCAAATGAGTTTCGCCGTAACGTAACCAACTATCTCTTAGGCACTATTTATCCGCATCAACCAACTCTTCACCAAAGTCGCACATCGTGCGATCTGAATATAATTTGCCTCGTCCAACATTTCTATCGAGATTGCAAGTCGCGGACTCATTTGTAAGTTCGAGTTTCCCTTTTCCGTCGATCCGATTATTTCTTCAAGGCATAATCGTTCCGCTAGTCTCGGTCGTCCGACCGACTTATAATTTCTTTCCGACGTATCATTCATTGGTACGAGTCTTGCCTTATCATTCCAACCAATTTTCGAAGAACACTTGCATCAACAAACCGTCGTACAAATTTCCAATCGAGTCTCGGTACTCTTCCGTCTGTTGTAGACAAACCTTCCACAATTCTTAGAACGCGTCGATGCAATTCATTGCACAAGTGGTATACCATATACCACTCAGAATAGAGTCATTCATCGCATACGTGGTATGGCATCTACCACTCGAAAATCAAGTCATTTCCTTCGTATTATACTCACTATGAACCAACAATCTCTTCCGACTCACGATTTTCGCAGTGATCGTGCTTGATCACAACCGTAAATTTGATTAAATTAAATCCGACACAACTCGGCCAATGTTTTTATTTGCCAATACAAATTTGTTGTGCAACCGAACGATTCGTTCTATCGATTTACGATTTTATTTCCTTCTATTGCATCTCGTGCAACAATTTATTTCCAATCTCCTTTGCACTCCATGCAATGATTACTTTGATATGAGTTGCACCACGTGCAACAATTTACTTTCGATACGAATTGCACATCGTGCAACGACTTATTTCCGATATTCATTGCACCTCGTGCAACAATTTATTTTTCAACATCTGTTGCACCTCGTGCAACAATTTATTCCCGACTTTCAAAGTCAATGCACAAACCCGTTCAACACATTCGATATTGACTTATTACTTTCATTGCAACGCATTATTTAAGTTTTTGCATTGGTGCAACCAATATTCACAACCCATTGCACTTCGTGCATCGTTTCATTTCTCATTCAACATGTTACATTGCAACAACAACATCTCAATCGCATTTAACAATTTGTTGTACTTACAACAACTAACATTTCACGGCTCGTTGTATTCAATACAACGAAACGTTTCACGACTTTTTCCGCAACATCGTATAAATTTGAAGTACTTGCGGTAACGTTACCCGACTTTGTATTAGACTTATTGTATGCAACATCCAGTATGGCATCGAGTAGAGTCAAGAGTGATTTGATTGGTGGTGGGCAACTTTTTGGAATTGAAACAAAACAAACGCCTAGAGAAAATTGAGCCTAGAGCTCTGATACCAATATGTCAATAGCCCAACTAATATTACAAAGGATTTCAATAGCCCAACTAAATTTGCCAGGTTGGCTACAACACTCAAGTTCTCTCTTGCCTACAAAGGATTTTACCGTTCCATACATCATGCCTTCTATTTCTCGGTCGCACCAATCCTGTTGCATGTCCGAGCGTCAATGCGATTGCACGCTTCAAACGCTACGAAATTCCATGCCTCTGCACGATCAAGCGAAGTTTCGCCGCGAGCAATCCATTCCCTGCACCCTGCATGAAAGCTGGTGGAGGATCAGTACGTTCGTCCTCTCATGTACTGACGAAAAGACCAACTTTCTAAACCAACATTTTAGTATTTATGTTCAATAATACAACTTAGCTTATGATCTTGCTATATTCTCCTTAGGGTCGATTTCATGGCATATTCGAGAGCGATAAAGCATGTTATCATGGCAAGCATGTTATTCGAATTGAATAGGAAAGCAGGCAAGCAATCTCTTGTTTGTTTCGTGGCGCGACTTCTTACCAGCATAGTCGCACTCCCTCTTGTACCGACGCAAGGTGAATACGCCCCATTCCTTCTCTATCATGTTATAAGTTCTCTCTAAGCAGGATCTATGTATGGGACACATACGTGCCTGCACTTTGAACCCATTATTTCTTAACTAAATGAGTGGTCGTTGGCGTATTCGCGCCAAAATGGACTAAAGGCGTTTCTCTTTACCTTTTCTTTCTTTCTATTCATTCTTTCTTTTCTTTCTCAAATTTGGGTAGCCCGACATTTCACGGGATGGGTTGCTATCCCAAACAACCGAAATATACCGCGTGCATACCATCATTTACGGCTTTTCACATCTCGCTAAGCGGTTGCTAATCGTCTTCCGGATGTATGCCTATCAAAGATTATATTCCTCCTAGGCCGAACGGTCCCGGTGCCCCGGCGCAGTCCGTTCGGAGGCAACGTTCCGTGCACGAAAGATTATCACAATTATCTCAAGTCCATTCGACCATGCAACGCCCTATTTTCAAACAACCAAACATAGTCTTGAGCCCGAGACTCAGACTTTATCAAACAACCAAACATAGTCTTGAGTCTGAGACTCAGACTTTAACATCTCGTATTTCTTCCATTAACTTTCTATGTTCTTACATTTCATACTTCGTTTCAATGTTCAACGGCATCATGCCTCAACTTAATGTTCATCAACCGAACGACCCGAAGGTCCCGAACACCTTTCGAGGCATCATATCATATCCGACAGTTCCGCCACATTCATGCCCCAACTGTATTCTTTCGCACCGAAGCTATCTTTTACGATCTCGTGTACGTAGGCACGTTTCGACACATTTATCATCTTTTTTCTCGTGTCGTGCACTTGGTGCACGCATCGAAGCCGTATTTCCATGTTCTATGACTTCGTGTTCAATATTCGTGGCTTGCACGCTAGGGCCCTCGCCTATTGTCTTTCAATATGCTAGCATTTCTAACTCGTGCGCGAAGGCATAGAATGGCTCGTGTACGAAGGCACTCGCCGAATACAGTTATCACATGTTCTTGCAGCTTGTGCACCGAGGCGCTCGCTTTTGCGATATCCAATGTCCCATAGCGACTCGTGCATTTGATGCACGTTTCATTTCAATTGTTCTAACTAGTGTTCGACACACACTACGATTTATCTTCTGATCGGACCACGCCCGCGACGTCGATAGGTTAACTTAGCTTATAATGATATATTCTAACTTAGGCATGATGGAGTAAAAAGAAGAGCAATCCTCCCACCTTGAGTCGATACGCATTGTCGTTTTGCCGAGCCGATGCGGCTCGATTTCATAACTTCGTTGCACGGCCAACTCTCCTGACTTAGCCATTCGAGCACTTCGTGCTTCATTGAATTATACGTCCAATTTGGCTTACCGTGTTAACGCCTCAGTCCATCGCAAGGTGACGATTGGTTTCACGGACCCGTTGCGAATGAGGCAAAATGTTGACCTCTAATATTTCAGTGTAAACGGATAGCATGCACATGAATCCAACTAAAATCAATACTTGCATCGATTCGGACTTGCGCCTTGGTCGATTTGATTTCTTAGAATCGTCGAGCCGTCTCAACGCACTTATCCTTCGGGGTAATGCGGCACTTCGCATCGATTCAACTCGATGCATACTTTGGAAGAATGCAACTCTTCGCATCGACTTAGTTCGATACATTGCTCGGGAAAACGTAACTCTCGTATCGATTCGCATCGATACATTTCATTCGGTCAATGCGACTCTTTGAGTCAACATCTCAGCGTAATGTGCCGTGCGGAGCAGGATATTACAGAATATACCACTCAAAATAAGGTTCATCCTCGAACCAAAACCAACACTCCAATTAAGTGTTTTATATATCGTTTCACGATCTCGTCCCACCAATGTTGTTCAGTTTCACACTATCTTGCAAGCTTTTTATTAACATTTCAAGTCTTTTTTGCAGCTCGATTTGAATTTGTATACAACTCGATTTGGATTCGTACCTATATTTAAGGCGTCCCGAAGATATATGTATTTCGACCAAGTCCAGTGGTAGCAAATTGGAACAAAGCTGACAGGTAATTTCAATCCTATGCTTGCCATCTCGTACTCTCGATCGGACTTGGGCTCTAGTGCTTATTCTCGCAATTCTATTGCATATGCATATTGATACACACGCGATCATCCAACAAATTCAAGGCACAAGATGCGATTCAAAAATCGTATTTCTCACTTCGTAAGTTTCATCGGGACTAGCAATTCTATGCATCGCATCAAGCCATCGCGCATCCGATCACAATGAGTCTCCGCAACGCCTTGCGCTCGACGTCGCTACCCAACTATTTTTAAAGTATTCACTTCATAACTTATCTCGACATAATTCTCTTTTGTTGACTTGTAAAAGCATCAACATTCAGGACTACATCCGCTAGGTGACTTACCTAGACACTGTGCTTAAATTCTCCCGACACAACTTCTAAATTGACATTGCACAAAGGCCAAAATCTATTCAACACAATAGTTTACATCGAGGCGATGGTGCTCAAGGCAACAATCGCTTTGACTCAAAGTCTCTACGATGCATCTTACATTCGATTCCTAACGAGTAGGAATTCACTAGCCAAATTTCCAACTTATCCGTCTCGCAACATCGAATGTAAGTTTGATTCACGCAAGCTCAATTGCAAGGTGAATCCAAATCTAATGACATAACTCATATGTCATTCCCTTATCGTTCTCTCTCGTGCATAGCACGATTCTCATAATCGCCTATCTAAATCACTAAGTCTGTTGGTGAATTTCTAGTTCGATCGTCGACTAACATAACCATTCAAGCATTCATCCGACGAATACTTAAAATCTAGCTACATTATTCTCAATCGAAAGATATTCCTCCATCGCCTATGTAGGTCCTAAAAATTCAAGTTGCACTCATCAACAAAGTCAGAAAATCAAGAAATACAACTTTCAGATGAATTGCGCAGACATCAGATTGTGCATCCTCCAGATTTCGTACGATAGATTGCGCGTACTTCCAAGTGCGCAAGCTGACGTGGCAAATCACCATCATTACCTGACACAAATCAAATCTTCTGACAGCTGACAGCACGGAGAACGAGGCGACCGTTCGTTTAATCGTGCAGCACGGCGCTCGAGGACAGTTGGCAGCGCAATCTATTCCTGCGCAGTCCAAGTCTGTGCAATTCAAAACCCGCGCAATTCAGTATGCGCGTTCTATCGACACAAATGACAAAATACACGTGGCATTCATGCCATCAATTGCTTATTTCGTGGCAACTTTCTATGCACGATCATGCACAATTCAATCAAAAGTTGCCATGTGTCCAAGACATGTGAACCACGATCCAACAACTGCCTGCGCTGTCCACTGTTGCGCAATCCAATTGCTGCGCAAACCATCCTGCGCAGTCTAGAATAACTGAAAGTTAGTTATTTCTCAGAACTCTATAAATAGAGTTTCAAGTCTCCATTCAAGGGGATCAATAATCAGAAATCAGAGATTAGATTATCAGACTTCAAAGTTCAGAGAGTTCAGGAGTTCTTGCCCAAGTGCTGCTGCATTCTTCCGAGGCTTTTGCCTTCAATCTCCGAGGCTTTTTGCCTTTAGTTCCAGAGTTGTTTTCAACTTCAGAGGCTTCGTCTTCAAAGTTCACATCGTCCAAGGGATAAAGCAATCGTCATCTAGATTGGATTCCTAAAGTTGTACCATTCCCAGAATTCAAATTGTAATCTTTTACAAAGTTTGTATCAATAAAGTTCTTCAACTTTTGTTTTTGCAAACAAAATGGCAACTCTGCTGGAGACGACTTTCTCCTCCGACGAGGAAGTGACAACTCAATGTGACGTAGCGTCTATCGGAAAGACGCAGAAGACACTGGTTGTAAAGGTCAACCAGACAACTTATGAAGCCATGATCAATTCCAAGACCACTCCTCGCACTGCAACCACTTCTGCTGCGAGTAAAGTGCGCACAGTTTGGGTCTCCAAGACTGCTGTGCAGTCCATTAACTCTGCCAGCAAGACTGCTGCGCAGTTTACCAAAAAGCCTACTGCACAATCTGTTGCACAGTCTACAGTTGCTGCTACTAAGACTGTTGCACAATCTGTCTCTACTACTGCTACGCAATCTGCTATTGCCAGTACACAGAAGACTTCATATGCTGCCTTAGCCAAGTACAAAACTCCTATGCCCCTGGCGCAATTGGCTGCCAATCTGTCTGCGCAGTCCAATGCTCCAACATCCAGAGTCCACCCTAAGCACTCTGTAGCAAGAACTCCTGATGCGCAAACCACAGTTTTTGTGACTAAAACCAGTGTGCCATCCTTTCATGTGCAAACTGATCCTGCACAATCCAAGAGTGACAGCCTTTTGGCTAAACTCTCTTCTTCTCATAACAAGGGAAAAGGCTCTGCTCCTCTTCTCAAACACACTGTTGCTTCTATGCAATCTACTGGGGGTAGTCCTTTGGCTATTCCTCTTCCTCTTCAAAACAAAGGAAAAGGTCCGTTGGTCTTTTCTCAAACTTCCTTGTCCCATGACTTGGAAGACAATAGAGGAAAACGCTCTTTAGCTAACCCTTCTCCACAAAACAAAGGAAAAGGCCCTTTGGTCTTTTCTCAATCTTCTTCAATTTTTACCGGAGAAGATCAATCTGAACGTGCTTTGGCACCAATCAGTACTAAAACTCTTTCAAACAAGGATGTTTCTTTCCTTTATGACAAGAGGACTTGTACTGACCAAAGAGGTATTCTGCCTACCCCGGTAG
Source organism: Iris pallida (assembly GCA_029216955.1). Taxonomy (NCBI): domain Eukaryota; kingdom Viridiplantae; phylum Streptophyta; class Magnoliopsida; order Asparagales; family Iridaceae; genus Iris; species Iris pallida. Next base: position 13,343,470 of record JANAVB010009198.1, on the reverse strand, counting down.
CAGAATTCAAAGATCTCCCAACTCTCAAGATTTCCCGTTCCAGGCAGGGAAAACTGCGGGTGTCTCAGACAGAAACCCCTGGGGGTGAATTTGCTGATCTTAGAACTTATCTCAACAGACCCACTTAGGTGAAGCGCAAACAGCCAATGCCGAGGACCAAACACCATCAAAAACAAACTTCCAGGGCCAAAGATCCTGACACTTATGCCAATGAAGTGAGCACTTCCTTGTATACTCAAGGGACTAAACATTTGAAGAATCGGAATCATGTTCCGAACATTATCAAAGAACAGATCTCTCAGAATTTTTCTCGTCATACTGTTGTTCCCGATCTCCGTGAACATCTCAGAAAAAAATGAGACAATATTTCAACACCTTCAGTTCGACCATCTGATCATAATTGCAACCACAAGTCATCATCCAATATTGTTGTCAAACAACAAAATGATCTGTCTTCGATCGTCTGACTTTTACTAAATCTGAACCGATGTCAGAAGAAGATAAAATCTTGTATGCTTCTATTAACATGACTTCCCGAGACACTGGGGGTAGACGGTGCTCTAAGCATGGTAAACCTCATAAACCAAGTCAACGGTATTTAGAATTACTCCAAGAATCTTCTGAGGGAGTGTTTCGACATACCCGTTCTCGAAGCCGAGACACAATCGATCAAAGGAATCTTCTTCAAGATCCTTCGGGTTATCTTCCTGCTTCTCATTCAGGAGACGATTCTTTCTCCGACTATGATGCATATAGCGAAAGCTCTGAACAGACAGTGTCTTCCACTGTACCAAGAGAAGTGACAGCTTATGTTGTCACTGATGATCCGGATGCTTCAACATCTACAAATCAAGAACAGCGAATCACTGCACTTGAAGACAAGCTAAAAACCATGGCTGAAATGGTTGCTAGTATGCATTCTATCATTGCGGCACAACATGCTACACCACCGACTATACCTATTGCTAATCCAGAGATCATAGCATCTTCAATACCTGCCAATACTGGGCTGGGGGTAGTGTCTCCTCAAATGCCTCATGTGCAAGTACAAGTTCAAACTATACCTAGTCAGTCAGGAGCTGGGGGTAGTGCTTACAATGCTGTTCCTCCTCCTACCACTCTAACTCAACCTGCTCCTTCTTTGTCATCCGAAGATGCCAATGAAGCTGTCAAACTCTTGCGAACACAATTCGAAGCCTTTAAAGAGAAAGACAACTTGCAAAGATTGGGGATCAAGCAACCTTATCCAGTTGAGTGGAAAGAGGTCCCGTTCCCACCAAAGTACAAGATCCCAACAATCTCTTTGTTTGATGGCAGTACTTCCCCTAGCCAGTTTATCAATCATTTTGAGGTAATGACCGTTCAACTCCAGCCAAATGACGCTCTTCTTACCAGAGTGTTCGTCGGTTGTTTAGCCGGCGTAGCATATGATTGGTACAGAGGTTTGCCCGATGGTTGTATCATTTCTTTCTCAGGTCTCAAACAAATCTTCCTGGAACGGTTCTATGAAGGATTCAACGACATGACTATGTCGGCTCTCAACAAAATCAAACAGAAACACAATGAAACTGCTGAGAGTTTTATCGAACCGCCATGAAGCCTTGAAGATGCCTCCCGGGACTCCAGCTGCTGTCACTATTGATACTTGTAAGGCAAATCTTTTGCCTATCATCAGTATGTGGACAGGATCTACCCAGTTCCAAAATTGGCCCTCATTCATTGTCAACGCCAAAGCTACGGAAGTAAGTGCCGAGAAGTTCAAACAATTGGGGGTACAAATGTCTAACCCTGATCGGGATGAACACCAGACATCAGGTGGTGGCAACCGCCAGAACAACCGCAAAGCAAAAGAGACTTTGAACATCAATCTGAACAAGAATAAAGAGTCTCTAGCTGTCAATGTGGCTCCGCCTACTTCCACTCCGACTTCTTCTGCACCGCCACCGAGGGAACCTCGTCCGAAAGTAGAATATTCCTTCGACGAGAATGATACTGCAAGCATCTTTGAATGTTTACTCAAAAGCAACAAGATTCAGCTCCCAGACCCAAAGAAACCTGATGAAGTGGTAAGACAGATCATCCTAAATATTGTGTTTACCACAGGTTCATTGGACATCCTACTCGAGCATGCTACGTGCTCAAAGGCAAAATTCAAGAGCTTCTCAATGCTGGTGTCGTCATTCTGCAGCAAGATGAGATGACTGTTACTGCAAACATGGTTTCGGTTTAATTCGGTGACTTTTCTCCGCAGATGGTACTGCACGGTGTCATTTCTATTCCCAAAACTACTCTTGAGATTGAGAATCTTCTGCCTCCACCAAATGAAGGTCTTGTCCCCTTGTCTCTTGACAACGGCGAAGTTATCTGGGTCCATCCAGATCTTGTTTCTGAATTCGAAGTCTCTTCCTATTCTAAAAAGAAAGACCGCTCCAAAAGCAAGATAAAGACCTGCAATATGGTGTCTTTTGAACCCATCATTGACGAAGAAATTCTGCTAGGCACCAGATCAGGGAAAGCTTACTTGAAGGAGTATCCTGGTACTCAAGAAGATCCTGTCTCTTCTTCTGAACCTGCTCCAGCACAACCTGCTTCCACGAAAGAGATCCCTTCCACATCCTCACTAGTTGTAGTGCCTATTCCTCCTAAGCCGGTGGTTGCCGATAAAGGCAAACAACAAGTCCGCTTTGACAAGCCCCTGAAGAAATCATCTCCTACAGGACTTGAAAAGCCATACAACTTTGATATATTGGCTCAACTAGCCAATACACCAGCTAGGTTATCAATCTTTGAGCTCTTGCGCCTTTCTAAGGAGACTCGAGAAACTCTAAGTGAAGCCCTGATGCAGGCTGAAACTTGCCAAACTCTCCTCAAGAAACCGGAAGCAGAGCCAGTTTCTTGCCATCATTGTCACAGCGTATTAGAATTGATTCCAAACATCACTTTCACTCAGGATGATATGTTGCTGGAGGATAATAGACATGATCGTCCTCATTATTATACAGGGTATGTTGATTCGATGAAAGTCGATCGTATCCTGATAGATCCAGGGTCTGCACTCAGTATCATGCCAAAGACAATGCTAGATACATTAAAATACCATTGCATAGTCTTTCAAGCACAATCACCACTATCTTGGGATTCAACCAAGGAAGGAGTGAACCGTTGGGTAAGATTCGCCTAAAACTCCAAATAGACAATCTTCGTACAAAGGTGACCTTTTATGTCATCGACAATCATGGTTGTTCTTACAACGCTCTTCTGGGAAGACCTTTCCTCCATGAACATAACATTGTTCCATCAACTCTTCATCAATGCTTTAAATATGTTGATGACAAAGGAGAAGTTCACAAAGAAGTTGCAGACCTTTATCCTTTCAAGGGTGTCGAAGCATATTGCAATGTCGCTCGTATGTATAAAAAAGAATTTATGAAAGTGGTATTGGCCATGGATACTGAAGAAGACCAAGAAGCAGTGCCCAAAGACACTCTTATTATACCTGTTAAAGGGCGTGTTTCCCACCCTCAGTCTTCTAAACTACTGGCTATTCATTTGCCAGTCCAGAGGCAATCTACTGATGGCAATCAGGATAAAAGAGAGCTCACCTCTTCTGAGCCATTTGTTATCGACTTACGTCGTAACAAGGACAAAAAGCAGCTCACTTCTTCTGAGCCACTTGTTGTCGATTTAACTCATAACAAGGAAAAAAAGGAGCTCACCTCTTCTGAGCCACTTGTTATTGACCTTCGTCGTAACAAGCCTCTTCCACGCTCTTCTTCTCCCCCTCTTGTAATCAATCTGACCAAGCCTGCTAAGGCTAAAGGTCCTGCTGTAAATACAGATGTACATATCAATGAAAAAGTATCTACTTTTCAGTATACTGATGTTATTTATCATACTAAATGCTATTTGGATATGTTAGATAGCTTCAAATCATTTACAATAGGAGTTTTGCAATCTCTTTAAATAGAAGTTTCATGTGAACACTCAAAAGATTCATATCATATTGTTCCTGCTCGCAAGAAAGGTGAACATCCAATATTTTTTAGTAAAAGACCGGAACAAAAATTCAGCTATACGGATGATAGCAAAGTTAACGACACGGGACATCTTCAATTCCGTCGTTACAGTCAACAATCAAAAGACATTGTCCGAAAAATGGGTTATGACTTCAAGAGTGGCCTCAATTACGGTAAGGGCAGAAGGACTCCTCTCCGTACCGCTGTTCCACAAGGAAAGTCAGAAATGTATTACAGTAGGTCCAAAAGAGGTCTTGGATATGCTTCTCCTCCGATGTTATCCCCAGCAGGTTCTGAATCTGATAGCGAGGAGCGTTCTAACTCTTCTGATTCCAGGTCATGGGATTCTGACACCAGCGTTGGTGAAGTCCATCGTGTGATCGTATCTTCTAATATGGTATCCGCTGAACTCTCGGAAGGATATGATGAGGACGTTGAAGAAAATCCTGAAACAGATCCTTGGGCTCAACAAATGGATAATCAGTGGGTACTTCGATTTGAACAAAGAGAACCTCCTACTGAAGATCAACTAGTTCAAGTTGAGGTAGGGGAAAGCGAGTCACCTCGTCCAATCTTTATTAGCAAGAATCTTCCAGAAGCAGATAAGCAAGAGTTGATTCTTCTCATTAAAGAATATATTGACGTCATTGCTTGGAGTTACGAAGACATGCCAGGTTTAGATCCCAAAATTGCTACTCACAAACTGAACATTCTGCCTAATGCTAAACCAGTCAAACAGCAGCAACGGTGATTCAAGCCTGAAATGATGGACGCGATCGATGATGAAGTCAAGAAGCTTATCGCTTGTGGCTTTATTCGAGAAGAACGACATCCTGATTGGGTAGCTAACGTTGTTCCAATCTTGAAGAAAACTGGCAAAGTTTGAGTCTGTATCGACTTTCGGGATCTTAATGAAGCATGTCCGAAAGATGAATTTCCTCTCCCTATCACGGACGTCATGATTGACAATACTTGTGGGTTTGAGTGAATATCTTTTATGGATGGATTCTCTGGATACAATCAGATCAAGATGAATCCTGAAGATGAAAAACACACATCTTTCCGTACTCCTCGGGGAGTCTATTGCTATACAGTGATGCCATTTGGTCTCAAGAACGCTGGTGCAACTTACCAACGGGCCATGAGTACCATTTCAGAGATCATCTTCGTAAAACAGTCGAATGTTATGTTGATGATATCGCTGTTAAAAGTCGTCTGAAGGAAGATCATATCCAAGATTTGAGAACAATCTTTAATCTCATGCGTCAACATCAGCTCAAGATGAATCCCACCAAGTCATTCTTGGGTGTCTCTAGTGGTAAGTTTCTTGGCTTCGTTATTACCTCTAAGGGTATACACGTGGATCCCGAGAAGATCAAAGCCATTCAAGAGATGCGTCCTCCACGCAATCTGAAAGAGCTACGAGGATTCCGAGATCAACTTGCATACATTAGGAGATTCATTTCGAACTTATCTGGACGCTGCAGACCATTCACTCAACTAATAAAGAAGGGTGTATCTTTTATTTGGACTGAAGAATGTCAACAAGCGTTCGATGACATCAAACGATATCTCATGAACCCGCCGGTCTTGGTGCCACCAATCTCAGGTATTCTATTCTTAATGTACGTCCGTGCCATGGATCATTCATTGGGTGCTTTACTCACCCAAAAGAATAAAGAAGGTCATGAACAAGCCATCTACTATCTCAGTCGTACTATGATTGGTGCTGAACACCGTTATAGTCCGGTTGAAAAAAAATGTCTAGCCCTTATGTTTGCCGTTCAAAAGACAAGGCATTACATCATTGGTCAAACCATTCATGTCATATCCCGAGTCAATCCTCTTCGGGTACTAATAAAGAAGCCTAGCACACTCAACTTTCGGCTTGCTACATGGGCTATTCTTCTAGCCCAATATGACATGGTGTATGTTCCTCAAAAGTCTGTCAAAGGTCAAGCACTGGCGGATTTCTTGGCGGCTCATCCCGTACCAGAAACATCCAAGCTTTACGATGAAATTCCAGACGAGACGTTGGAAGTCAACATGATCTCTGAAGAATTTCCAACCTGGCATTTATTCTTTGACGGAGCATCCAGAATCGGACCCAATGGTGCTATTGTAGCAGGAGTTGGAGTTGTTCTCGTTTCTCCAGATGGATCAACTATCCAAAGAGCTTATTCTTTAGATGAACCTGTTCCAATAATGTAGCAGAATACAATACTCTACTTATCGGTCTTCAATTAGCCAAGCAATTGGACATTGAATATCTCGAAGTTTACGGCGACTCTAAGCTGGTTGTCAACCAGGTTAGAGGAACTTATGAAGTCCGTCATCAAGATCTGGTACCTTACTTTGAAGCAGCAATCAACATGGCTATATCATTCAAAGCTTTCTTTATTGAATATGTACGTCGAGCTTGCAATACTGAAGCAGATGCCTTAGCCAATCTTGCAGCAGTCTTAGCCGTTCCCATCAGAAGACAACAAGTGGTGGTTATCTCTAATCGAGAATTGTTTTGTGTCGAAAACAATCGTAACATCGAGTTCAGTAATTTTGCTGAAATTAATGTTATCAATGAAGATTGGAGAACTCCTTTCATCGATTTCGTGGTTCACGATATACTCCTCGAAGATCCTAAGGAGGCTACAAGTATTCGACGACGATCTCTACGGTTCTACTACAATCAAACCACTAAGACTCTCTATCTGCGGACTTATGACGGTCTCCTTCTACGTTGTCTAGCTGGTGAGGAAGCAAAATAGGTGTTACGTGAAGCTCACGACGGTGTCTGTAGAGCACATCAGCCTGGTCCTAAACTATAGGATCGCATCCGAAGAATGGGTTACTATTGGCCCTCTATGGTATCAGATGCCATCGAATATGCAAGGAAATGTCGAGCCTGTCAAATCCATACAGATTTCATTCATCAACCTTCAGAATTTCTACACCCGACAGCCGCTTCCTGGCCTTTCGAAGCTTGGGGCATGGATGTCATAGGTCCTATTAATCCTCCTTCTTCTAGAGAACATCGGTTCATTTTAGCAATAACAGACTACTTCTCTAAGTGGGCTGAAGCTATACCCTTGGCTGAAGTCAAGACCAATAGTGTCATCAACTTCGTCAAACACCATGTCATTTATCGATTTGGTGTCCCTCGGCAAATTATTCATGATAATGGACCACAATTCATCAGCCAAAAATTTACCAGATTCTGTGATGATCACCGGATTGACAACGTTGCCTCGACTGCCTACAATCCTGCCGCTAATGGATTAGCTGAAGCTTTCAACAAAACTATTATCAAACTCCTCAAGAAGTTTGTATCTACTAACAAACGGAATTGGAGTGAAAAGCTTGGTGAATGTCTTTGGGCCTACCGAACTATGGTCCGCAACCCCACAGGTTTTACGCCTTTCTCTTTGGTATATGGCTATGAAGCTGTTCTTCCTCTGGAACTTCAAATTCCTTCTTTAAGGATTGCCATTGCTAACGAGCTCACTACAGAGAACAATGATCTTCTTCGACTTCAAGAATTGGAGGCACTTGATGAGAAACGGTTAATGGCTCAACAACATATTGAGTTATACCAAGCTCGCATTTCTAAGACTTTCAACCGTAAAGTGAAGGTCAGAGCCTTTCAGCAAGGAGAACTTGTTTTAACAGTCAGACGTCCTATGACTATGACTCATATGAGTAAAGGCAAATTCGGCGCAAAGTGGGAAGGTCCCTACGTTATAAGCAAAGTCTTCTCAAATGGAGCTTATCAACTCTCAGAACTGGATGGACGAATTGCAATGATGCCTATCAATGACAAGTTCCTTAAAAAGTACTATGTGTAAATGTACATGCTTGTAAATCATCAGACAAGTTCAAGTTCATAAATAAAATTTTATTTCATCATGAATGATAGTACATGATATTAAGGAAGGTCACTATCATCTTTCTCTACATTTGGACGAGGACCACTGCCGTCCTTTTCAAAAACACGGTCGGCAAAAGAGCCGAGAACTTCCTTGCTGGAACCCACTAGGAACTTGCAAGCGGCCATCCTCATGGCTTCCTCTTCTTCGGTCCTTCCTGGTTCAAGCAGAAAGTCCAGGATGTCTCGCGGTGGCTTGGGTGCAGACGAACCTTCGCCTACTTCTGCCTCCTTTGATTGAATTGGATTGACAAGACATTCTTCAGTGCCCTTCTCATCTTTGGGGCGAGATCAGCCTTCTTGGATGCATCTCCAGATGACATTTTTTTATGTTAGAAAAGAAGAGGTGCTCCTTTCTACCAAAATTTTGTTCTATTTATAGGCAAATAATGAAGCAACACATCCATCCGACGGTTCGTCCGTTCATTATCATCCGACGGTTCGTCCGTTCCTTCATCATTCAATCCATACGACGGTTCGTCCGTTCATTATCATCCGACGGTTCGTCCGTTCATTATCATCCGACGGTTCGTCCGTTCCTTCATCATTCAATTCACTTGACGGTTCGTCTGTTCATTACATTCATCCAACGGTTCATCCGTTCATTATCATTTGATGGTTCCTCCGTTCATTATCACCCGACGGTTCGTCCGTTCATTATTATCCGACGGTTCGTCCGTTCATTATCATCCGACGATTTACCTGTTCATTCATCACCACTTGACGGTTCATCCGTTCGTTATTATCCATTTTGACGGTTTATCCGTTCATTTCATCATTTGACGGTTTTCCCGTTCATCTCACATCCACATCAGCAACTTATCATTTCGATTAAGTTGTCAATTAAGATAATGATATTCGGTATATTCTGCCACGTCCATATTACCTCTGAGCAGATATAATGAATATAATTATTTTCTACAAAATCATCAAGAAATATATCATGTATGGCACATCTGAATATATTTTCTATCTCTATTATTTATATCTGAACAAGATATGCAACAAATAGTGGAGCCACAGCAAAAATGTCTTTTATTAATTAAGATATGAGACATTACAAAAACATAAATACAAAATGTTCTACTAAGACGGAGGTATTATCAGATTATCAATCTGCTGCTTTAAAGTCTGCAGCCGTTCTTCACGAGTGGACATTACCCTCCTTCCGGCCTCTTCCATCCCGGTTTCTTCATTGAAAGCAGGCATGGCCACCATTCGGCGAGTAATCTCAGTATTATGAGCTTCCACATACTCATCTCTCTCCTGAATCAGAGCATTGAATTGTTGAGTCGCTAGTTGATGATCAGCAACTTCATCTTCTAATTCTTTCTGGAGACGAGCAATCTCTGCCCTTAGCTCAGCAGCTCTCTTTTCTTTTCTCTCGGCCATCAAGGTTACTGATTCCAGCTTGGAGTTATATTCAGCAGATTTTGTAGAGAAGGCTTCCAAAAGATTCTGGAGATTGACCCTTTCAATATCAGCTGCTTGAGCCAGTTGCTCGAATTCTGCTTGCACTAGAGATTCTACGTCTCCTTGGTTGAGCTCTTTGTAACTTTTGATGAAAATCTCTAATTCATTCAAAATATGTTCCTGGAGAGTGGCTTGAGCTTTGTCACCTTGTTCTCGGATGGCTCTTATTAAGAGAGAGGTTGGACCCCTAACCATGAAAAAATCAGTACCCTCTTTCTCCATCATTCTTTTTACTAGAGGTCCCAAAGATTCAAAAAAGCATCTGGTAAAAGATTGAATCACAAGATTGTTCGTTGCTATAGCACCAGGAGTTGCAGCTACTCATGTTGATGACGAGACCGTAGGATGTTCAATCTTTCGCATCTGGACAACGGGCTCTTTGAACAATGGAGCTAAAGTGGAGCTAGTTGCCCCTCCTGGTTGTTCTTCTGAAAAAAGAAAAAATTGTCATTTTTTGCCTGTTGTTTGCTATTGTCCAAGAAGATTAAAGATTTAAATTATCTTACCATGGTTGAACCCAGCAATGAGCCTATCATCTGCTGAAGTAGACTCTGGCCGAGCAGAAGTAGCTTCAGCCATAACAGCTTGACTACTGCCCGCTTCAGAACCACAGGATAGATGATGACTGCTACTAACAACCACCGTCGTTATAGGCACTATGTCCGTGCACGTCGGAGGTGCTAGAAAAGTCTCAAGATCTGCAGGAAATACAAATAAAGACGTTAGCTATCAATCTATTTAAGAAGAGATTGCTAATTTTATTTTATACCTTGAGGATCAGTGGCGGGAGTTTCTTCCGGAGCTTCTTCATCTAATGCTTTTTCTGGAGATACTGTTACCTCAACATCCTTTTCAGGATTTAAGGTATCAGCAGCATTTTCTGGAACCTCGACATCCTTTTCAGGATTCAAGGTACCATCAACAGCATTAGGAGATATATGCTCTTCATCATCTCTTTCGAGATCTTGCATATATTCATCAATATTCTCAGACGAAGAGCTCTCTTCATCTTCATCTTCTTCTGGTGCATTTCCGCTGGTATTTGCAGCTTGGTCACAATAGTCATCCAGCGGGCTGTAACTGCAATCTTCTAGAGCCGCAATCACTTCGCGATCTTCTTCTTCGCGGAGGGTTCTAGGAGTAGGCGGAAGTTGAATTATCTCCGCAGCAGGTAGAAGAGAGTGTACAACATTTTGCTCTTCTTCCACAATACTTCCTCTGGGCTCTTCGGCCTCAGTTCTTGGATCAGGATCTTTCCTCTGCTCTTCTCTATGTTCTGGACTAGGAGTTTTATTCCTAGGATCTGAAACAGGAGTGGGAGATGGCAAGGTTAATCCAGCTGCAGCATCCATTACCATTGAAGACAGGGCTCGATTTCTTCTTTGGGCCAACTTCTTTCTTTTCAGGGGCCTCTCAGGGCTCTCTATATTTACAGTCTCGACTTGTCTTTGGACAGAGGTCGGTGTAGTGGCCTCTTCTTGCTGGATTGTCTCGGCCAGCTGCCGAGATTGAGATCTAGTTGTGATCTTTTCAGAAGAATGATCTAAGATCAATTTCTTCTTTGCTGCTGGAGCAGGAGGCTCTTCTCTTCTCCTCCTTTTTGCTGGAGATTTGCCCACCTTCAAAGAGACACGTAGTGGCGCGTTAACTTCTTGAGGGAACATAACATCCCTTGAAGCTTCCAAAGGTGCATCTTCTGGCTCATGTACTTCATCATTTCCTATGAGCGACATGACGACTCCTCCCCTCTTCAATCTTGTTGAAGATGCGAAGCTATCCGTGAGGTTGAAATTCTCAGCAAAGGTGTTTGAAGATGTATAAAAAACTGAGTATGTAAACAGCATCCGAGGGCCATGATTGCTGTTTACAGGCATCGAGAACGTCGCTTTCGTATCTCGAGCATTATAATAAGCCCATGCTCGGGCCCCATCTATCAAATAACCCTTTACCTGGAGACATGTGATAGCATTCCCCACATGGAATTGGTCGTACCCGAACTGCCGGGCAAATCGACTTGGTAGATATGGCTCTAAATAACATTCATCTTCAAACCGGTACACCAAATGGGATGGTCGAATTGTTTTCAACCACTCAAAAGCTGCACGGCTCAGAGGATGCATCTGCGAGTCAATCATTTTTGTCCGCATTTGTTCGTAACCAGCAGGAGGATGGGTGCAATAAAAGTTCCATTCTTTACTCAAGTTTAGAGCATATCTACAATCTCTCAGGGCAGTGAATTTCCACTTACCATTGGACTATCTCCGTAAAAAACTGCCGTCGACCGGTCCCATGCCGGGATCCATCAAAGTGGGATGGTGAAGGAGCAACCACCCAAATAGATATGTATATGGTAATTCCAATCGTGGAAATTCTTTTTCACCCTTGGACTTCAGCATCAGATCGACATATAGACGAAGACCAGCATTCAGCTTACAAGTCATTGCTGACAGAAGATCCATCTTATAGCCGAAGACTAATCTGACGGCAACAAAAAGAACACCGCGATGGAAGCGGTCTACAGCACTGGATCCCGGGACTACAAACCGACGGAGCCAATGTGTCAGAAACCCTGCTAATTGGGCTTCTTTTGACATCGGTCTATATCCTACTCTCAGATAACTTTCGAGAGTATCTCCTTTCTTCAAAGGAGGACATTGATAATCATCTTTCATCTCTTTATCAAAATCACCACTTTCTTCCATCAACTTCATCACTTCTGTGTTGCTCAATGGCTTAAAGAAATCAGGATAACATCTGTCATGTTCCTTGGTCTTTGGTTCTTGAATGTGGTTAAGGAACAGATAAGGTAGCCATTTCGAGGAATAGCAAGTGTTTGATGTGGCACTTTTATAGAACGGGGAACAAATTTTATAATGGCATAGCAGTTCCTCGAAGACTGCTACCATTTGTGCATTCTCTCTCCGGAGTCTGTCCAACTCATCATTGGTTGGAACAAATTCTTCGTATGGGGCATCTCCCATTGGCAAGTAAGAGATGTACTTCATCTCATGGAGTGCAAATCCGATTTCTCCGCCAGGAGTCATGAAGGTCCCTGTTCTGTAATTATACCTCTCTGCTAAAGCCAAAAACAGGTGCAGGTTCGGAGCAAAACCATAGACAGTGGCATGCACTGCTTGGTACAAGTTGATTTGCTGCAGTTCGCTTTCAACTTGGTCAGAATCTAATTTGCTATGCAGCTCCATCTTTTAAAATTTGGATTCACCAATCCAGTGAGTCTGATGTCTTGCTCAGGATATCTTTTTTCGACTTTCGCAAACTCATTTGCGAAAATTGGGGTTCTGACGGGCATTAACAGAGAAGAATTCTCCGGCGGAATGCAACCGGGTTTCAGACCTCTCAACAAAACACTGTACCGCTCTGAGGAACTGTAAAACATATCCTTCTTACTGGGCCCCTTCTTCACAAAAATTCTTCCTGGACGGGCATCTTGGAACGGTGTAAGGTTCCATTCCATCTTCCTCGGATAGCTCGCATGAGCATACCGGGATAAGGAGAGGCAGCATGGAACATTTGGTATCGAGAAAGATCTATCCATCTGATGGACAATCCTTTCTTCCATCCTTGGTCTTGGTTGAGAACTTTTCTCAAAAGCTTCACCGAATAGGAATAAAGGTTTCTTGTGTATGACAGCATCTGCCGTTTCCAGAGGTTGTCCATTCATCAAACATTGCAGTGTTTCACTGTCTTGGGATATCAAAATGGCCTGACGGGAAGTCGACAGATCATATTGTGGATAATGCACATGTGACAAGTCCTCTTTATATTCTGATTACGAAAGGGTCCCTACTAAGTTCTCGTATTCTGGGTCTTCTCTAGTATTAACTGCAACAGACAGAGAAAACAAAATTTTTTAGTATAAGTCAAAATCAAAGATTCAGGTTGCGCAATATCAGATTGCGCAAATAATCAGATTGCGCAAACAAACAGACATCAGTTTGCGCTGACAAATCTCGCACAAATCAGCAAATTGCGCTGACTTTTTTCAGCGCAGTTCAACCGATTGTGCAGACAGTCTTCCTTCATAAAAATAAAGGAATGAATTGATTTGTGCAACCAAAACCCTAAAAAGGGTGGCGCAGTATGATCCTATCTCTAAAAAGAGATAGATTTCGAAAGGAACAGTGAAATCAAAACTCTAAAAAGAGTTTTTGATTAGGTTAACTACCTATCATTGCTGGATGTGCAGTTTCATGGCGAGAAGCTCGGCGCGCAGCCCTAGTCGATGATTCGGCGGGGGCCTTGCCCTTAGCGGCGGCAGAGGATCGTCGGGGAGCCATTGAAATCATCGAAGAAGAAAGAAAGGAAGAACTCAGAAGTTTTTCTCTCAAGTGCACGAAGAAAGCAAGTAAAAAATACTTCGAAGGAATTGAAGAGCTATTTATAGCTTTTCAAAATCGAAACGGCCGCCTTAGATTGCGCCTAAAAATGGGCTAAATCCTCATATTGTGCAGACAGCTCACTACGAGCGCAAATTGATTTCAAATTCAAAATTCAAAGTATTTAGAAATTTTGAAAAAATTCAACTTTCGAAAACTTTAAAGGGGGTCTTGTAGGTCCTAAAAATTCAAGTTGCACTCATCAACAAAGTCAGAAAATCAAAAAATACAAATTTCAGATGAATTGCGCAGACATCAGATTGCGCATCCTCCAGATTGCGCACAATAGTTGTGCGTACTTCCAAGTGCGCAGGCTGACGTAGCAAATCACCATCATTACCTGACACAAATCAAATCTTCTGACAGCTAACAGCACGGAGAACGAGGCGACCGTTCGTTTAATCGTGCAGCACGGCGCTCGAGGACAGTTGGCAGCGCAATCCATTCCTGCGCAGTCCAAGTCTGCGCAATTCAAAACCCGCGCAATTCAGTGTGCGCGTTCTATCGACACAAATGACAAAATACACGTGGCATTCATGCCATCAATTGCTCATTTCGTGGCAACTGTCTATGCACGATCATGCGCAATTCAATCAAAAGTTTCCATGTGTCCAAGATAGGTGAACCACGATCCAACAACTGCCTGCGCAGTCCACTGTTGCGCAATCCAATTGCTGCGCAAACCATCCTGCGCAGTCCAGAATAGCTGAAAGTTAGTTATTTCTCAGAACTCTATAAATAGAGTTTCAAGTCTCCATTCAAGGGGATCAATAATTAGAAATCAGAGATTAGATTATCAGACTTCAAAGTTCAAAGAGTTCAGGAGTTCTTGCCCAAGTGCTGCTGCATTCTTTCGAGGCTTTTGCCTTCAATCTCCGAGGCTTTTTGCCTTCAGTTCCAGAGTTGTTTTCAACTTCAGAGGCTTCGTCTTCAAAGTTCACATCGTCCAAGGGATAAAACAATCGTCATCTAGATTGGATTCCTATAGTTGTACCATTCCCAGAATTCAAATTATAATCTTTTATAAAGTTTGTATCAATAAAGTTCTTCAACTTTTGTTTTTGCAAACAGCCTAGACTTATCGTCAACATGCATCACGTTATATTTGTAATCGATGCAATTTCATAGGCGATATCGCATGAGTCATCTTATGGGTCTGTAACATTCAATTTGATTTGGCGGTCAAGTCTTCTAGGGTCAGCTGCCCCGAAGCTACGCTCGATAATTGTGGATCATCACCGAATGACAGTTTTACTACAAACCATGCTATATCTTATTTTGGAGCCAAATTACGTTCCGACAATTTCTATGCGACTATCCAATTTCGGATAAAACTATTTCTATCGGCGCAACTGATGCGCAACTATCCTCCGAGTAAAGTCATGCACTACCGTCGATGATTCTGCTATTCACGAATCATCTCCTCGCATTGAGTTTGAGTCTATCTTATTTGCGGTCGAACACGAGATGCTATACGCATCAAACAATCGTCGATGATGTATAGTCTCGTCTTGATCAATCACAAAGTCATGATCAACCAGTTCGTTCATTCTCGTATTGTTATTTATAAAATTTGATAGCGCGAGGCAAACTCCATTTTGTATTCTCACATCGTCTTATGTTTCCTTATGTATCGATCTCGATACGTCGTATCAATTTCGATAGCGTAAGGGTCAACTTTGATTCTGTTTCAACGTCGTCAACTTGCATTGCGTATGTCCAAGTTCTCCACAAACATTTCCGTACATCTCGAATCGTTTCTCGATTCGTTGCATTCCGTTATACTTTGATCGCGTAACCGAGTTACCGATTATCCAATATCGAACCCTCGAGTTATACGATCATACCCTCTAAGGTTTTGCGTGTTTCAGTCGTACTCAAATGAGTGTTGCCGTAACGTAACCAACTATCTCTTAGGCAGTATTTACCCACATCAACCAACTCTTCACCGATGTCGCACATCATGCGATCCGATTATAATTCGCCTCGCCTAACATTTCTATCGAGATCGCAAGTCGTGCGACTCATTTGTAAGTTCGAGTTTCCCTTTCCCGTCGATCCGATTATTGCTTCAAGGCATAATCGTTCCGCTAGTCCCGGTCGTTCGACCGACTTATAATTTCCTTTCGACGTATCATTCATTGATACGAGTCTCGCCTTATCGTCCCAACTGATTTTCGAAGAAAACTTGCATCAACATACCGTCGTACAAATTTCCAATCGAGTCTCGGTACTCTTCCGTCCGTTGCGGACAAATCTTTCGCAATTCTCACAACGCGTCAATGCAATTCATTGCACAAGTGGTATACCATATACCACTAAGAATCGAGTCATTCATCGCAGGCGTGGTATGGCATATACCACTCGGAAATCAAGTCATTTCCCTCGCATTATACTCACTATGAACCAACAATCTCTTCCGACTCACCATTTTGGCAGTGATCGTGCTTGATCACAACCGTAACTTTGATTAAATCAAATCCGACACAACTGGGCCAATGTTTTCATTTGCTAACACAAATTCGGTGTGCAACCGAATGATTCATTCTATCGATTTATGATTTCAGTTCCTTTCGTTGCATCTCGTGCAACGATTTATTTCCAATCTCCTTTGCACTCCGTGCAACTATTACTTTGATATGCGTTGTACCACGTGCAACAATTTACTTTCGATACGTATTGTACATCGTGCAACGACTTATTTCTGACATTCATTGTACCTCGTGTAACGATTTATTTTTTAACATCTGTTATATCTCGTGTAACAATTTATTTCCGACTTTCAAAGTCAATGCTCAAACCCGTTCAACACATTCGATATTGACTTATTACTTTCATTGCAACGCATTATTTAAGTTTTTGCATTGGTGCAACCAATATTCACAACCTATTGCACTTCGTGCATCATTTTATTTCTCATTCGACATGTTACATTGCAACAACAACATCTCAATCGTATTTCACAATTTGTTGCACTTGCAACAACTAACATTTTACGGCTCGTTGCATTCAATTCAACAAAACGTTTCACGACTCTCTCCGCAACATCATGTAAATTCGAAGTACTTGCGGTAATGTTACCCGACTTTGTATTAAACTTATTGTATGGAACATCCAGTACGGCATCGAGTAGAGTCAAGAGTGATTTGATTTGTGGTGGGCAACTCTTTGGAATTGAAACAAAGCAAACGTCTAGAGGAAATTGAGCCTAGAGCTCTGATACCAATCTGTTATGCCTCGACATGGAATCACCCGAATCATCGTCCTCGCAGGGGGCGTGATGCCAAACAAGCCTGGAGTTGCGCTCGTGCAAGGCAAGATGACAAGTTCTCAAATAGTTATCTTTGAGTTGATATTAGCAACGAAAGAAAAACAGAGTATACAAAACAATTCTCTTTATTGATATTCGAACAGAGATTACAAATGCTTTCAATAGCCCAACTAAATTTGCCAGGTTGGCTACAACACTCAAGTTCTCTCTTGCCCACAAAAGATTTTACCGTTCCATACATCATACCTTCTATATCTCGGCCGCATCAATCCTGTTGCAAGTCCGAGCGTCAATGCGATCGCACGCTTCAAACGCTACGACATTCCATTCCTCTGTGCGATCAAGCAAAGCTTCACCGCGAGCAATCCATTCCCTGCACCCTGCATGAAACCTGGTGGGGGATCAGTACGTTCGTCCTCACATGTACTAACGAAAAAACTAACTTTCTAAACCGACATTTTAGTATTTATGTTCAATCATGCAACTTAGCTTATGATCTTGCTATATTCTTCTTAGGGTCGATTTTATGGCAAATTTGAGGGCGATAAAGCATGTTATCCTGGCAAGCATGTTATTCAAATTGAATAGGCAAGCAGGCAAGCAATCTCGTGTTTGTTTCGTGGCGCGACTTCTTACCAATATAGACGCACTCGCCCTTGTACCGACGCAAGGTGAATACACCCCATTCCTTCTCTGTCATGTTATAAGTGCTCTCTAAGCAGGATCTATGTGCGGGACACATACGTGCCTGCGCTTTCAACCCATCGTTCCTTAAATATATGAATGGTCGTTGGCGTACTCGCGCCAAAATGGACTAAAGGCATTTCTCTTTATCTTTTCTTTCTTTCTTTTCTCTCTTTCTTTTCTTTCTTTCTTTTCTTTCTTAAATTTGGGTAGTCCGGCGTTTCACGGGTTGGGTTGCTATCCCAAACAACCGAAACATACCGCGTGCATACCATCATTTGCGTCATTTCATATCTCGCTAAGCAGTTGCTAATCGTCTTACGGATGTGTGCCTATCAAAGATTATATCCCTCCTAAGCCGAACGGTCTCGGTGCCCCGGTACAGCCCGTTCGGAGGGAACCTTTCGTGCATGAAAGATTATCACGATTATCTCAAGTCCATTCGACTATGCAATGCCCTATTTTCAAACATAGTCTTGAGCCCGAGACTCAGACTTTATCAAACAACCAAATATAGTCTTGAGTCCGAGACTCAGACTTTATCATCTCGTATTTCTTCTATTAACTTTCTATATTCTTACATTTCATACTTCGTTTCAATGTTCAACGGCTTCATGCCTCAACTCAATGTTCATCAACCGAACGACCCGAAGGTCCCGAACACCTTTCGAGGCATCATGTCATATCCGAAAGTTCTGCCACATTCTTGTCACAACTGTATTCTTTCGCACCAAAGCCATCTTTTATGATCTCGTGCACGTAGGCACGTTTTGACACATTTATCATCTTTTTCCTCGCGTCGTGCACTTGGTGCACGCATCGAAGTCGTATTTCCATGTACTATGACTTAGTGTTCAATGTTTGTGGCTTGAAACCTAGGGTGCTCGTCTATTGTCTTTCAATGTGCTAGCCTTTCTATCTCGTGCACGAAGGCACGGAATGGCTCGTGCACGAAGGCACTCGCCGAATACAGTTATCCCATGTTCTTGCGGCTTGAGCACCGAGGCGCTCGCCTTTGTGATATCCAATGTCCTATAGCGACTCGTGCATTTGATGCACGTTTCATTTCAATTGTTCTAACTAATGTTCGACACACACTATGATTTATCTTCCGATCTAACCACGCCCGTGGCGTCGATAGGTTAACTTAGCATACAATGATATATTCTGACTTAGGCATGAAGGAGTAAAAAGAAGAGTCAATCCTCCCACCTTGAGTCGATACACCTTGTCGTTTCGCCGAGACGATGCGGCTCAATTTCATAACTTCGTTGCACGGCCAACTCTCCTGACTTAGCCATTCGAGCACTTCGTACTTTATTGAATTATACGTCCGATTTGGCTTACCGTGCCAACGCCTCAGTCCATCGCAAGGCGACAATTGGTTTCGCGGACCTGTTGCGAATGAGACAAAATGTCGACCTCTAATATTTTAGCGTAAATGGATAGCCTGCACATAAAACCAACTAAAATCAATACTTGCATCGATACGAACTTGCGCCTTGGTCGTTTCGATTTCTTAGAATCTTCGAGCCGTCTCAACGCACTTATACTTCAGGACAATGCGGCGCTTCGCATCGATTCAACTCGATGCATACTTTGGGACAATGCAACTCTTCGTATCGACTTAGTTCGATGCATTGCTCGGGACAACGTACCTCTCGTATCGATTCGCATTGATATATTTCATTCGGTCAACGCGACTCTTTGAGTCAATGTCTCAGCGTAATGCGCTGTGTGGAGCGGGGCATTACAGAAACAACGACCATCTCCGAACGGGAAAATCCACAAAGGGATGCAATACAGGCCCGAAGGGCAGAACTTGCAAGGGCGACAAAAGCCAAGATGATGGTCGCTAGGGCAGAGGCCGAAAGGACAGAGACGGAAGCAGCAGCGGTGGCAGCGACGATGAAAGCGGCGACGGCAGCCAAGCCACCAGCAAAAAAAGCTAAAAAACTCATTGCTCGATAAAGGCCGAAAAATCTATCTTCGATACAGAGTCGTCGAAAGACTCAACTTAAGAAGATCGAAGGCGTACTCAAGCGAAGGCTAAGGTGGCAACGGATACAGAGTTATCAGCGTACTCTGAGAATTTTGAATCCTCATCAGAAGAGGAAGATGAAGAGGAAGAGCAATCATCAAATAAGTCCCAGGATGGAGAGGAGATAAAAAAATTTACAGACTCTAAATCTAAGAAGATTTACAATAAATATTTCAAAAAAAGGCTGTTATGTCTGAAAGATCAATTAAGCTGGATGATATCGAAGACGAAGCTTTCCTGGATATATTAAAATTCTATCAGTTGGAGAAACTGAACAAATCCGGTCTTGAGAAAATCTTCCAAACAATAGTAAGAGAATTTTACTCAAATCTTCAGGCTGAAATTAAAAAAAAAGAAGAGAATAACAACTAGTGTTTCTGAGAGGGAAACTGATTAGGATAAATGTTGCTGTCATCAACGAATTTTATGTATTTGATCAAGTTCCTGAGTTTGATATGAAAGATATTGATAATATTTCCATGAGGGGTGCAATTCATGAGATTACAGGTGCATCAGTGGGTGCCAAGACCCCTCAAAATGTATATAAAGATTAATTAAAAACTTTGTATAAATTGTTATATGCCTACGTATCTCAAACACTCAACCCTACTGGACATGAGTTTTCCATCCATCCCGAGAGAGTAAAATTTCTTTATTATATGGGGAAGGAAAAAAAAGGATGTATATAGGTTCTTACATGTTCAGTAGAATGATGCATCTCGTGGGAAAACCAACTGCAAGGACGGCTCTCCCTTTCGGAGGATTTGTATGCTCAATGGCTAGTAAACATTCTATCTGTCACGACCCGCACCCACTGTGAGGGTACGAGAATGTAACAACGCCCAGCCTACGCCGCAGTGTCGGCGGTAGAACGCTGTCCTAGGTCAATCATCTAACAATATAAGGGTACCTGTACAGTATATACACTCCGAATGGAGGTGTTATAATAATATACAGTTCTCAATCACATCTAAGGCAGAATGAAGATAGAAGATAGATAAGTAATACTGAAATAAATGATCTACAGAATACAATCAGAGAGTCTAAGTGTCTAAGATAACATCTCCGCAAACATCTGGAAATACAAGGTCTCAACTACAGAGTATGAAAGAATATATATACAATCCAGATCTCAATGACAGAAACAAAGCCTAACTAAACTAATCTAAACAGTATGGACGACGTCCTCAAATAGAGCTGGATCCTCCTGTGGGTCCAACTCACAGGTATCGCCTAGATGGACTCCATAGTAGGTGTCTACGCAGGCCTCAACCTCATCCTCTGTAATATTTTCAACAGGTCCAGTCAGGATAGGAGCGAGCACAATACATCTCATGCAGTTCATATCATGTCAGGAAATATAAAGTGGGCAATAGAGTAAGATACATGAAACGCTGTAAAAAGATGTACATGAAAATAGGAGAGATATTTGATAACTGGAAATATATACATGATAAGTAAGAACTGTAAGTGACTAGTGATTTAGAGTACGAGATGGCATGTAATTGGCTTAGGTTGTACATGATAAAACATAGAAGTAACAGAGTGTACATGATGGATAAATCACATAACCATTTATACTCACCCCTACCCACAATCAATACATAAGGATCTATTCAAGTTACGTTACGGATATGATGTTTTGGTTACACAGGGAAACACATGAGGAAACATGAACGTACATGAGAGCACATGAAAGTACATGAGCGTACATGAAAGAACATGAGAGAACATGAGTGTACATGAGTAACGCAAGAGCAAGGAATACATGATGTACATGAAACACATGTCATAAAGTATCCGATGCGCCCGCTAAGGGAGGATAACATCCCAAGAAGAGATCCATATAGTACCAATCCGTGATAATAACGTGACAGCATCAAGTAAAAGTAATCTAGAGCGAGAATATAAATCGTGACAAGTATTAAACGATCAGAGAATGTACTCTCCTGATAGCCTGAGTGTCTGAAGAGAATATACTGTCCGAGGAGTGGTGTCTGTCTCCTATAGAACAGTACAAGTCACTATGAGTCCAAAAATGATAATAAGATGCATTACAATGCATTCTAAAAGAATCTAGGTCAAATCTAAGTCAAATCTAAGTCACACCAAGCTAAACTAGGTCATACTAGGTCATACTGAGTCACACTAGGACAATCAAGGTCAAACAAGGTCACAGGAAATCAATCCAAGTCAAACTAGGTCAATTTTGGTCAAGGGTTGACTTACAGTTGACTTTTGGTCAAAAAGTCAACTTTGGTCAACTCTGGTCAACACGGAGTCAACCCTAGGTCAAACAAGTCACATGTTGACCAACTATTAACTTTTAGTCAACTGGTCAACTCTGGTTCGGTTCCGGTCAAATCTAGTCGCTTAAAGGCTAAGTTTGACTCTCGGTTGACTTTGTTGACTTTTGGTCAAAATGGTCAACCGACGTCAAAACTAGTCTATGAGTGCTATATTTGATCATTACCAACCAAGGAAATTAAGTTCTAACTCTATCTTAGACTCCAAACTCAAATATCCTATTTCTAGGCATTACCTATATTACCTTACCAAGGTAAATGCCAATACCTTGTTCAATACCACTCTAACCTAGGAATACTACCCTAGGTTTTCTAGGATAGCTAGATACTATCCTATACTAATATTACCTACCAAGAAATCCTAGTATCTAGGTTATCTAAGTCATCTTAGATCACATGTTGGCCATTTACCCATTACCTTACCTATACCTTACCAATATCACATATCACTCTCACATCTCCCTAACACTCTCACATACAACACCCATATAGACTTACATATAGGCTAACACTCATGATCACACCTATAGGCTAGTAGCTATATATATATAAGCCCACTATATCCATATCTAGACTCACACAATACCCAAAAAGCTCACACCTATACACACAAATACAAATATACTCTCATACACATACATACTTATCTAAACTCATATATAAATACATATATATGGGCTCACATACACTCCTAGACTCATAACACTCTAATCTCTCTCACAAACACACACACACACATACATATCCTATACAACAGCTCACACACACACAACATTCATGCTCACAAGGACACACACACAACACTCATGCTCACAAGGACACACACACAAGGCTCACACATAGGGACTATCATGGGACTGCAAAGGACAGGTATGGAATGGTTTGGGACAACTTGATGGCTGAGTTTTTGGGGGACTTGTTAGGGACAGGTTTAAGGGTGCAAAGGGACTGCTATGGAATGGTTCTTAGGGACTGATTTCAGGCTGAAACAATGCTGAAAAAAATGGAGAATATTAGGACAGCAGTGTGGTTGATTTTAGGAGGGTGTTTAGGACTAATTTAGAGGCTAAAAGGCTGAACCAATAGGGACTGAAAATAGGCTCTTACAAAGGGCTGTTTATGGAAGGTTGGTTTTGCTGGGATGAGGGACAGCAATGAGCTTGTACATGGGCATTTCCCCTCTGCCTTCCATCATGTTGTGAAGAACAGCAATGACAGTCCCCTTCGGGGACTGTCCAGATCAGGAATTAGTCCCCCCCTCTCTCTAAACTGCTCAAACCACTCTCTCTATTCACTCTTCTATCTCAAAATCTCCACACAACTCTATACACATATATATACATACAAATAAATTTACACACACACACCCAATCAATCACCACTCTAAAGTTCTCACAGGTAACCCTCTATCCCCTGCACTCTAATTCACACTCTCTCTAATTCTCTCACACTCTCAAGACCCATTTTCTATATCCCTCTAATCTCACACATAGACTAACTCTATGCAAATATAGACACACACATAACTACCCACTCTACATTCCCCAATTCTCAACCATAGTTAGATCAGTATAGGAGAACACCTTTAGGGACTCAAACTAATCAGTTAATAGCATTAAATGGGTTTAATCAATTGTCCAAACTTGATTTTAAAACCTGGGAAATAACAGATAACTGGTTTCAGAAAAATGGGGGGTTGGTAAATGAGATTGACCATCGAAATCAAGTTAAGACCCCAAACAAAAGGTTGGTAACAAACATATGAATTGTGTACGTGTCCTAGAGTGTGTCTCGTGTCCACTAAAACATGACACGACGTGTCCATACAAATTAAACTCGAAACAGTACACTCACAGACACTGAACAGTGCACTGTCTCGTGCATAGGTGCACGCGTGTCGTACACCCGACACGACACGAACTGGGACATGTGGTTGTGCCCATACCTAGGTTAGGTCTAGGTGTACGTGTCCATACGCCTGTATCGAGTCCAAAGTGTCGCGTGTCCGAATTATGAAGCCGTGTCAGTGGCTAAAAGTCACAGTGCACAAAACAGTGTAAGGATAGTGCACGATCGATTTCTCCTTAACCAGTGCACGAGATTCGATAGAATTTTGGGGGCATGATGTCAGCGCATGCCCCCTCGACCCCACAAAATTTTGTGTCGAAACATGGCGTGTCGTGTCCTGCACAGCCCCCGAACAGTAGGGCACGCGCACAGCCCCGCGCGCGCGCCCGCGTGTGTACGTGTCGAATCCGACACGATGTGACACAGGGACACCCTCAGTCAACCAGAATCCTATGAACAATATCAAAACCTAATTTCCTATTTAAAAAGTTTCCAAAAACCAGATCGAAATCCCCTCTTGGGCATTTTGACAAACACCTAGGCCACATCCTTGATACGTGTCCAATTGGACACGAAACTCATGAAACCTGACACGACACCAATGCATACACTTAGGGGACCCCTAGGGCTTCCTAATGATGAAGACAAAACGAAATTTCATGGAGAAATGAGAAAGTTACCTATTGTTGAACTTTCAAGAAAAACCCCTATTCAATGGCTCTTCTCTTGATGTCCCAATCCACTCAAATCACATCAAACTGAAATGGAACATTAATGACAGCAAGAATAGGGGTATTAGAACCTATTGGAAGAGATTAGAATGAAAAAGGAAGAGGAATGGAGTTTTAAGAATTAAATGATGTAGGAATAAACCTTTACTTCTAAACTTAAGCTTTCCTAAGAAAGAGGCAACCCTAAACTAAGAGAGTATTTATAGGGTGGTGTTCCCAAGGAGCATATGGTGGCTGGCCACTTAGTCTAGGGCTTAGGGTTTTGGAATTTTGTCTTGGGCTTTGGGCCAAACTACAAGGCTTTGAGTTAAATGATTAACCAAAGGCTCTAAATCATAAGCCATGACTTATGACTTTCTAAATCCTAATGCTAACTAGAGTCTAATGACCAACCCAAGGATTAGCTTAGGTTAGACTAGAGTCATATAACCTAACCAAGTCCATACTAACTAGGGTTAGCTTCTAGGTTGGTCTACAAGGGTCAAACTAGTCAAAGTCAACCTAGTCCAAACAAATCTAAAATAATTCCAAAAATTCCCATAAATTCCAATAAATTCTAATAAATTCAAATAACCCTAAAAATGTCAAAAATACCCTAATCATATGGCTAGGCTCTAGGGTAGGCAGTCACTACTGTTCACTAGTAAATCATCAAAAATTATAAGTCATGAATTTAAATAGTTTAAAAATAATTAAAAATCACTATAAATCATAATATGAAATAAATATCATTATATAATAATTATAATTACAAAATTTTAAAATTACCCTCTTCTAAAAAACTGGGTGTTACACTATCCCATGCTTAGCAGGGGATGTTTATATTAAAAATAAAGGTCCCATGAGAAAACTAACCTTCACTCGAATGTTTAAAAAACGGGCAGCAGTTACAATCAAACCATCAACATCTGAAAAATCATCAACTTATGGAATCTCAAACACTAAGGACAGGATTGATGATCTATACAATTTTGTTGCTGCAAACTTTGAGAATGTCTTCAAAGAGATGAACGCTATATCCGACAACCAGAAATTGATTCTGGATAAGATTAAACAGATAAAGGTTGAATTTGCTGACGAAGAATAAGATTTCTCTTCCCTCATGAAGAAGGTAAATGGGGCTAGCCCAAACTCTTATGTAAAAATACATACTGTGCACATTGACACTCTAATGCTAGCCCTCACTTTGATACTTCTATTTATGTTTATGGATATCATTTCTACATATACAGTGAGCCCATACTGACTATAATTTTTTTTATTTCGTCCCTCAAGGTGTAGGAGAAGAATATTTTAAGAAAGAAAAAGAAAAGAAGAAGAAGAAGAAGAAGAAGAAGAAGAAGAAGAAGAAGAAGAAGAAGAAGAAGAAGATGATGATGATGATGATGGAGATGAAGATGAAGATTCATCTTTTGAGTTTTGAAACTTTTATTTCAATTTGGAAGTAAAATTTGAATCGTAATATGTTCTGGATATTTGTTGGTCTTGGCGGTCAAACTAAATTTTGTGGTTGAAATATTGTAAGACTAAACTTTTTGCTTGTACTAAGCACCGTTGCGGTGCATGGTCCATAATTTGTTTGGGAAATGCAATATGCTCTTAAATTTAGAGTAGGTCTGATATTTGTTTGGATTATTGTATTGTGAATTATGCAGGTTCTATGTTGAATTACTAACGTGGATTGGACAGATTACTGTAACGTGGATTATGCAGTTTATTGGACTTGGAATGAAGTATACTTAATTTGATTATGATTTGTTTGGTTGAAGCGTTTATTTGATTTGCAGTTGACCTTCACAGATGATTTTGATCTTTTGGTGTATTCTTTTGATTTGTAGATGCCCTTTACAGATTTCATGAGTCCTGGGTGCATTCCTAGGGTTTACAGATGGCCTTATTACGGATGCATTCCTGATATCACTAAAACTTTATTTGATTGTAATGTGTTTTGCTTTCTGTAAATAATCAGTACATCGATGCCATCAGTATGAATTCGATGCCAGTGTAATGCATAATATAATATTGTCTGTTCATCCCTTGTTAATGTTGAAGCAAAGTATGTAATGTAAGAAAAATTCTCTTGAATAGTAGGTTAATTATATTCAAACACTCGCAAGCAATTTTGTACAGCCATACAGTGGAAGCCTGATAAAATGATATTCAGATTTTCTTGAACATGCTTTAATATTAAATAAATATACTTTGGTAAATGATATTAAAAATACTGTAAATATTTGGTGAAAATGAATGAGATACTTGAACATTCCCCATCATAAATGTACCATACTTTATTAAAAGCACAAAGAATGGTCATTCTCCGTGTTAAAAGCATGGAGAAGGGCCATTCTCCGTGTTAAAAGCACGGAGAATGACCATTCTTCGTGTTCAAATAATGGAGAATGGCCATTCTCCGTTTTAAAAGCAAGGAGAATGGTCATTCTCCATGTTAAAAGAACGGAGAATGACCATTCTCCGTGTTAAAAGCAAGGAGAATGGCCATTCTTCGTGTTAATAGCAAGGAGAATGTCCATTCTCCGTCCAAAATGTATCATACTTTGTTAACGTAAAAATTCGAATATACTTTGGTAAATGATATTTTTAATATACTGTAAATATTAGAAAGATGGTTAATATGACAAAATGTTACAATACAAAAAAAATGTTCTCTTCGAAAATATTATCATTAGAAAAGTAAAAAATATTTCGTCCGATCAATACAGATTTTTTTTTTAAAATATGTGAGCAGATGATCTGCCCGACCTCAGAAGTAGGTTTCCTCGATTCACCACCACCACCATGGCATGTAGCTTTATTACCAAAATATTAAATTGTTAGATGAAAAATAAAATTTCTGACAATGGCATGGACAGTAAAATTTACTAGGTCGGGAGCCTGCAGGAGCGGCGCCGCTGGTACTTCTACTTGTTCGAGGAGGTCTCGACGACGTCCGACGCGAACCAGACCGATTCTTCTCGTCGTCGCTAGTACTCCTCGTTGTTCTAGGAGGGATCGACGACGTTTGACGCGATCCGGACCAGTTCTTATTTCCTTCTTTATCTCTGTTTCTCCTTCCACCACCACCACCACGGCTTGTAACCAAAAAAAGTTACGAAATTTATACGTTGATGCACAAAATATTAAATTGGATGGATGAAAGAGAGAGTAAATATTAGTTAATTTAGGACGTTCATTAAAAAAATTAAAGTGAAGAATGACCTGCTACAGCAAGTTACCAAGAGGTCAAAAGTCAAAATCAGCATTAAATGATGTTTCTACTCTATTATTCAATCTGAACCGTTGGATCAACATCCAATGGTCCAAATTTTGGATGTATGGTAGAATGACCATATATATATATATATATATATATATATATATATATATATATATATATATATATATATATATATAAACTGAGAATCCTTTAGTCCCCACTTTCAAAGCTACTACCTTGTCATGTTGCATTAAGATGCATCCCAATCCTCTGCCTGAAGCGTCATAATAAACTGAGAATCCTTTAGTCCCATCTGGAAGTGCGAGAATAGGTGCAGTCATCAATCCTTGCTTCAACTTCTCAAATAAACTCTGACACTCTGCTGTCCGACCAAACTGCACATCCTTACGGGTCAAGTGCTTCAAGGGCGCTGAAATTCGAGTAAAGTCTGATACAAATCATCGGTAATAGCCTACCAATCCTAGAAAACTGCGAACCTCTGTGACGGTATTGGGTACTGGCCATGTCTCTATAGCTACTATCTTCTGGGGGTCTACTTTCACTCCACCTATGGTGATGATATGACCTAAGTACGAAATACGATCAAGCCAAAATTCGTACTTGCTGAACTTCGCGTAAAACTGGTGCTCTCTAAGAATCTTAAGGACTACTCGGAGATGCTGCTCATGCTCTGTTTCACTCTTGCTATAGACCAAGATATCGTCTATAAATAATATCACGAACTGATCCAAATAAGACATGAATATGCGATTCATGAGATCTATGAATACTGCTGGCGCATTGGCCACTCCGAATGGCATAACGAGGAACTCCTAATACCCATATCTAGATCTGAATGTCGTCTTAGGGATGTCATGCTCTCTGACTCTGATCTGATGGTTCCCCAACCGCAAGTCAATCTTCAAAAATACTGCTGTCCCACTGAGTTGATCGAATAAGTCATCTATCCTTGGTTGACGATATCTATTCTTGATTGTTACTGAATTCAAGGTACGATAATCAACACATAATCTTGACGTACCATCCTTCTTTTTCATAAGAAACATCGAGGCTCCCCAAGGTGATCCATTAGCACGAATGAATCCCTTGGTTCTGAGTTCTTCAATCATATTATACAGGATCTCTAATTCTGATGGTGCTATTCTGTAGACTCTCTCTGATGCTGATGCCGTCCCTTGAATCAAATTAATGGTGAACTCTATTTTTCTTTCTGGCGGCATGCCTGGAAGCTCTTCGGGAAATACATCAGGAAATTCTTCTATTATCCTGGGAAACTGAACTGCTTCTGCTACTGCCATCCGCAAGACTGGTGGAGAATGTTCTACTTTGTCTCTAAAAAATGAAAACTCTTATTCACCGGGGATACCAAAAATAATCCTGCCAACATGGCAGTTTATTCTTGCATATTGGTCCTTCAACCAATCTATTCCTAGGATTACATCATAGTCAGCCATCGAGAATTCTATCAATCTAGCGAAAAACTCTCTACCGCTAACTACGATTCGAACCGAGGAAAAGTATCTATCTACTCCCACAAGACCGTTACCAGTAAGTATATTGAGCCTTACTGATAATGACTCGGGCTCCAATCCTATCCGTGTTGCGAATCGTGTAGACATAAATGAATGCGATGCACCCGAATCAAATAATACTGATGCTGGAAAAGAGTTGACGAGAATGGTACCTGCCACCACCTTACCTGATGCCAATTCTTCTGCTACTGACAGAGCCATAGCTTGACCATGTCGTCTTGGTGCTCGTCCCCTCTATTAGTGACCTATATGCCTGTTCTGAATCTGAGCTTGGGTCTGAACATACTGTTACAGCCTCTGCTACTGGAAGGCCTGGGCCTGAGGCGGCAATGGCCTCGGAGGCTGGTACTGTTGTTGTTGCTGCTGTACTGGTGCTAGTGCCCTAACCGATAGACTGCTTAGGGTTGACGAGGATGAACTGGCTCTATGCGGACATGACCTAATTCTGTGATCCAGTGCCCCATAAGCCAAGCACAACCCCTGTTCTTTGTGACACTCTGAAACCACGTATTCAGGCTTTCCACAATAAGAGCAGCCCATTGCAGAAGATTGCTTCTGCTTCTGCTGCTGAGGATATGTCGGAATCGAGTGTTGAACTGACAAAACAATGGTGGCCCTCCTAGGAGCTCCAATGGTTAAAACCCTGGCTGCCAGGGCTGGTGTTGATGACTGAGATAACTGTCCATGAGGCCTCTTCAGTCCTCCAGTTCGATCTACTATCCTCTGGGAGGTATATTCATGCCGCCTTGATGTTCGCAAAACTGCATCAAATGTCTGGTGCTCAAACTGCTCCACAGCTAGAATAATCTCTAGGTGGAGTCCCTGCTGGAATCGCTGTGCTCAGTCCAATTCGGTCGCCACCAAGGTGGAAGCAAATCGATTAAGTCTAGAAAACCCGACCGTATATCCATCGACCATCCTTTCCGTCTGCTTGAGATTGCTAAACCTTGTCTGCAGATCATACCGAGCTACTGCATCAAAGTACTTCGTCAGAAATTTGTCACTAAATATCGGCCAAAAGACAAGCGTCACCAAACCAACTGCTAGCATCGTCCACCAGCTGCGGGCTAAGTCCAATAATTGCAGGCGCACAATGGATACCTTCTCTTTCTCTAGAACCCTAGCTGTCTCCAGAATGACCTCTATATCCTGAAGCCATGCGTCAATAGCAATAGCATATTCACTGTCGTCAAAGAAAGGAGGGTTCAGGCGCTTGAAACTGTTAGCTGCATTGTTTCTTTGATAAACAACTCTGCCCATAGCATCTTGTACTGTCTGCTGCAGGGCATCGTCCCGACGATCTTGTGATGCAAGCAAGTCCCGAATGAGTCCCATCATGGTTCAATTGTCAGGCTCTGCAGGCTGGACTGGCTGAACTGGTGGCTCTTAATCCCCAGAAGGCATGACTCGGGATGTTGCCCCTGAGTACTAGATTTGGTCCTCAGGTTGCTGCTGGTTCACTGGAGGTGCTCCGCCCAACTGATCGGAAGGACCAAGGACAATGTCACTGAAAAAAATAACATGCATGGAGAACAATAAGGAAGGACCAAGATAGATCAAAGATAAGATCATATTTTCAGGTTAAGAATCAGGAAGATTAGAAAGCATGAGTAGAGATCAAGGGCGAATGCTGATTGAGACATCTATTTAGTAAAACTCTCACACATCTTGATTTACAAGACCTGCATAGGCTACCACTTAAATCGTGTCACACCCTAGAACCAGAATACTGTAGAGCGGGGGACAAAAATATCCAGTTACGTACATTGAAGTGCAATCCATCTCGCAATATGGTCACGGCTGTTTAGATGCATGAGAGTTTATCTACAAGCCAACAGTCTCTTATGGTCAATAATAAGTCGAGTCTCTCAATCTCAAGCAAACAAATAATTGTTATAAGATATTAGATCATCAGACATACAAAGTAAGGCATCCCAAACATTACATATTCAGATGATCATGAAGCTAGTCATACAAAATGCGAGATTAGCAAGAGTTAAGTCATACATGATCAACCCTAGGATTTGTCAACCATGTTACAGCCCTTAGACAGACAGAAATAAAGTTTCAACACGAGCTAACACGTGTTTGGTGGCTAAACGCCTCAAAAGAATAAGTTATATTATAGTGGGAGAGCAAAATAAGAAAATCCACTCATCGCCATGGTTACGCCTGGTAATCTGGCTGGAAGGCAGGTAGATCCTCGGATGCTACTCCGAAATCTGGCCATACAAAACTAGCTGGGTCAGCCCCTACAAAGAGCAAGTGCCACAAGGGAGGCTCCACTTAGGAACTAAAATCATCATATAAAGAATAAGAAAACTGATAAAAGAGCATAATTAAATAACATAAAAGACATGCTTTTAAATAATATACTAGCTTGCATAAAGAAATCAAGAGGTGAAATATAATATCGATGTTAATCATGAGACAATCATTCAGACACGATAAATCAAGTCCTACGGTTTGCTATCATTAGCTAACTAGGGTTATCACAGGCCTAATTACTAACAAGATGCAGTTGAGATATTTTCGTAGTCACAAGTCCTGTAGACTATCCAGGTTATCCAGGCGAGGTTACAAGAGTTTATCAAGAATTAAGAGAATTATTATATGACTTAGAGTGCAACACATGACAGTGTGCTAGAAATGCGCCCTACTCATCGGTAGGCTACAAGTCCACAGGTGTGGTCGGGATAACAGGATCGACTGTAACTGAAAAATCTCTCTACATGAACTACTTGATCAATTTAGTCGTTAACCTAGTCAGATTCATTATGAATCTCTAACCTTGGTAACCATGAATCCATATTCTAGACATGATGAAAGACGAGACAAGTAGCTTGTACATGCACAATCAACCACGGAGTCAAGAGTTACACTTAGCAAGTCAGGGATAACTGTCACAACAACAATCAAGATTACACATATCATGTCAGGTTTACTTGTCATTTCAAGAGTAGTTGTCAAGAGTATGCATCGACGGGCCACTATCAAGATTGTCAAAATAGAATGATGTTCTTATGTTCAAGTTACTTGCTCAAGATTACCAAGTCGGGTCGTCGCAATTTAGGCCAAATATAGAAAATATGCATAAAAGATCAAGAACTATGATTGAAACTATCGGTCGCATATGAACTCCAGTTAAGGTAAAACAAGAAGATTCTCGAAGCCAAGACGAAGATCTACAACTTTCATGTTTTGAGTTTTTAAAGATTCTAGCTACAAAACAGCTCAAACGGACAAAAACAGTCATTTAGGGTGATTTGCGCACGGGTGCACTGCGGGCGAGCAAAACTGCCCACTACCACGCATGCACGGTGCGCGATCTGTGCACTGTATGCAAAATGCACTGCGCGTGTAGACGAAACTATCTACGACGCACAGAGCGTGCAAGCAAGGTGCACGGTGCGCGACCAATGAATGGCGCGGGCGGGCGACGCACAAAATGCACTATACGTGCAAGAAAAACTGCCCATGGCGCACGGAGCGCACAACCACGGCGCCTGGTGTACGACCAATGAATGGCGCGGACGTGCGGCGCATAAAATGCACTACGCGCATGAGCAAAACTGGCCACAGCGCACGGAGCGCGCAAGCAAGGCGCACAACGCGCGACCAATGAATGGCGCGGACGCGCAGCACGCAAATGCACAACGTGCGCGAGCAAAACTGCCAACGGTGCACGGAGCACGACCAATGAATGGCACGGGCATGTGGCACGCAAAACGTGCAGCACGTGTGTGCACGACGTGCATGGTACAGAGGCATGTCACGCGGGCATGCGACAGAAAATCGCATGGACGCACGGCATGCGAAACTTTCACCGCACGGGTGCACGGTGTGCATGGCACGGAGGCACTACCCGCAGTCGCACACGACATGCTAAGCTCGCGCGCGGCACTGTTCATCTTTCCGACAGCACCGAAGATGTGTCGGAACCCATGAACACAAAAATGCCATAACTTCTTCATATGAAGTCGAAATCAAGCGGTTTAAAAGCCAAAATTGGGTAGAATTGAGTTTTCCACAACATGGAACCATTAGTTTTTAAAAATAATAAAGTTTAAGAGATCAAAACCAAGAAAAACTGAAAAAACTACAAACTTAGATCTACAAAATATAATCAAAACCAAAACTTTCAAGTTCTAAAGAGACTTAGAATCACGCAAGGAAGACAATGGAACAATAAAAATTTGAGATCCATCATGAAACAAGTTGCACTTGCCTAGGACTTAGTAGGTGGGAGGAGTAATGAAGAAGATGGAGAAATAAATGAGGAGAGAGAGAGGAGT
This sequence comes from Iris pallida, assembly GCA_029216955.1. NCBI lineage: Eukaryota > Viridiplantae > Streptophyta > Magnoliopsida > Asparagales > Iridaceae > Iris > Iris pallida. The sequence continues at coordinate 13,309,719 of JANAVB010009198.1, read as the reverse complement.
TGGAATATATACCAAGCCAACTCATCTCAAGCCAACCCCAAACCAAACCAAACCAAGCCAAGTTAACATGCTATGATGAACCAAGATGAACCAAACCAAGTCAAGATTAAACCAAGACTAGACTAAGCAAAACAAGTCAAAACATGGGTCACCTGACAAATGTCACGCCCCGCTTTCGTAGGAGTAATCGCCCTCGTAAAGGCGTGATACGGCGTGAGCCTAGATTGCGATCATGCAAGGCAGGTCCATAATGGCCGATTATAGGCTAAGCGACGGGGGTCGTCGCATAGAAGTCCCAAGCAGAAACATTGAATAGTCAGCAGCAAAAATTTGAAGCAAAATACAAGTCATACAAAATACTCTTTTTTGATATTGAACAAAGATTACAATGTGGGCACGAGGCCAAATTATAAGTCTCTCAAAGATCATTTTTCTCTCATATTACAAGTCACTCTGCTCTCTCTCATTTCTCAATACAAGCTTCAAGCGACGAGTGGCAAAATTTTCGGAATAGCGATGTCCATACATTATATCCCGTATAAGTTATGACTTCATGCGACCGCATGCCTCGAAACGCCAAAGAACTCCGTATCTCGACACATCCAAGCGAGCTCCGTGCCATGGGGCTTCTACCTTTGCCTGCACATGAAAACTTTGTGGGTGTCAGTACTCAACTATACTAGTGGAGTGAGCTCCTCACCCACCCATACAAAATTGATACTTTTATTTACTTTGTGCAGCTTAATTCTCTTTTTGATTATCTTTCTAGTCTTGTCTTAGGATCAATTTTTGGACATAGACATCTTGGCCTATACTTGGCAATGCAATAATAGGGTCATGCTATACTCTATTCGTGGCTTCAAGATATTCGAGGCAGTGTCTCGCTAAGTAGAAACTTATGCAAACTCGGTCGTGCCAAGACTTTCACTTGTTTTTATGTGCCTCTAGACCATTCTCGTGCCAATAACGTCAAGGGGACGACTCGTGCTGGTCATACCAATAGACTTGATCGTGCCTTAAGATCGAGGTTGTGCCTCCCAAGGATCAACCAGAGTCAACCAACTTGCCTTACGGCCCTTTCTAACTTAACTCGAGATGACTCGATGACGACGCCACATTCATGTCGAAGCATGTGTCTTTGTTATAGCCAAATCTTAGGCTCCAGAATGGTGTTGCAATCGTGCACACCTAACTCGCGCCAATTCAAGGTTAGTACTTGCTATAATTATACTTTGTTAACCCAACTCGTAACTTGCTAGTACTTGAGACAATCCAAAGGCATACATGCAGATAGCCGCTCTTATGCCGACACATCTATATGAGTGGTCACTAGCAATGTCAAGCTATACTGGATCTTTGCATACGTGACCATTCGTGTGCAAGGTATAAGCTCCCACCGAATGAGCTGCAGCCTATATTGTAATGGTTCACTTCAATCGAGTCGTACCGTCGATGAAGGTCGTACAATATATGCTCTTCCTCCTAGGTCGACATGAACCCAGTGCCCCGGGATCGTTCGAAGAATTCCCCTTGCGTGCAAGTTGTCCAATGACCATGCAGGACTCAACTCGATCTACCAAGTCCTACCTTAATCATGACCATGTTTTTCAAATTTCTATCGAGACTCCCAAGTTGCGGGACCGATCTCGACGACAACAAGTCGATCTACCAAGTCCTACCTTAATCTCGACGATAACCAGTTACGTGGACTTTCTTATCGAGACTCCCAAGTAGTGGAACCGATCTCATGATCTTTCTTATCGAGACTCCCAAGTAGCGGGACCGATCTCGTGAACTTTTTTATCGAGGCTTCCAAGTAGTGGGACCGATCTCGGCGACAACCAGTCGCGTGGACTTCCTTATCGAGACTCCCAAGTAGCGTGACCGATCTCTTGAACTTCTATCATTTGAAATCCAGGGAATGACTACTAAGTAGTCTTTTATCTTAACTTGAACATAACATATTCCTTTATCCGTGGCATGCTTTTTCCTAAACCAACCGTTGTCCGTGCCTTAGACTGACTTGTTCTCTAGGCGACACTATCGTTCAAGTCACATACTTTATATGACGAGTCTTAAGATCGTAGGAATATATGACTTGACAACCGTAGACAATAGGAGACAGTGCTTGCTATGACTTTGATAGCCCAGCAAGACTCTTGTCTAACTTGTTCGTGCAACGACTTGACGAGCAAGGGCTGCATCAAGCCTTGTATCGAGTAAATGTGTTATGCACGTGTTCGACTTGAACAACCAAGTTCTTTAGGTGCCTAGAATTATGCCACAAGCTATGCACTGCAACGTGCACTATAACTTAACCCGTAGGACGAGCAAGGTAATGCCAAGCCCCAGACGATGGGACCGTGCATGCTTTATCAAGCATTTATGCGGGCGATGCCTATAACTTAGGCTAATTCCGACATTGTGGCAACTTAGCAACTTAGACCAACTTCCTTCTTCCAAGCCATAGGATGAAGGACCGAGTGTCATTTTAAAAGCACGCTAAGCAGACTTCTAAGCCAACCGTGGGACCTTTTCATATTCTAACTCAGTCTGACTCAAGTTGGAATTATTTTCTTAGCTATGTAGATGCATCTCTTTTATTATCAAGCCTACTTGTGCATTTGAAAACTTTTATTTTATTAGTGTGAAGGCCAAACAGAGGCAAGTTCACCGAAGCCACCCACCTGAGCGAGTCTTCGAGCAAGCTGTTGCGTGGCTAAGTTCGAACATCGTCGGCATTTCGATTCCTCCGATTGACTGAGCTGGACGGGGCACTACATCATACACCACTCAGAAAAAGTTCCGTCCTCGAAACTAACTGAGTACTTACTCATCGACTTATCACTTTATTCAACATTCCATAACTCTGGCACACACTACGCCTATGCGTTTCTTCAATCCGAGCCACGCTCGCACTACCATCAATCTTTCTTTTAAAACATGATTTCAAAATCCTCGACACTTTTCCATTCCTCAAGTCTACTTGAATTCAACGTATCACTTGGTTAGATCGTGCACTGTCACTCCCCGTTCGCAAAATACGTAAATTTTTGATTTTTTTGGTATATGGTATCTGGCACATGTATCTTTATTGCATGTATCATGTATTTGCACCTAGCTATGGCATAGAACAGTATCTCGTCGCGAAATAGTGTGCCACCCGTTGCCTTGTTTGGTTGTAGGCGTGGCTCACTATTTCGATGATAGGATTTCTGGACCGTGTTGTGGTTAGGGTTTTATTTATTTAATTAATTTGATTAATTGTTGCATGAAGCATTTAACATGTCATTAGTCATATGGTTAAGAGCATGCTTAAGGTTAGGGTTTCTTTGAGTCAACCCAACCCATATATATATTCTCTTTCCCTCTCTCTCTCTCTCCTCATTCACTTTTTATTTTATTTCCTCCAACCAACATTTAGGCAAGTACACCTTGTACCAAATGGAGAGATTCTTGCATTTTTCATTCTTGATTTTTCTTTTGATATTATTTGTCTATGTTGTTCTTCTCTTCATCCTCTACAAGTTTAGTTCTTGGAGTTTTTGAATTTAATAGCTATGTTTGTGTAGATCTGAGTTTCTAAAACTAGGATTTATGGATTTTTATAGTTTTGATCTATCAAACTTGGTTGTTTTCGAAAACTAATGATCCTATGTTGTAGGAAATCTCGTTCTACCCAATTTTGACATTTGAAAAGCTATAGATTTCGACTTGTTTTGAGGAAGTTATGGCCAAAACAATATTTGGACATCTTCTATATTCATCTGTCCTGGTTGTGGCAGGGACGATGAATAGTGCCGGTCGCATAGTGCCAGTCCGTATGGATGCATAGTGCTGGCCGCATAGTGTTAGTCCGTATGGATGTATAGTGCTGGCCGCATAGTGCCAGTCCGTATGGATGTATAGTGCTGGGCGCATAGTGCCAGTCCACATAGTACCAGTCCGTATGGATGCATAGTGTTGGCCGCATAGTGCCAGTCTGCATGGATGCATAGTGCTGGGCGCATAGTGCCAGTTCGTATAGGTGCATAGTACTGGTCGCATAGTATCAGTCCGCATGGATGCATAGTGCTGGACGTATAGTGCCAGTCCGCATGGATGCATAGTATTGGCCGCATAGTGCCAGTCTGCATGGATGCATAGTACTGGGCGCATAGTGCCAGTTTACGTAGATACATAGTACTGGTTGTATAGTGTCAGTCCGCATAGATGCATAGTGCTGGCCGCATAGTGCCAGTCCGTATAGATGCATAGTACTGACAGCATAGTGTCAGTCCGCATAGATGCATAGTACCAGTCCGCATGGATACATAGTGCTAGCCATATAGTAATAGTATCGCATGGATGAATAGTACCACAGGCTTGCATAGTGCTGCAGGCTTGCATAGTGTCGTATGGCTTGCATAGTGCCACATAGTGCCTATTTTGGCTATTTTTGGCTGTTTTATGCCCTATTTGGCTGATTTGTGGCCAGAATTTCTTTCAACTCCTAACATGAAAGTTGTAGATCTTTGTATTAGCTTCAAGGATCTTCATGTCTCACCTTAACCAGAATTCATATGTGACTTTTATGTCACGGGGAGTTCGTGTGACTTTCTGACTTGACCATGTTTTTAACCTGATTACCTGCATACGTATTGGTACCTATTCTAAATGTGTATTGAGATACAATATTAGTATGCACTGTGGTGCTATTTAATGTGTGCACTGAGTTGTGACTCTACGTGCTAAGTGATCATTCGTGTTATATGTCAATACATGTGTACCTTCCAGCACAATCATGGTAATTGGTCAGTAATAGTGTCGTGGTATGTTGATTATTTTTTTGATATGTTACACTAAGCATGGATCTAGATTTGGGACTCTTTGAGCCGATGTGGATTAATACTTAGGGTACACGTACTATGGTACGACATATAGGAGGATGACCATGTGACCACGACATGTAATTTCAATATCAAGATAGGGTTAAGCTAAGCAACTTAAATCGGTGGAAGCATTGGGAGGGAACAGAATCCCGAGATCATGCCATACTAACCACCCCAGGTCCAGTCTTGACGTATCGGGTTGGCCGCCACGGATATGGCTTCATTCGCCTATAGCGGATGACTATATCCGACTCCTATGTGCTATGTGTTATATATTTTAGCATGGTGGCCTTACGGGGGACCAGTGCATATTCAAAGTGCTACGCGTATATGTATATTTATAATGGATTGTCTAGCCCTACTGGGTTGACACGATTTGAGGATTCCTATATTGCATTATTGGGATAACCCAGGCAAATCATAGAAAGTCGTAGGATTGATTGGCCGCTTGTAAGCCGACTTGTTTGTGATATATTTTTTTTTGTTAGCAACTGAGGAACATGGACTATCATAGTGCGTGGTCCAACCCATGTCCTTATTTGGTTGTTGGGTTGGACTATTATGTTGCGATAGGCTATGGACCGAAGTCGCGATCAGAAGCCCTTCACCTGCCCATGGTTATAGGATATATCTTATCTAGGCATGATATTGGCACCATTTGTCCTTGTTTGGTTGTAAGGGTATCGTATTGTCTCGATGATATGGTATAAGCCTATAACTCTTGAATCAGGTCTTATTATTATGCTTGGGTTTTATCTCACTCTTTTGTGCTCCCTTGTGGTACTTGCTATTCGGGGCCTGACCCTGCTGGTTTTGTTTGGCCAGATCTCGTAGCAGCGTCACAGGATCCAGCCTTCTACCCGAACAATGGGGCACACCAAGAGTATGGGCTCCAGGAACCATGAGTGAGTTTCTTCTTCACCGCTATGATATCTTCTATTTTGTACTTGGCGTTTAGCCATCGGTACCCGTTTAGCCGACAGTTCTGGACATTCAGTTCCTTACATAATTATAATTAAATCAGACTACAGCTGACTACAGTTATGTACTATTGACTCTTGGTACTAGCTTATCATTTTGTATAGCTAGGCTCATGAATCATTTTGATGAAGCGTCGGGGACGCCTTGCTGCTTTGTCTTATATGATCATTATTTACGGCTTCTTGTTTTGATTGATTGAGACATAGATGCTCTGTGAGATCATAGGAGACTTGATTGTAGCATGCACCCCCTTGTCTTTTGACAGCCACGATCGCCGTATGACGTTTATATACCTCATATGGAGTAGCTGGCCTAGTCCGTCTTAGTATTCCGGTACTGGGGCGTGACATGCACATATCCCAGGCGTTCCCAAAATACATGTATTTTAGCCAAGCCGTGTGATAGAGAATTCTTTATTCTCATTCGAGTCGCATCATATATATATTCAAGCGTCCCCAAAATATATGCATGTCAGCCGAGTCTCGTGAGGGGTATTTTCATGTTCTAGAATCATTCTATCCATCCATATCAATCCTTAAGATCAATCATTCCAATGCCAACTCTTACAATATGGACGTCTCGCCTAACCCGCTAGGCCATTTCTTAAGACTAAAGTCAATGTTAGGATTGAAATCATAATTTCCTAACAATAATGCCAACACTGACCCCAATCCTAGGGTCAAACCAAGTTGATAGTATGAGATTTTCTATCCAAGATTGCATCACTCAGATTTCTACTCATCGAGCATATATTTCTCCTATTCGCACTTGCAACACTTAGTCTAAGGGGTCCGAGTCATTCAGCAAAGCCATCCTACCATGAGTCATGTTCAACCATTTTTTTGACATATCAATATCGTTCATCCAACAAAGCAACTTGCATAGTCTATCTTTTCAAACATATTCGATATAATCTGCCTATCTATTCCTCCCAAGTCAAGCACGCTACGACACGACTTGTCGCTAAACCATAATTCTTATTTTATATTGCTTAAGTCATTTATTCCAATTCATGTAATCGATCACAAGGTCGTCTGGCTTTAACAATATGTCACGCCTCAATTTCACGCGAGTCCGATTATCCACGGTCGGCATGAAATCACCATACAATGCTCCCGCGGAATAATTATTCTCATCGGAGCATAACTCTTGTTTTGATTCTAGACTAATTTATTCTCGATACGCATATTGGATGTCCTCAATCCTCAAGTTTACTCAATCATCAATCACAAGTCCGATCAATCCTCGAATCCACCTTCGCCTCAAACCATAAATCTAAATTGCCACATCTTAATTTTTTGAGTTCGATCATTCCCGCGACATGAATCACCATGTCCGCGCTCACGCGGAACGATCGTTCCCAAATCCGACATGATGCATGGGCGAGACTGGAGTTGCACTCGTGCAAAACAAGAACGTCAACATTATGGTTATCAGCGTAACCATCAAGATACGATCATTTTCATCCAACATTTATTTTATCAAAATTCCAAGCATAGCATCCATCGGAACAATAATATTTTGTACGATCGTCATTCCTCAAATCAGAGTACCCCCGAGTTATGCATATCGATCTTTGATACGCCTCAATACCATCGATGATATACGTAACCTAACGATCTTCATTTGCAACGAATTTCGAGTCGTACGACTGATGCTATCGTACGAACTGGAATAATCTCTCGATATTCAAGATCAAGTTCGACCATTATCTCCCAAACCTGTTACATGTTCAATTCGTCCAAAATCAAAATCACGTATATTTGTCCGACTATCTTAAGTCATCCAACAACATATTTTTTCAATTCACGTTGTCTTATTTCCAACACAAGTCATCGAGCAACATCGATTCACATCCCTAGAGTCATTCTCGAATATTCGAATCATTATCACGCACGCTATCATCAAAATGTGCTAACTTTTCGTATACGATTCACATATCGATTTCCTTGATCAAGTCATCTGTTCGTTACACCTTAACTTTTTTTCGATTCAATTTATCATTTCCTTATCACTTGCATTTAGCGCTCAGTGCAATTCCAATCCTATGCACATCATTTCTAATTCTCTTCGAATCAACTCGTCAAAATCATAACTTTACTCAGTGATACTCAATCTATGGATTTGCATGTATGCGATACTTGCTGATAGACTCATTGGCATCCCGTATCCTCAATCGTTCGACATCCCCAAAGCTATCCCATGCACCACTCAGGGATGAAGTCATTCAACAAATCCTCGAAACAAGTTTCGAATCATACTTTGGATTTTCTTTCGAGCCCAAGCACGCTCATCTATATAACATCGATGATAACATCGTCTGATGGCACCCCTATCGATAGTCATCTCGTATACTCAATCGAGTCTAACTAATTGTCGTCCGACACAATTTGAATTTTCGCACTTGACTTTGCTAAGGTCGATACGATTTTTGGTGTATATGCCCAGCCCGACTTAGCCAACCGTACTTGTTTAAAGTTAACTTGTTCAACCAATTTTTCTCTTTCGTGATACTTTTCAAAATATTTAGACTTATAGTATGGACATCCCATGGGACATTTGAGAGAGAGCGTCAATATATCAATCGCGACGACAACATCAGAGTTTATGGAACCAACATCGAAGTTAAAGAATTCAATCGAAGGTCCAAGGACATAAAGCCGTGCTCTGATATCATTATGTCACGTCCCGCTCCCGTAGGAGCGATCGTCCTCGCTAAGGCGCGATGCCACGCGAGCCTAGATTGGCTCACACAAGACAGGTCCATAACGGTCGATTACATGCTAAGCAACGGGGTCGTCGCACAGAAGTCCCAAGCAGAAACATTAAATAGTCAGCAGCAAAAATTTGAAGCAAAACACAATTCATGCAAAATACTCTTTTATTGATATTGAACAAAGATTACAATGTGGGCATGAGGCCAAATTACAAGTCTCTCAAGCTCACTTTTCTCTCATATTATAAGTCACTCTGCTCTCTCTTATTTCTCAATACAAGCTTCAAGCGATGAGTGGTAGATTCTTCGGAATGGCGATGTCCACACATTATGTCCTATATTGTAAGTTCTGATTCCACGCACGCCTCGAAACGCCAAGGAACTCCGTGCCTTGACACATCCAAGCGAGCTCCACGCCATCAGGCTTCTACCTGTGCCTGCACATGAAAACTACGTGGGTGTCAGTACTCAACTGTACTGGTGGAGTGAGCTCCTCGTCCACCCATACAAAACCGACACGTTCATTTACTTTGTGCAGCTTAATTCCCTTTTTGATTGTCTTTCTAGTCTTATCTTAGGATCAATTTTAGGACATATATCTTGACCTATCCTTGGCAATGCAACGACAGGGTCGTGCTATACTCTATTTGTGGCTTCAAGATATTCGGGGCAGTACCTCGCCAAGTAGAAACTTATGCAAACTCGACCGTGCCAAGACTTTCACTTATTTTATGTGCCTCTAGACCATTCTCGTGCTAATGACGTCAAGGGGACGACTTGCGCTGGTCGTGCCAATAGATTTGATCGTGCCTTAAGATCGAGGTCGTGTCTCCCAAGGATCAACCAGACTCAACCAATTTGCCTTATAACCCTTCCTGACTTAACTCGAGACAACTCGATGACGACGCCACATTCATGTCGAAGCATGTGTACTTGCTATAGCCAAATCTTAGGCTCCAGAATGGTGTTGCAACCGTGCATACCTAACCCGCGCCGATTCAAAGTTAGTGCTTGCTATAATTATACCTTGTTAATACAACTCGTAACTTGCTAGTACTCGACGCAATCCAAAGGCATACACGCGGATAGCCGCTCGTATGTCGACACATCTATATGGGTGGTCACTAGCAATGTTAAGCTATACTGGATATTTGCATACGGTGATCATTCGCATGCGAGGTATGAGCTCCTACTGAATGACCTGCAGCCTATATTGTAATGGTTCACTTCAATCGAGTCATACCGTCGATGAATGCCGTATAATATGACTCTTCCTCCTAGGCCGACACGAACCCGGTGCCCCGGGATCGTTCGAAGAGTTCCCTTGCGCACAAGTTGTCCAATGACCATGCAAGACTCAACTAGATCTACCAACTCCTTTCTTAATCATGACCATGCTTTCCAACTTTCTATCGAGACTCCCAAGTAGCGGGACTGATCTCGTGAACTTCTGTCCTTCGAAATCCAGAGAACGACTACTAAGTAGTCTTCCATCTTAACTTGAACATAGCGTGTTCCTTTGTCCATGGCATGCTTTTCTCTAAACCAACCGTAGCTCGTGACTTAGACTGACTTGTTCTCTAGGCGACACTATCGCTTAAGTCATATACTTTATATGACGAGCCTTGAGATCGTGAGACTATGTGACTTGACAACCGCAGACAACATGGGACAGTGCTTGCTACGACTTCGATAGCCCAGCTAGACTCTTGTCTAACTTGTTCGTGCAACGACATGACGAGCAAGGGCTGCGTCAAACCTTGCATCGAGGGAACGTAGTGTGCACGTATTTGACTTGAACAACCAAGTTCTTTGGGTGCCTAGACTTACGCCACAAGCCGTGCACTACAACGTGCACTGTAACTTAACCCGTGGGACGAGCAAGGCAATGCCAAGCCCTGAATGATGGGACCCTGCATGCTTTATTAAGCATTTACGCGGGCGACGCCTATGACTTAGGCTAATTCTAACATTATGGCAAATTAGCAACTTAGACCAACTTTCTTCTCCCAAGCCACAGAACGAAGGACCGAGTGTCATTTTTAAAGCACGCTGAGCAGACTTCTAAGCCGACCGTGGGGCCTTTCCATATTCTAACTCAGTCTGACCCAAGTTGGGATTATTCCCTTAGATATGTGGATGCATCTCTTTTATTATCAAGCCTACTTGTGCATTTAATTTTTTTTATTTTATTAGTGTGAAGTCCAAGCAGAGGCAAGTTCACCGAAGCCACCCACCTGAGCGAGTCTTTGAGCAAGCCGTTGCGTGGCTAAGTCCGAACGCCGTCGGCGTTTCGATTCTTCCGATTGACTGAGCGGGACGGGGCACTACAACAAATGTCAGAAATCCGTACACATATACTGAAAATACGTATAACAGAAAATGGGAATGACACATTAAAAGTGGAAGATATATGCAAACTCTTCTCTCTCTCTCTCCCCAATTATGTCAAATTTTCTTTGTGCAAAAAATTATGAGTAATGAGAGTTATGAGATTTCTCGACAATTTTGCAAAAATGGACGATCCAAACAATCGTCACCAAAAGTTCGGTCCCTTGTAGTGAGTAGACCTATCAACTGGACTAGACTGGTCCAGTCCGACATGATTTCGGTCCAAAAAATTGACCCATATGTTGGTTCAATTCGATTAATCTTGGATCTCGACAAGCCCAAGATATAGTGGAAAATAGAATTTTCAAGTTAAAGTAGAATTTTTTTTATATTGCATGGTTTTATTATATTTGGTCTAGGTCTGACCCAATTCGACATGAAGCCTATCTAGGGATGGCAACAGAGCGGGTAGGGACCGGGAACCATATTTTCCATTTCCGTCTCCGAGTAGTGTTTGAATCTCCATCCTCGTCTCCGTTTTTCGTCCTCTTTAATTTTTTACCCCCATCATCGTCCCCGTTGAACAATACACTTTCCGTCCCCGTCCCCTCTCTGTTAACACTTAAGGGTCGGGTTTTTCGTATCCGTCTCCAGTCCCGTTAACAATTTTTACTTACAATATAAGCTTAAAAAATTATTTTCATTTAAAAAAATACAAGACATGTTAATAAGACATTATTTTCATAAAAAATACTACTAGATAGATGATGAACTCATACTAATATTTTGCACATATAGGTATAAGTAATTGGGGTTGAAAAATTTTCGGGACGAGGAGTACTATATCCATACCCGGCCCGAAACTCAACACGGGTCGGAAGTACTATATTCATACCTGGCCCTGAGTCCGACTTTTTTTTTTTTTTGTAATTCTCATCCCCGTCCCGTCCCGATTTTTAAATTCCAAACTCACGCCCCCATTTTTAATTCCAAACCCACCCTGTATGAAAAAAAAAATCGTCAATTGCCATCCTAAGAGCATCTCCAACCCTATTGTGATTTTGGAAAAAAGTTAATGCCACATAGGAATAACAAAATTTTATTCAAAAGTTCTTCTCCAATGCAATTGTCAAGTCAATTGTGAAGCTTATGTGGCAAAAATTAAAGAAGACATTGTGAAGTTGATTGTCTTGTTCTAGACAATGCACTTGGCAATGTCTTCTCTTCCATGTCATCAATTATGAATAAAAAATATTAGAAAAAAGAAAGAAGATGAGTAGTTGTCTTAAAAGTTGTCTTGGAAGTTGGAAAAAATATTTTTTATTGTCTTCTCGATACTTTTGCATTGGAGAGAGTTTTCCTATCTCATTGTCTTTTGAGATATAATTTTGCTACATAAGCAAGACATTGTCTTGTGGCTCATGCCACATAGGAGCCACCTAAGACTCACAATACTTAACAAGATAATAGGGTTGGAGATGCTCTAAGTCTAGCATGTCCTGAACGACGTGTCGGACTGAACTAGAATTTTCTACCTTAGATTTGGTTCGGCCCAGCCCATGGACATGAGAGGTCTGGTCCGGATCTGGCATGGCCCATTCAAAATTTGTGCCGGTTCCGCCCACTTGACAGCTCTAGCGGCGAGACGTCACAGCCGCGAAGAAACCACCCAGGTGCTGCAGACGTCTCCTTCCCCACATAGTTAACCTCGCCACCCACCCCCCCTCGGACTCATCATCCTCCCATTTCCCGCCAAAAACCACTCCCCCCCCCCCCCCACCCAACCACACCACCATCACCATTGACATGGCCTTGTACCCTCTCCATCCTCACTCCATAGCCAATGGAGCCCCCCTTCCCCTTCCGCCGGTCCGTCTCCGAGCCCCAATTCCCCAACCAAACCCTAACCCTAGGCCCCCGAAACCCAAGCCACCGCCGGTCCATGTCCTCCTCCTCCTCCTCCGTCCTTGTCATGATCCAGGAGTGGGCCCCTTCTTGCTTCTCGAGCAAGAAGAGCGCCGAGATGACGGTGGCCGTGCGCCCGCAGGAGAAGTCCTTGAGGGAGAGAGTTACGTCGCCGCCGCCTACGCCGATGCCTACGCCGCCGCCGATGCCAAATCCGTCGCTGGCGGCGAAGGCGGAGAGGGAGTACGTGTGGGCGTACAAGTACCGGCCGAAGTTTCTGAACGAGTTCTTATGTAACCGGGACGGGGCGGAGGTGCTCAATGACATGGTATGATAAACTTGCAAACTCAAGAGTAAAGATTGTATCTTGAAATATTACCATTCCATCTGCTGCTCCCACTTATCACCCAACACTCCGTGTACTCTACGTCAAACCTGCTTAAGTTGTACATGTCATTTGGAAGTGCGGGTGGATTCTAAACTATTCCAGGGTCATGGATGATACATTCATTAGGATGAAGACTGCGAATATATTCTTCGTGATTCTCGTGAAATCACAACATAACCATATGAGAATTCACTATTATAGATGTCAAGGTTTTGTTCGAAATAGCAAGTTTTGAGACATAAGCTTTCTAGATGTACTATTTCTAGGCATAGTTCGGGATATAGCAACCATAATTACCTTGAACGCGGCGGTACGTCTTGGGTCATGGTACGGGTTCCGGAACATGGTAGCTACTTGTCTTTGTTTTTGATATGGGAAGTGTGAGTTGGTTCCCCAATTCAGTACGTGATGTGCTTTATAATATTGGGTTGATACTGGCACTTGTTCACATTTGACTCAATAGTTGTGTCATATATGGAAAGGAAACCTTATAGAAAATAAGAAAATTCAAAATCCGTTACTTCGAAAAACTTGACTTTTCTTAGTCGTACGTTAACTCAAATGCAACATTCCAAAATAAAATGCTACAATAGTGCCAAATCAAAATTGTAAATAAATCATAAAATAAAATGACAAAAGACTTGGATACTCGCACAAAATAAGAGAAGCATAAAAAAGATCCTCATAAGTTCCTTCTTTTCTTTGCATGAGCAACTTGTGAAAGAGAGTGGTGGCTCATGAGCAACGACAAAACAACAAAGGTTAAAGATCATAAAAAAAAAATGCAGCTATGGAAGTCCAATTGACAAGAAATTTAAGGTTTTTTTTCAATTTTCTTTGCATCCAAAGAATTTCTTGCAAAACCAAGTTTATAGCTATTGTACTGGGCACTAGGCGAGGCGACAGGCCACCCGTCTCGCCTAGGCGCTCGTTCAGGATCTGTTGCTTTCAATTTTTTTGTTGTTGTAAATATGCATATAACAAATATGTAGTATAACTAATAAGCAATAAACATTAAGTAATAAGCATAAAAGTAACATAAGAAGCAACAAATATGAAATAACCAATATTCAACATCAAGTAAGGATAGTAAGCATAATTGGACGACCCTAGGCAGGCCTTTTTTTCCTGGGCGACCCTAGGCGGACACCCGAGCAAAACCTCACCCAAGTAAATTTTTTCCAGGTCGAGGTGAGATCTCTCCAACCTGCACGCTTAGGCCGTCTAGGCGTCGCCTGTGACAACATAGGTTTATAGTGAGATTTCAACTCTTGATTTGGATCGTCAAATTTAGCAATGGATATGGATCGAGTACCATAATGGCATAATAATCTGGATCGAAAAGGTAACCGAAAGGATAGTACCAGAATGTGATTCGATGGGGGTTTACGTGTACCTAGAAACATGATAGCAACTTTGGGTCGTGTTGTGCAGCGAAAAACCAAGCTTGTGTTTGCAAGGCCTTAATTCTTTCCTTCAACTGAGCTAGTTTTGGCTCTGCTAATCCAACTTCAATTTTCTATCTAAAATTGAATTAAGGGTTTTGAGGTCTGGAATCCTTCCAAGTTAAGTTAGATACAAGATATATAGGACTTAATGTTTTCAGGCTTTGAAATTCTGATCTTCATTATTCAATAAGAACTAAAGCTGGACGTTCAAATTAAAACTATATTTTTTAACTATGTTAATCTTCAGCTTGATTTTGCAAGTTTGATTAAGCTGCACATTGAAGTTCCACTTCACTTCTCAATGTAAAATAGAATTTGAAGTTTGAAAGTCCTATTTCATTGTGAGATTATGAACTCTAGTCAGGCTTTCGCATGGCATTGCACTTTCTGCCATTACTTGTTGACGGTAGTGTATTTCTTTTCAATTTGATTGTTTGCTTATGATAGCTTAGGATAAGGTATTTAGAACTTTTTGCAGTGATGCAAATCTCAGCTAGGGTATTATTGGAATGTAGAGGGAAAAAATAATGTCAGATTTATGTCAGAATTTTCAATTTTGACCAGTAGGATTGGATTTCCGACCAGATGTTGTCTAATTGGTTGGAGATGAAAAGAGGGACCGGAAAGCTGGAGTTGGTCCGGAATGTACTTAAATGTTCTTGAGAGTTATTTTATAGTGTTTATGGTGGTATTCCATTTTTTTTATACGCATACCAATGTGATCAGAATTTTTATCGAAGTTATCAGGGATTTAAACGATATAATGAAATGGAGAACTACTAAATTTCAAATGTATAATGGAGGGGTATGTTGCATTCCATACTGGATGGGCATTTTTCCAATTGTGCTATTTATTTTGGTGCTCAAGTGGGCATTTCCAAATTGCTAGCCCAACCAGCATTCTGGAAATGGACATTGGGGCAAACAGGTTGAAACGACTAGCTCTTAGAATATTAGATATCTAAGTGTATGATCAAAGGGTATGTATGCTGAAGAAACACAACATAATAAAGTTTTGTCAAGATGTTTCATATAAGTTTGTTTATTCATGCTCTTTACTTGTTGTTGGTTTGACCTCTACTAATTTAATTGTTGTTTATTGAAACAACTAGGTGAGTAAGAAGCAGTGCGGTCATTTTATATTTGAAGGTCCTCATGGTGTTGGAAAGAAAACTATGGTTTTAGCATTCTTGAGGGACTCCTTTGGACATGAGAAATTCAAGGTAAAACAAACAACTTATGGAGCAACGGTATAAGGTACAATTAGCTAAATTGGGTCCTTATGACAATTTGCGTTTCTTCTACAGACTAGAAATGAGTCGAGGAAAATTGAGCTTAAGGTACTTTACTTGGCTCCTATTGCTTGTATTTCATACAAATGATTCATCGCTAAATCTTCTATGGTGCAATATCTAATGTATTTGTACAATACATGAATTTTCATACTTTTTTAAGAAGTACCTGCCAAATAACTGGCATTCAGTTGGGAAAATTATGTACTTTTCTGCTATTCAGGAAGAACAGATCACCAGCATTGATGTGAATGTGAGGATATCTTCCCAGCATATTGAGGTCAATTTATCTGAATTGCGTGGGTATGAGAAGCATGTCATTGTGGCTTTGATAAATGAATCCTGTGAGCCTTCAGATAAAGTTCCTTACTGTGATCACTCTAATTGTCGAGGTATGTGACACTTCTTTCATATGCCAGCTAGTACATAGTTATTATGTTGCTTCTATTTACGTTTGAGATTAACAAAATTTTCCAGACATGGTTTTATATTGCCTTTGTGAGAAATTTATGAGCACTAGGAAATGAAATAAATAATAGTTCAGTTATGCTATGTTTATTTGTTCTTATAATCTCTTATAAGATCATATTTTTAAATAACTTTGCCAGCTATTGTCATCCATGAGGCCGACAAGCTTTCAACAGATGCTCAACATTATATCCGTTGGATCATGGAGAAGTACAAAGGTTGTAATAAGATCTTCTTTTGCTGCTATGATGCCTCAAAGCTTCAAACAATTAAGCATCTCTGCAAAATTGTAAAACTCCAACCTCCTTCAGACAATGAGGTGATTCATTGTAGATATACCTATATATGAATTTATGATCTTCATATGTTGAGTCTATTCAAGTAACACTTAATTTACAATTAGGTTGTTGAAGTTTTGGAGCATATTGCGAAGAAAGAGTGCATAGAGTTACCACATGATGTGGCAGAAACAATTGCTAAGAACTCAAAGCATAATCTTCAGCAGGCAATTCGCTCATTTGAAGCCTCCTGGAAGTCAAGGTGAGCAAGTTGCACATAGTTCACATGTACCCATAGTCAAATTTCAGTTAAAGATTCATTTCAATTTCAATTAAATTCATTTGGTATTTGTTGAAAACTATTGATAAATGTAGATTATGCTATGCAGTTACTTCTTTGCCTTCTTATCTGGTTGTGTTGAAATGCTCCGACTTACAATAGACATAAGTATCATAGTTAGTCTTGTTTACTTCTGATGAAATTTGTGAAGTCTTCTTTGAGCCTATTAAGAGTAACTTTTCATTCAGTGGCGACACACTACACGATCTACTTCGGCTCTTGCCTTTCCTAGTCATTCAGCACTAAACTTAGTACCGTTCATTTGTGGGGGCCACCTCATTCTTCTTGCATGCTATCATTTCTGTATGTTCTCTGTCTTCTTGGTCATAAGTGCAACACACCCCACTTACAATATGCACATAACACTTAAGTCTTTTCTAGTTCTAGTACAGTGTCATCTCATCAATTTTTGGTTACATGTTTGTGTTGCCTGCTTTGTCATGCTTTAGCCAGTATCTCAAGTCAAGATTTTTTGGTACAAGCTCTGTTTCCCGTGTAGGAAATATTACTAAATTTGTGGATATTACTTAAAGCCACAAGCACTTGTACATGTGTGTCTTGCTATTCTTTTGTACACTAGAATCAAGAGATTACACTACATATAGTTGGCTTTAGTTCTGACCTGAGGCTTCTTCTTTGTTTTGTTAAGTTGTACCTTGAATATAACTAGCGTTCTGAGTAAGTGCATAAATGGATTTTTGTCTTATCCATAGTTAGGTGGAATGTGGTATGTTCTCGGTCATCGGGTTTAGGAACGCGGTACAAGTTTAAGAACATGGGACACTCCTTGTCTTTATTTTCCATATGGGGCTAGGAAGCTCAGTTGGTTTGTGAATCCTGTTCCCTGTACTCTTAAAAAAGAGAAGAAAGGGGAATAAGCACTGAACAAAATACCTGAACCTGAATAGTTTGGACATAGTATGTATATCCTTAAACATTATTGGGGTGAATTGGGTAATGGATTTGATTACTTTTATTTGGCTTTGTTATGGATGCAATATTTTTGTTGGACCTAATCCATTGGTTATCTCCGAGTTGTCTAAAGCAAGGTTTTACACAGGCCGAAACCATACATTGTGGCTGTTTTGGATTGGAATTGGAGGATCTGAAACTGACTGATTCAAATCCATTGAAACCCCCAAACTGCAAAACTGAGATTTTAAGCTTTATTTGCCCTTCTAGACGTAGTGCATGATTTAATCATAATTCTTAATGTCTCATACTTTATTTTGTATGATGTAATTGGAATTGTTGTCAGGACAACTGGAGATAGAACTCTAATTAAGTTTACATAGGCCTACATCAAGGATCGGCACTAAATATTTACCTCGTTGTTCTAGTTACGTATGGACTTCTTAGTTCCATTGGGATAAGAATTTCATGGTGTACGCTATTTGTTGATAATATTGTGTTATTACTTAGTTCATGAGACTAGAGAAGAGTTTTAATTTAATTAGAAGCGTGAATAGAAGCTTTAGGTGCGATCATTCACCGTGACAGAGAAGTTGAGATGGATGTTCATAGAATAAACTCATAAAGGTAGGATGGTTGAAATGGAGGAACTTCAGGAGTGCTTTGTGATTGTAAGATAACTTTCAAATCGAAAGCAAACTTCTAGATGAGCGCAAAAAATACCAGCCATGCTTTAAGGATCTGAATGTTGGGCATCAAATGGACATGTCCAATAATTGAACATTGCTGAAATGAGAATGTTGAGATGGATGACCAAGAACACATTAAAAGATACCATAAGAAGTGAGTGCATACATAGAGAATTGTAGATGTCATTAATTGAGAATGAGGTTATAAGATAATAAATTGACACATTGGACAGAGACCAATTGATGCACTGGTTAGAGGTCAAAAGTATTAAGGGAATAACCAACCAGAGGTAGGAGTAGACATAAGAGAAGAGAGCTTAGATTGTCACTGAAAAGGAATATTGCTTTTGCTAATTGCTAATGTGAGAGAAGATATGGCCCTTAACAGAACTGAATGGAAGACTTGGGTTCATGTGTAGCAGACCCAAATATTTGGGATAAAGGCTTTGTTGTTGTCTTGTGGTTTTCATTTAGATAAGCTAATAGAAACTGATGTTATCTTATGGGTCTTTATTCAACATGCATATGTTACCTCTTTCACATCTTCACCACATTTAATTGGTGCTGACCTATGTTGTGCAAGTACGAATGCGGATATGGGTAAGGACACAATACATATATGGGATAGGGGCATTTTCAAATAGGTTCAGTTAAATCACCTATGTTACCCGAATACATGTATTGACACGATACAGATAAGGGCACCATTTTGCCTCGTCCGACGTAGGTGCAGATAGGGGTGAGCATCGGTTCGGTTCGGATCAAACCGAACCGTTTCTAAAAGAACCGACATAAACCGCAAACCGACAAATGAACAACCGTAATCGAACCGTTTGGAACCTAAACCGAGCAAAATCGAACATAAATTAAACGATTCGGTTGTCGGATGGTTCGGTTGATGGGCCACTGGGCCGGGCTGGTTATTTTGAGGCTTAAATATTAGACTAAAAATTAATTTGAGAGGCCATTGGGCCGGACTAAAGTAACAAAACACAAATTTTAAATTCCAGTCTTGTCAAGTGCACAGATGGGCCACTCAGCCAGATTATTGATAAACCAAGATATAAAAAACTCCAATCTTGTCCAGTGCAGCATAGATGTCTAGTAACAAAACACAAAATGCAGTAACAAAACACAGATAGTTAATAAACCAAGCACAGATGCAATATTTGTAAAGCCTGGGCCAGATTACAAACACAGATACAATTCCTAATCTCTAGTCTCCAAAACTGAACGAAAGAACCAAATTACAAATATACAGATGTTCTAATACAAATATACAGATGCATTAATAATTTAATAGAATAGAAGTCCGGGCCAGAATTCCTAATCTCCAGCCTTGAATTGTAGACTCATCACTCATGTCAAGCCTGCATTAACACTTATAACAGCTAAAAAGAGGCTCATAATGGCTTTTTATGCACCATTACATTACAAATGCATTGTATCATGTATGACACGCCAATGGCTGCAACGAGTGCCTCGCCATCGGCTGCAGTTAGTTAAATCATCATCGCCCAATCTTATTAAAACATTTAGTAAAGTTCTTGAATATTAAACGAAAGATATAAATCATAGAACCTTCCAGTCCCTACTGGCTGCAACAAGTGCCACGCCAAGCCACTGGCTGCAACAAGTGCCACGCTACGCCATTGGCTGCATAGAATGCCAAGTTAGAAGAAAAGTTAGAAGTCAGAACAAACACAAAAGCAGTATCAGAACAAACACAAAAGCAGTATCATAATCTGCAAGTCAGTATATATCAGAGCATGCAGCCTAGCAAGCAGAACCAAACCATGCAGGGAAGTATATATCAGGACTATCAGAGCATACAACCTAGCAAGCAGAATCTGAACCTGAACATGATCTATCCACAAGACCAAATATTACAAGCAGAACCAAAACATGCAGTATCAGAACTGAAGTAGTATCCATAAGACCTGAACCATGCAGTATATAGAAAAAAGCATGAAGCATGTATCCATAAGACTTGAACCTGAACCTGAACATGCGGTATCAGAACAAGAAGCATGTATGAAAGTAATAATTGAAGCCGAACCAAAACATGCAGTATCAGAACCGCACCAAAACATTACAAGCAGAACCAAAACATGCAGTATCAGAACAGAACCAAAACATGTGTATCCATCTATCCACAAGATCAAATATTACAAGCAGAACCAAAACATGCAGTATCAGAACAGAAGCAGAGCAGTATCCATAAGACCTGAACCATGCAGTATCAAAATATTACAAGCAGTATCCATAAGACCTAGCAGTATCCATAAAATCCAGAATAAGTAGACCTAGCAGTATCCATAAAATCCTAAATATTATATCCTCATGGAACCAACTATTACACCAATTTAAAAGAGCAAAGTAATCAAACCTCGCTTGTTAATGTTGATGCCACGGCTAATTGACCCAAATCTAAGTGATAAGAATAAACCAATAAACAAGGTAAAACACAAGTACTATCAAATTGAGATAATTAATACAATTTTAAAAGTACAAATTATCCATTTCAACTTTGTAGATGTCCTCAAATTCCTCTTCAATAATAGATACAATAGGTCGATCGGAAGGGCCCCTAAACCAATCTTGACAACAAATGAGTGCTTCAGCTATTTTCGGAGTCAAAGAGCTTCTATATGTATCAAGGACACGACCAACCATACTAACAGCGGACTCGGATGCCACGGTAGATATAGGAACGGCCAAAATATCTCTAGCCATCTTTGAAAAGATAGGAAAACGAGAAGAATTAAGCTTCCACCATCCCAAAAGATTGAAATCATCACTTTCATCATCATCATCTACGGTGCTTTCATCTAGATAACGATCAAGCAACCCCCCCCCCCCCCCCCCCCCCCCCCAATTCCATTTTATGCTTCTTGAGTTGGACCTTCGTAAACTTCTTCAAATGCAAGGTGTGCACCGGTTGGACTCTATCAATAGTAGTAGTAGTATTGCTACCAATTTGATAAGTGCTCTTGTTTTTTTACTCATTGAACATGGAATACGCAACATTTTTCACTTTTTTTTTCATGGAATCACTCTTTTCAATACCATATAGTTGATCAAAAGCATATTTCACGTATTCCAACTTGTGTCTTGGATCAAGAATTGGTGTAATAAATATAACCATATTCATCTTCTCAATGTCCTCCCAATACTTATCATACTTTTCTCTCATTTTATTGGCCATTATAGCCAAGTCCAAGTCAGTACTCTCTTTTGAAGTATACAAAAGAATGTCAATAGAAGTGATTTCATCAAAAAAGTTATTACAAGTGACGTACAAGGAACCGGAGATACGCATTGTGAGTTCGTAGAAGTGTTCTAGGAAAGTGCACAATCTTCTTGCATTAGACCAATCCTCTTCGCCCGAATACCCACCGCTCTCCGCTATCTTTACTTTGAACCACAGATCAATAGATATAAACCTCTCGAAGGCACTTTCAAAGCTTTGTGCCGTGTCTAACATCATAAATGTAGAATTCCACCGAGTGCTCACGTCAAGACATAATAACTTTTTTGCTTTGTATCTTTTCGGTTTCAACACACTCCTTAAATTTTTGGAATATACTAGGAGAGTGTCTCACATATCTTATCTCATTCCTAATACGAGATACCGATGGAGGCATTAATTTTAAACCATCAACAATAACTAGATTTATGATATGTGCAATGCATCTCATGTGTAAGTACTTGCAACTGAGAATGCTATTTTTTCAATTCTGAATTTTCTTGCTTAAATAAGAAATAACATAATTTGAACTAGCATTATCAACCGTGATAGTGAATACCCGATCAATGTCCCACTCAAGCAAATTTTTTTCCACTGCTTTCCCTATGGCCTCCCTTTTATGACTAGAAATGGGACAAAAGTATATAATTTTTTTTTCTTCAATTCTCACTCTTCATTTATATAATGTACCGTTAGATACATATAATTGACCTTCTGCAATGATGTCCACGAATCCGTAGTAAGGCAAACTATTTGCTTAGACTCTTTGAAGTATGTTTTTAATTTACTCTTTTCAATAGAGTAAATATCATAACAATCACGTGCCACGGTCCATCTTGATGGAATACGAAAGATGGGATATGCAACACTCATAAAGTTTTTGAAGTCTTCACATTCCACAAATTGGAATTGAAGCTCATCAACAATCACTATGCGTGTGAAGGCTTTTCTCACCTCATTTTGATTGAATTTCCAACTAGTGAGAACTTTATCGGTGCCCTTTGCATTTGGTTGCAAGTTTTACTTGAGTTGGATCATTATTTTTTGGGTTTGACGGACATGCAATCCAATGATTTCTCACATTACTAGTCCCATTTAATTTACTATGACAATGGTACTCTTTTCTACAATGCTTGCAACTAACTTTAGGATGACCTTCGACATCGATAATTTTATTAAAATATGTCCAAAACGGAGCCCGTTTCTTCGTAGGTTTTCTAGTAATCCGAAGACTCGAATTAGGATTGGAAATTGGGTCACAAGTGCCATGAGAACTAGTCGGTGGTTGAGAATGACCCCCTTCGTGCGACATCTAAAATAACAAATTTGTCTTTCAAAATAAAGACTAAGAATATAAAGTTCCAACAATAAAGAAGAAATACGCAAATTGCATGAATATGAACTTGTTGCTATTGATTGGTGCTGCGTATTAAACATCACATAATTAAATGAGTAGCCTAAGCTACCTAATCCTTACCTAACCTTAATAGGTAACTTATAGTTCCTAGTTAATACTCAATAGACAGATGTACAAATAGTTTTAGTTTAAGTTAATTTAGCCACATATGTATTAAACT
This sequence comes from Iris pallida, assembly GCA_029216955.1. Classification (NCBI taxonomy): domain Eukaryota; kingdom Viridiplantae; phylum Streptophyta; class Magnoliopsida; order Asparagales; family Iridaceae; genus Iris; species Iris pallida. Next base: position 13,286,273 of record JANAVB010009198.1, on the reverse strand, counting down.
ATGACACTTGACTTAAAGCAGATATGGTAAACAGGTTACAGATGTAAATATATGATGTCAGGAACAAGAAAAATATTGAACACATATGAATTAAACTAACTACGACATGAATTAAACATACAGATGTACATTATAGCAAACTAATCAGCACAACTATGCCAAGTTACACACTGAAGCACATATGAATTAAACTAAGACATGAATTAAACTACGACAATATTAAACTACGACATATGAATTAAACAGACAGATGTACACTGTGACACTTAAGCACATATGAATTAAACTAAGACATGAATTAAACGGACATATGTACACGGTGATAACTAAGCACATATGAATTAAACTACGACATGAATTAAACATACAGATGTACATTGTAGCAAACTAATCAGCACAACAATCAAGCAAGTGCATTGTGCACAATCTTTTTTTTTTTGCAGCAGTTCTTTAGCTTCTTTTTTTTGCAGCATAAGCTTTTTTGGGCAGCAGCAAGCTAGCAACTAGCAAGTACACCCTGTATAACTATATTGACATATTCTACAAATCTATAAATTTGGATAGTTCAAGATTTGGGCTTACAGTGAGACTGTAAGAGAGTAGTATGCAAGAAAATTTTTGCAGCAGTTCTGTAACCGATGGTTCCCCTTCCATGATTCATGCAAGGAAAAAATTAATTTACTACAAAACAAAAATTAAAGAACTAAAAATTTGGAAAAATAATAATTTATGATGTTAGAAATTTCCAGATCTAGGTTCGATCTCCACGGATCTAGGTTAGAAATGACTAGATCTAGGTTAGATCTCGACGGATCTAGGTTAGATCTCCATGGATCTAGGTTAGGAGCAACCGAGCCGAGCTTCCGCCTCCGGTGGTTACAGGGCCTGAGTCGAAGACTAGAGAGTCAGGCGACTCAGAGAGTCAGAGAGTCAGAGAGTCAAAGACTCAGAGAGTCGAACTGGTCGGTGTCGCTGGTGAAGAAGTGAGAATGGAGAGGTGAGGATGGAGAGGTGAACTCAGTGAACTGGTCATGGAACACACAGAGAGAGAGAGAGAGAGAGAGAGATCAGATCTAGCCTAGATCATCTAGGGTTTTCTTGGATTTCTCCTCTTCTAGAATCTAGGGTCTTCTTTTTTCCCAGGGCCGGCGAACGAACGGAGGTGTGGAGACTCAGTGGCGAGAGAAATGAATGTAGGTTTTTTTAAATTTTTTTTTTATAGGGAGGGTACAAATGGTTTACTGGTCGGTTTGTGATCCGTTTTGAAAACCCGATAACCGACCCGTTAACCGTTGTTTTCCTTTATAAGAACCGTTATCCGACCCGTTTTCTATAAAACCGATCCGAACTTCATTAATGGGTCGGTTCGGGTCAGTTTGCGGTTGCAAAACCGCAAATTGCTCACCCCAAGGTGCAAACCCTAAGCTTTGCCTAGATTCTTAATCCAAACTCATCAATGTACTGAATACTGATTAACTGAATACTGATTAACTGTAAGGATGTACATCATCATCATCTATGCTATAACTATCCTTGTTTTTGTGTTTAACTTGTTAGTGCCTTTTCTCTTTGATAAGTTCTACTAATGATTGGATTAGCATCTGCAACATTCTTCCATGTGTTTAAAGTTATTATCTTGTACAAATATTATGAATCTATGATGCTTTATTCTTTTTCCCTTCTCATCTTCTACTTGAATGAGAGGCTTTTATGTTGTTATGGAACTTCAGATTAGAGTATGAACTACATATTCTGTTCCTTCTATTTTCCTCTTTGTAAATGAAAACTTATCGACTTCTTAGAATCTAATGTGGTTTCTTTAACTTGAATTGCAGTCACTCATTTACGGCAGACCAGGTTGTCTTGACAGGATGGGAAGATGAAATTGCTAACATAGCTAAAAGCATTGTGAATGAACAAAGCCCAATGCAGTAAGTACTCTCGTCCTTGCATAAATCTTGTGCTAACTGTTTGTGGAACTGTCTATATCTATGGTTGGCAGTGAAAAACTGTTGCCAACGTTGCTTTTGTTTTCTTTTCATCGACTTGAGGGAAGAATCAAGAAATTGATGGTGGTTTTCTTATGCAGGTTATATGTCATCCGTGGCAAGCTTAAAAAACTGATTGAGCATAATGTGTCACCAGACTTTACTTTCAATGTATGCTTCCCCTCTTTATCTATTTTATGTGATACTTGTATTGGGAATGTTCACAAGTGTAGTGTAATTTTTTTTTTCCTCGAACAGATTCTGATATCCGAACTGAAGATGCTTTTGGATGGTCAGTTCCACAAAGAGATTGATGCCTTATATCAGGAATACAAAATTGTGAGTAAAAAAAAAAAAACACTTGTCCATTGCTTGCTATGCTCTACTTATCAATCATTACTATTGTATTATATCATTCTTTAATGAAGACACGCTGACATGTAGTCTATTCTTGATGCACAGCTAGGCAATGATTGTTTCTTGAATCCTGAGAAATCTTTACCATCTTCACTTGATAGACAAGATAACTCCAGTGACAAGCTTAATGATCTATGGAAAAATGTTCGCTACTTTATGATAATTGAAGGTAAAATTTTGAAATCTATTGGTGCATAATATTTGATAGGCTCGTGGTCATAAAAGAATTAAGATAATTAACCATGGAAGGATTGGCAATGACTTGCATTCCCCATTTACCTTTTCCATTTAATGCATCATGGTCCCAAATACTTTTGCCATGAATAATCTTTCTGAAACTCAAATTTTTGTCTTGTAAGCGAACTCATGGACATGCTTATCTATATGTCATACATGCCCATTTACATAGCACAATTTTCTTTTGAATAATCTACATAGTAGTTTTTTGCCTATGAATTAGGTAATATGGATTTCTCCTAGCCATTTATATAGGCTACTGTTAACACAATTAGCTAAGAAAGAACCCTGAGATGAATTTCTAAGAACCTTTTGGGTGCAACGGAGATCAATTTATTTTTTATGTAGGGTTTCCTTTGTTATTGTATCACTAATCTGTAAGAAAGGCATTGAGTTCTAGATGTTCCCTGTACAAGGAACACCTGTCCTTTCTCTTCAGGAACAAAAGCTATTTGTTTCTTGCAGGAACACTGAAACCCTGAAATAAGCGAAAAAGAATGGAAAAATATTTCTTGGGGTTCATTAGATGTGTTTAACCTTTTTGTCTGTGGACTATATGTATTATTTCAGCCTAGGGACAGGATTGACTAATTTTCTCAATGCTCATGTAGTTTCTTGCTTCTTCCAACAGAATTTACGGCAAAGTTCATGAGCTCCTTCAAGTTGGTTAGCACTAAGGGTGTTGTGGGGACAAGATGCTATTGAGGTTATTAGAGAAACCACTGCCTGTGTGCGCGTGATAACTTGGAACATCAAATAAAGCTTGAATAATGTAATCAATTCGAATAAAAGATACACGTGTGAATAAAGCTTTGGTACGTTGTTGCATATCTGCAGTGAAGCCCACCTTCCTGTCTCACGGGAAATTTCTGTCATTTGTTGAACTTCATTTTGCTCTGTTATATTGTGTTATGGAAGCTTCAAGATTCAATTATTTGGTTTGCTATGTTAGACTTGCCTAATCTGCTTCAATGTTGTAATCTATTATTGTGTTTGTAAGTTTACAGCTGGGTATGATGCTGTTCTTTCTCAAAGTGAATGCAGAATCTTATGCGCTCCATCGCTCTTTGTCAGGTAAACATTTTCATGGATTATGAAGGGTGTTGGCAAGAATGGTGCATGAAAAACACGGTTAGTGAAGCTTGAATAACGTATGGAGTAAAGTTTGATATAAATATAATTAGAACCTTGAATCAGATTTGGTTCACAATTTTTCAGGCGATAAACGACAAGAGCAAGAATATTGTCGAAAGTCCTAGGTTGTATGAGTTTAAAACTCCCAAGTTGTATGAGTAACTGCACGGCAAAAAGGTGGGTTATGGACAGATTTTATTATGGCATAGTAGTCTGTTGCTCATAGGTTACCTTGGCTTGAATATGATAGTACAAATGGTTGATGTCCCAAACCCCACCCTTCATCTGATCAAAAAGTAGGAAAATCTCATTTCGGTATTCGTATATTATACTAGTGTTTGTGTTATTATATTGTAGAAATTTGTAAATTATATTTTCCTAGCTCGGTATGGTTGAGACTTGGTGACTTCCCTAGACCTAGTTTATGTCCAATATCATGTAGGAGGCCTCTTGATTTATTAATTTGTAGAAGTTTGGTTAATTAGGATTAACAATAATCTTGGTAAATTGTCTTTTTAATAAAATTGTGGGATAGATGAAGAAGATCCCCACCATGGTCACTCTCCAAAGCCCCATTTGCATTCTCCTTCTCCACTTATCATTCTAAGTAAGAATTGAGAGATCAACCTTGACCAACTCCTAATTCCTAAGTCTTTGCTCACAAAAAATATATCTAAAACTCTAGATCTTAGCACTAGAATTTCCACAAATTCCTCTCCAAGTTTTTCTATTCCTCCCATATTTTTTCCTATAATTTTTCTAAGACTTCCTAAATTACCACCCCCCCTCCCCCTCTCCCTCTCCCTCTCCCTTTCCCCTCCTCCTTTGAATTTTCTCTTGGGCTTAGTGCGTGGGCGGCTAGCCCAACTCATGTAATGCCTATAGTTCGTATTATGTATTTTGGAATACGTATTTGTCTTGTATTGCATGTCTCCTTGCTTGGTTTATTGGGTATTTACATTGCTTGGCCATGGTTCATCTTGGTATGGGTTGGCTTGGTTCGGTTTAGGGTTGCTTTTGGTTCAATATGGACCAAGGGGAGAACCCCTACCTACCACCAACATCTCCATTTATTAACCCCCTCTCCTTTCTCTCTCCTCATTACTCTTCTTCTCCACCATTAACTCCTCACCAACCTGTGAGAAGAGAGAGAGATCTAGGCAAGTGCATCTTGCTTCATGGAGGAACCCAAATTTTATTGTTCCATTCTCTTCTTCACAGCATTCTAAAGCACTTTAGTTCTTGGCATTTCTAAATTCCATGGCTCATTGCTTGTAGATCTAAGTTTATGTCATTTTCGGATTTCTTGGATTTTGATCTATTTAATCTTGTTATTTTCAAGTTTTGATGGTTCCATGTTGTAGAGAATTTCATTCTGCCCCAATTTGACCCATGGAAGTTCAGATTTGGACTCCGGATGAAGGTTTTATGGAGCTTGGAAGCATGGCTTCATGATGCTCTTCTTCTCAGAAATTTGGAGAAGAAGAACAGTTCCAGCCGCACATAGCTCCTGCCGCCTGAACTTAGCCGCATAGCCTTATGCGGCAAGTTCCATTTCTAGCCGCATGCACGAACTCAGCCGCATAAAGGCAGCACGGCTTTACTCAGCCGCATGAACTTCTAACTTGTCAGCCGCATGAACCCGATCGCTCGCAGCCGCATATGCTGATTGTTTTTTAGCCGCATAAGCTTGCGCTATTCCCAGTCGCATAAACTTCATGACTCCCAGCCGCATGTGCTCTGACCCTCCCAGCCGCATATGCACCCATCTCCCTGCAGCCGCATAGGACTCATCCCAGCCGCATGGGACCGAGCCGCATGGCACTACTTGGACCCAGCCGCATGACCCGGACCGAATTGAGCCGCATGTGACCCATCTCTTTCTGGCCGCATGGGACTCCGTCCGACCCTGCCGCACGAGTGTTCTCCGCCAGCCGCATATGCCCCCTTCTCGCGAGCCGCATGGATTTCTTCTCCCAGCCGCATGGGCTGCTCTCTCTCCAGCCACATAGGCTTATCCGCCCTGAGCCGCATGAGCTCGAATTCTGGGTCGCATGAAACCGTACCCATCCAGCCGCATGGGTTCATTTCTCTGAGTCGCATGGCTCCTCCCCATGCCTTGCCTTGTTATTTAATTATTATTTTTGTTAACTCTTGCCTTGTAACTCTCAGTGTAATATTGGGTCTCCTGATGCATGCTTGTGCTATGTTATTTGTACTTATACCCATGAACACGACAGTGACCCGTAGTGGTGCACTCTTGACAAGTAACATGACATGATAGTGGCCCGCCGTGGCGCACTCCTGACAAGTAACCTGACATAATTTATCCTGATAAGCTGTTGCGACGGCTCCATGACATGACATGACCTGACATGACAAGTATAAATAACCTGGACACCGTGGGCGCTTGTGCTTGTACAAATGAACCAGTCTTGTCTTGCATCATGTTAGGGATGGGACTCCTGAGTACCACGGTCAGGAGTACCTACTGAAATGGACTAAGGCTAATAACTAGAATAATACAGTAGTCATGATGAGATTTTCCAGCTACAGACAATCCCGTTACCTGGGCGCGCCTGGGATCTATAGCCTGCCGTCGAGTAGGGCACATTTCCAGCACACTGTCATGTGTTGCACCCTTCAAGCTACTTAAGGGTACATGCGTTTCCTGGACGATGTACCCACCTGAATTCAACCCTTAATTTTCGACCTGGGTAACCTGGATGGTTTGCAGGGCTTGTGGCTGTGGAATAATCTCGCTGCATCTTGTTAGTAACTAGGCCTGTGGTAACCCTAGTTAATTAAAGTATCAAGCCGTATTCATTGCTTGGCCGTGATTGATTGGATGGAATAACCAGTCTAGTCTTGCCTTGATCCTGTACAAGATTGTTACATGACCTGATTTTTTATATTATCTTGCCGATAAATGGTGGGAAGCCAAGTTCCATTTAGATGAAGGGTTACAACCCCGGTCCTTGTTTGGTTTATGGGTTGTAACCTGGTTATCTGAATAGTTCCATGGTTATCTTGTCGTATATCATCCTGATATGTTTTCTCTTATTTCCAGTTCTTACTACTTATTATTCTGTGCTAATTGCTGGTTAGTTCCTAAGTGAAGCTTCCTTTGTGGCACTTGCTCTTTCTGGGGTCTGATACAGCTGGTTTTGTATGGCCAGATTTCGGAGCAGCTCCGAAGGATCTACCGACTTTTCAGCCCGATGGTGACCACCAGACGTAACCAGGGCAACGAGTGGATTTATTTTTGATCTCCCACTTTATTGTAAATTTTTTTTGAGACGTTTAGCCGACGAGCACCTGTTTAGCTCGACTGTATTTACTTATTGTCTGCCTACGGGCTGTAACATGATTGACAAATCCTAGGGTTGATCATGTATGACTAAACTTTTGCTAGTCCTCACATTTTGTAACGACTAGCTTCATGATCAGCTGAATATGTAATGTTTGGGACGCCTTACTATTGTATATTTGGTGATCTTACATCTTGTAATATTCACTTACTTGCTTGTGATTGACACACTAAGCTTGTTCATGACCGTTAGAGAATGTTGACTTATAGTTAAACTCTCATGTATCTAGACAGCCGTGACCGTATAGCGAGGTGGGTTGCATTTCAATATATGTAGCTGGCTATGTCTGCCTCCGCTCTCTGATATTCTGGTTCTGGGGCGTGACATGGTTTAAATGGTGGCCCACGCAGGTCTTGTAAATCAAGATATGTGAGAGTTTACCTAATAGATGTCTTAATCAGTACTCGCCCTTGATCTTTGTTCGTATCCTCTGGATCCCTGAGAATTCTTGTCCTGATCATATGCTTGTATCATTGATCTGTCTTGGTCGTTCCTTATTGTTCCCTATGTCGTCTTCTTCAGTGGCATTGTACCTGGCCCTGCCGATCAGCAAGGCGAAACACCTCCCGTGGACCAGCAGCAACCTGGAGATCAAGCCCAGCATTCGGAAGTAGCCTCCAGAGTCGTGCCTACTGGAGGAGAGCCACCAGTCCAGCCATTTCAATATGCAGAACCTGATGATGGCACTTTGGTAGGTCTCATCAGGAACTTGATATCTTTCCAGGATCGTCGAGGAGATGCCTTGCACCAGGCAGTGACAGATGATTTGACCAGAGGCGGTCACCCATGGAACAGCGCGGCCAACAGCTTCAAGCGCTTGAACCCTCCATTCTTTGATGGTAGCGAAGATGCGATCGCCGCAGATGCATGGCTTCAGGACACTGAGGTGATTCTAGAAGCAGCCAGGACTCTAAAGAACGAGAAGGTGGCCGTAGTACGCCTGCAGTTGTTGGATCTTGCCCGCAGCTGGTGGGTGGCGCAGACCGTTGGATTAATGGCCCCTATTGCTTGGGCAGTATTCAGAGAGAGATTCCAGACCAAGTATTTTGATGCTGTATATAATGCCCGTGCTTCGTATTACGAATTTCGGTATACGTGTACGTATTTTGACCCGTATTGCATGTCTTCCTGCTTGATTTATTTTGGCATTTCATTGATTGGTTTATCTTGGTTCGGTTCAGCTTGATTTGGTTAGGCTTGGTTCGGTTTTGGTTGAGAACCAACCCACCTACCTACCACCACCATCACCATTTATTAACCCCCAGTCTTTTCTCTCTCCTCATTTACTCTTCTTCTTCCTCACCATTACTTCTCCACCAACCTGAGAGAGAGAGGGAGAGCTTAGGCAAGTGCACCTTGCTTCATGGAGGAAGTCCATTTTTATTGTTCCATTGTCTTTCTCATGTGTTTCTAACCCACTTTAGTACTTAGCATTTCTCATTTTCATGGTTAAATTCTTGTAGATCTAGTATTGTGGTATTTTTGGATTTCTTGGGTTTGATCTGTTTAACCTTGTTATTTCCAAGTTTTTATGGTTCCATGTTGTAGAGAATTTTATTCTGCCCCAATTTGACTTATGGAAGTTCGGATTTAGACTCTGGATGACGAATTTATGGAGCTTGGAAGCATGGCTTCGTGGTGTTCTTCTTCTCGAAAAGTGGAGAAGAAGAACAGTTCTCTGTCCGCATGGCCATTTAATTGAATTAATCAAGTTGGCCGCATGAGCCTTTTCTTGTGGCCGCATATGGTACTGCTTAGCTAGCATGGCCACTATTAGTTGCATTGGCCGCATAAGAATTTTTGCATGGCTTTTATTATTAAATATAATATTAGCTGGCCGCATGGGGAGCTAAAAGCTCAGCCGCTTGCCATATTAGATTTAATGTATTATATTATTAATGCATGCTTTAGATTATTGCATTATATTAATGCCTGGCCTTATTTATGCATGCAACTGTTGCATGCCCTTTTGCATTTGCTTTTGGCCAACTACTATGAGCCGCATATGGCCTTAGTCTCAGCCGCATAAGATTGTATATTTAAATACATACTTTAGTTTGCATGCATTAATTGCTTTAGCTATTAGTATTTAATAATTGCTTTAAGCTTGCATGGAAACATGCATTAGCATTTAAGCTTGCATGGAACCATAGTTGTGAGCCGCATGAAACTCAAGTTGGCCGCATAAGGCCATGTTATATTTAAATGCTTTTGCATGCAAGCTGATGCTTGCATGCTTTATATTTACAAATGGCCGCATGGACTAAAGTTGTTGCAAGCATATTTTTTATATATATTAAAGTGGCATGCTTATAAATAAAGCTGGCCGCATGCATTGAAATTCCTGGCCGCATGACCATTTAGCAAATTTCTGGCCGCATGCATTAAAATTTCTGGCCGCATGGCTTTCATTTATTTGCATACAATGCAAGCCTTTGCTTGCATGAAATGAATGCATGCTTTGTTGCATGCTTTGCTTGCATGAAAAATTACCTACGTGGCTTTGCATGCTTATATATATATGGCTTTGTTGCTTATATATATATGGTTTTGCTTGCTTACTTATATATATATATATTTATTTATGGCTTTGCTTGCTTATATATTTATGGCTTGTATGCATTAGTGGCATGCTTATATTAATTTATTTGCATGGGCTTGCATGCATTGCTAGTATGTCCATTTAGTTGACCGCATGGCCACTGTTCAATTCCTGGCCGCATGGCCACTATTAATTTATTGTTGGCCGCATGACCTTAGTAATATATTTTGGCCGCATGGCCTTAACTTTAATTGCATGGTATTTTCTTGAGCCGCATGAGTCCCCCCACGGCCCTTGCTTATGCTAATATTTAATTACCACTTGTATGCTGGTGCCATTAATTTGTTCCCTGACACGATGGTGATCCGTTGTGGTGCACCTTTGACAATTGACATGACATGATAGTGGTCCGACGTGGCGCACTCTTGACATGATAACTTGACATGATAATTCTTGATAGTGGCCCGACGTGGCGCACTCTTGACATGATAACTTGACATGATAATTCTTGATAGTGGCCCGCCGTGGCGCACTCTTGACAGTAAACCTGGCATGATATTTCTCGAAATACTGTTACGACGGCTAGCTTGACATGACAAGAATGAATAACCTGGACACCGTAGACGATTGTGCTTGTACAAATGAACCCGTCTTGTCTTGCATCATGTCTAGGACAGGGACCCCTGAGTACCACGGTCAGGGGTACCTACTGTAAATGGCTAAGGCTAATAACTAGAATAATACAGTAGTTCATGAAGAGACTTTCCCAGTTACCTGTTGCCCCTTTGATCCCGGACTTATATATATATATATATATATATATATATATATATATATATATATATATATATACATGGGACTTGGAGCTATCTGTCATGATGAGCACATTTTCAGCCTGCCGTCGAGTGGGGCACCTCTTTAGGACACATGTATCTCACTACAGTGTGTCTGCTATACTTATTTTCTTTTGCTGGGGTCACTCAGGTAGCAGCAGGCGGGTAACTGGACTCGGAAATCTCTTTGCATCTTGCTAGTAACTAGGACTGTGATAACCCTAGTTAGTTAAAGTATCAAGCCGTACTCCTATTGCTTGGCCGATAATGTTGGATGGAGTTCAATCAGTCTAGTCTTGTCTTGATCCTGTACAAGATTGTTACATGTCCTGATTTCTTATTTTATCTTGCCGATAAATGGTGGGAGAAACCAAGTTCTGTTCAGACGAAGGATTACAACCCCGGTCCTTGTTTGGTTTACGGGTTGTAACCTGGTTATCTGAATAGTCCCATGACTATCTCATCGTATATCACCTGTCATGCTGTTCCTTAATCACTGTCTTTTATTATGTAATAATATTCTTGTGCTAATTGCTGGTTTTAGTTCCTAAGTGAAGCCTCCTTTGTGGCACTTGCTCTTTCTGGGGTCTGACCCAGCTGGTTTTGTATGACCAGATTCTGGAGCAGCTCCAGAGGATCTACCGACTTTCCAGCCAGATGGTGACCACTAGACGGAATCCTGACAACGAGTGGATTTATTTTGGCTCTTCCACTCTATTGTAAAAATATTCTTTTGAGGCGTTTAGCCGGCGAGCACGTGTTAGCTCGTATTGCACCTTTACTTACTGTCTGCCTACGGACTGTAACATGATTGACAGATCCTAGGGTTGATCATGTATGACTAAACTCTTGCTAGTCTTGACATTTTGAACGACTAGCTTCGTGATCAGCTGAATATATAATATTTGGGATGCCTTACTATTGTATATTTGGTGATCTTACATCTTGAAACATTTATTTGCTTGCTTGTGATTGAGACACTAGGCTTGTTCTTGACCATAAGAGACTGATGGCTTGTAGATAAACCCTCATATATCTAGACAGCCGTGACCGTATAGTGGAGTGGATCCTATTTCATTATACGTAGCTGGCTATGTCTGCCCCCGCTCTCCAGTGTTCTGGTTCTGGGGCGTGACACTGTAGCTCGGTACGATCTACAGACTAGGTTCACCAATCTGAAGCAGATGGGTAGGACGGTCGACGGATATGCGGCCGAGTTTTCTAAACTTAGTCGGTTTGCTCCCACCTTAGTGGCAACCGAGTATGATAGAGCTCAGCAATTCCAGCAGGGGCTTCATCTGGAGATTTTATTGGCAGTTGAGCAGTTCGAGCATCAGACTTTTGATGCAGTCTTGAGAGCAGCTAGGAGGCATGAGTATACCTCCCAGAGGATTGTAAATAGGGCCGGAGGTCGAAAGAGATCTCACGGCCAGATGATTCAATCTTCAGCACCAGCCCCGGCAGCCAGGGCTTTGACTATTGGAGCTCCGAGGCGGGCGGCCTCAGTGACGTCGGTTCAGCATTCAGCCCCGACGTACCCTCAACAGCAGAAACAGAAGCCCTCTTCCGCAGTAGGATGTTCTCATTGCGGGAAGCCAGGACATGTGGTGGCAGAATGTCACAGGGCGCAGGGATTGTGCTTGACTTGTGGAGCAGCAGATCATAAGGTTTGATCCTGCCCGAATAGGGGTGGTTCATCATCGTCCAACCTTTCTAGTTCTTCGGTGAGAGGACCAGCTCCAGTCCAGCAGCAGCACTATCCGCCTCAGAGGCCCTTGCCGCCTCAATCCCAGGCATTCCAGCAACAACACCCCCAGTAGTATGCACAAGCCCAAGCCCAGATCCAGAGCAGGCAGCGAGGATTCCAGCAGAGGGGACCAGCACCCCGAGGGCACGGTCAGGCTATGGTAATGACCGTAGAGAAAGGATTGGCACCAGGAGAGGTAGTGGCAGGTACTATTCTCGTCAACTCCTTTCCAGCTTCATCTTTATTTGATTCTGGTGCATTGCATTCATTTATGTCTGCACGATTTGCGACACAGATAGGGTTGGAGCCCGAGTCATTATCAGTAAGGCTCAATATACTTACTGGTAACGGACTTGTGGGAGTAGATAGAGTATTTTTCTCGTGTCGGGTCGTAGTTAGCGGTAGAGAGTTCCCCGCTAGATTGATAGAGATGGCCGATTATGATGTGGTCTTAGGGATGGATTGGTTGAGGAACCAATATGCTAGAATAGACTGCCATATTGGCAGGGTTATTTTTAGCATTCCAGGCGAGCCGGAGTTTTCCTTCTTTCGAGGCGAAGTTGAACCTTCTCCTCCAGTATTGCGGATGGCAGTAGCAGCAGTGCAGTTACCTCGGATAGTTGAAGAGTTTCTCGATGTTTTCCTCGAAGAGCTTCCAGGTATGCTGCCCGAGCGGGAGATCGAGTTCACCATTGACTTGATCCCAGGAACAGCCCCAGTATCAGAGAGAGTCTACATGATAGCGCCGTCAGAGCTAGAGATATTGTACACGATGATTGAAGAACTTAGAACCAAGAGATTCATTCGTGCTAGTGGATCGCCTTGGGGAGCCCCGATGCTTCTTGTAAAAAAGAAGGATGGTACGTCCAGATTATGTGTTGATTATCGTACCTTGAACTCAGTGACAATCAAGAACAGATACCCTCTCCCGAGAATAGATGAGTTGTTTGATCAACTCAAAGGGACAACAGTGTTTTCGAAGATTGACTTGCGCTCAGGATACCATCAGATCAGAGTCAGAAAGCAGGACATCCCGAAGACAGCTTTCAGATCCCAGTATGGACATTGGGAGTTCCTTGTTATGCCCTTTGGAGCAACCAATGCGTTGGCTGTATTCATGGACCTCATGAATCACATCTTTATGCCTTATTTAGATCAGTTCGTGATTGTGTTTTTGGACGACATCCTGGTCTGCAGTAAGAGTGAGACGGAGCATGAGCAGCACCTCCGTATAGTTCTTCAGATTCCCAGAGAGCATCAGTTGTATGCCAAGTTTAGTAAATGCGAGTTCTGGCTCGATCGTATTTCGTACTTGGGTCATATCATCACCAGAGGAGGAGTAGAAGTGGATCCCCAGAAGATCGTGGCTATTGAGTCATGGCCAGTGCCCAGCACAGTTGCAGAAGTTCGCACTTTTCTTGGATTGGTCGACTACTACCGGCGATTTGTTTCGGACTTCGCTCGAATTTCGGTGCCATTGACCCAGTTGACCCGCAAGGATGTGTAGTTTGCTTGGACAGCAGAGTGCCAGGATTCTTTTGAGAAGTTGAAGCGAGGCTTGATGACGGCTCCTATTCTTACGCTTCCAGATGGGATCGGAGGATTTTCAGTGTATTACGATGCTTCAGGCAGAGGTCTGGGATGTGTTTTGATGCAGCATGGGAAGGTAATAGCTTATGCGTCACGACAACTTCGTGATCATGAGAGGAATTATCCAACCCATGATTTGGAGCTGGCAGCCGTAGTATTTGCACTTAAGTTGTGGAGGCACTACTTGTATGGAGATAGGGTGGAGATTTTCACCGACCACAAGAGCTTGAAGTATGTTTTCATCCAGAAGGATCTTAACATGCGTCAGAGGAGATGGCTGAAGCTTCTTGTGGATTATGATGTTAACTTGTAGTATTATCCTGGAAAAGCCAACGTTGTCGCAGATGCATTGAGTAGGAGAGCCGGAATCTATTTCCTAATAGCACAACCAGAGCTGTTAGTAGATCTTCAGAAGATGGGTATCGAAGTTGTCCTCCCTTCCAGTGTGGCATTGATGGCCAGCATGCAAGTTCAGTCCACTATAATTGAGAGGATTCAGATGGCGCAGTCAGCAGATTCCAAGCTTAAGCGACTCAGGGCAGAGTGTGAAGCAGGACGAAGACCGGAGTTATGCATTCATGAAGATGCTACACTTCGACATGGTAATCGTCTTTGTGTACCCAGCAGAGATATCAGACAGGAGATCATGGCAGAGGCCCACAGTTCTCAGTATTCCATTCATCCCGGTGGTACGAAGATGTACCGTGATATTTGTCAGCACTTCTGGTGGAATGGCACGAAGAGGAAGATAGTCCGGTTTGTCTCTCGGTGTTTGGTTTGCCAACAAGTTAAAGCTGAACATCAGAGGCCAGCAGGACTTCTTCAGCCCTTGCCGATTCCAGAATGGAAGTGGAAGCATATGACCATGAATTTCGTGACTGGATTACCTAGATCCCCAGCTGGTCAAAATGCTATTTGGGTTGTCATAGACAGGCTCACAAAGGTGGCTCACTTTCTTCCATTAAGAGTTGGTAAGTCGACGGCTCAGCTAGCAGAGATGTATCTCAGGCAGATCGTCAGGCTTCACGGTGTGCCAGTCAGTATCACCTCGGACTGAGATTCCCGATTTACGTCCCACTTATGGCGTAGCCTGTAAGAGAGTTTGGGGACTCGCCTCCAGTTCAGCTCAGCATATCATCCACAGACAGATGACCAGTCAGAACGTACAATCTAGACCCTTGAAGACATGTTGCGATCTTGCACACTCGACTTCGGTGGTTCATGGGAAGATCACTTGCACCTGGTGGAATTCTCGTACAATAATAGTTTCCAGGACAGTATCCAGATGGCACCGTTCGAGGCACTATATGGAAGGAAGTGCAGATCCCCGCTAGCCTGGGATGATGTTGGAGAGAGGCAGATGCTTGGTCCAGAAATGATTGCCCAGACAGTTGAAGTGGTCAGAAAAGTCAGGGATCATCTTCGTGTTGCCCAAGATCGCCAGCGCCATTGGACCGATTCTCGTCGGCGCCCTCTTGAGTTTTCAGTCGGCGACCATGTATTCCTGAGGATTTCGCCTAACCGTAGCGTCATTCGTTTCGGCGTACGGGGAAAGCTTAGTCCTAGGTATATAGGGCTGTTCGATATTCTGAAGCGAGTAGGAGATGTATCCTATCGTCTCGCTCTCCCGTCGTCGCTACGTGAGGTGCATAATATGTTCCATGTATCCCAATTACGACGGTATATCCCGGACCCGAGCCATATCCTGGATCATTGGGAATTGGTTGTTGGTACCAACCTTTCGTATGAGGAGAGGCTCGTGTCTATATTGGACCGGAGAGAGAAGATACTCAAGAACAAGGCTATCAAGTTAGTCCGAGTTGCTTGGGGTCATCACTCTTTGGGTGAGTCAACGTGGGAGCGTGAGGATGACATCCGATCGCGATATCCCAACCTGTTTGATTCGTAAGGTATAATGTCCTTCTTATGCCTTGCACCCTTAGTTCCTTGCTTGAATGAATGATTGATTGCCTAGTTATAACTTGCTTGTGATTAGTATAACTTGATCTTGTCCATGTATTCTATCGTCTCGCTCTCCCGCCGTCGCTACGTGAGGTGCATAATATGTTCTATGTATCCCAATTGCGACGGTATATCCCGGACCCGAGCCATATCCTGGATCATTCGGAATTGGTTGTTGGTACCAACCTTTCGTATGAGAAGAGACCCGTGTCTATATTGGACCGGAGAGAGAAGATACTCAAGAACAAGACTATCAAGTTAGTCCGAGTTGCTTGGGGTCATCACTCTTTGGGTGAGTCAATGTGGGAGCGTGAGGATGACATCCGATCGCGATATCCCGACCTGTTTGATTCGTAAGGTATAATGTCCTTCTTATGCCTTGTACCCTTAGTTCCTTGCTTGAATGAATGATTGATTGCCTAGTTATAACTTGCTTGTGATTAGCATAACTTGCTCTTGTCCCTCTAACCTCTTAATTAAATTATGAGGACAAAATTCTTTTAAGGTGGGTAGAGTTGTAATGCCTATAGTTTGTATTACATATTTTGGAATACGTGTACGTATTTTGTCTTGTATTGCATGTCTCCTTGCTTGGTTTATTGGGTATTTATATTGCTTGGCCATGGTTCATCTTGGTTTGGGTTGGCTTGGTTCGGTTTAGGGTTGCTTTTGGTTCAATATGGACCAAGGGGAGAACCCCTACCTACCACCAACATCTCTATTTATTAACCCCCTCTCATTTCTCTCTCCTCATTACTCTTCTTCTCCACCATTAACTCCTCACCAACCTGTGAGAAGAGAGAGAGAGAGATCTAGGCAAGTGCATCTTGCTTCATGGAGGAACCCAAATTTTATTGTTTCATTCTCTTCTTCACAGCATTCTAAAGTACTTTAGTTCTTGGCATTTCTAAATTCCATGGCTCATTGCTTGTAGATCTAAGTTTATCTCATTTTCGGATTTTTTTGGGTTTTGATCTATTTAATCTTGTTATTTTTCAAGTTTTGATGGTTCCATGTTGTAGAAAATTTTATTCTGCCCCAATTTGACCCATGGAAGTTCAGATTTGGACTCCGGATGAAAGTTTTATGGAGCTTGGAAGCATGGCTTTATGGTGCTCTTCTTCTCAGAAATTTGGAGAAGAAGAAAAGTTCCAGCCGCACATAGTTTCTGCCGCCTGAACTTAGCCGCATAGCCTTATGCAGCAAGTTCCATTTCTAGCCGCATGCACGAACTCAGCCCATAAAGGCAGCATGGCTTTACTCAGCCGCATGAACTTCTAACTTGTCAGCCGCATGAACCCGATCGCTCGCAGCCGCATATGCTGATTGTTTTTCAGCCGCATAAGCTTGGGCTATTTCCAGCCGCATAAACTTCATGACACCCAGCCGCATGTGCCCTGACCCTCCCAGCCGCATATGCACCCATCTTCCTGCAGCCGCATAGGACTCATCCCAGCCGCATGGGACCGAGCCGTATGGCACTACTTGGACCCAACCGCATGACCCGGACCGAATTGAGCCGCATGTGACCCATCTCTTTCTAGCCGCATAGGACTCCGTCCGACCCTGCCGCACGAGTGTTCTCCGCCAGCCGCATATGCCCCCTCCCCGCGAGCCACATGGATTTCTTCCCCCAGCCGCATGGGCTGCTCTCTCCCCAGCTGCATAGGCTTATCCGCCCTGAGCCGCATGAGCTCGAATTTTGGGCTGCATGAAAACGCACCCATCCAGCCGCATGGGTTCATTTCTCTGAGCCGCATGGCTCCTCCCCGTGCCTTGCCTTGTTATTTAATTATTATTATTTAATTATTATTTTTGTTAACTTATGCCTTGTAACTCTCAGTATAACATTGGGTCTCCTGATGCATGCTTGTGCTATGTTATTTGTACTTATATCCATGAACACGATAATGATCCGTAGTGGTACACTCCTGACAAGTAACATGACATGATAGTGGCCCGCCGTGGCGCACTCCTGACAAGTAACCTGACATGATTTATCCTGATAAGCTGTTGCGACGGCTCCATGACATGACATGACCTGACATGACAAGTATAAATAACCTGGACACCGTGGACGCTTGTGATTGTACAAATGAACTAGTCTTGTCTTGCATCATGTTAGGGATAGGACTCCTGAGTACCACGGTCAGGAGTACCTACTGAAATGGACTAAGGCAAATAACTAGAATAACACAGTAGTCTTGAAGAGATTTTCCAGCTACAGGCAATCCCGTTACCTGGGCGTGCCTGGGATCTGTAGCCTGCCGTCGAGTAGGGCACATTTTCAGCACACTGTCATGTGTTGCACCCTTCAAGCTACTTAAGGGTACATGCGTTTTCTGGACGATGTACCCACCTTAATTCAACCCTTAATTTTCGACCTGGGTAACCTGGATGGTCTGCAGGGCTTATGGCTGTGGAATAATCTCGCTGCATCTTGTTAGTAACTAGGCCTGTGGTAACCCTAGTTAGTTAAAGTATCAAGCCGTACTCATTGCTTGGCCATGATTGATTGGATGGAATAACCAGTCTAGTCTTGCCTTGATCCTGTACAAGATTGTTACATGACCTGATTTCTTATATTATCTTGTCGATAAATGGTGGGAAGCCAAGTTCCGTTCAGATGAAGGGTTACAACCCCGGTCCTTGTTTGGTTTACGGGTTGTAACCTGGTTATCTGAATAGTTTTATGGTTATCTCGTCGTATATCATCCTGATATGTTTTCTCTTATTTCTAGTTCTTACTACTTATTATTCTATGCTAATTGCTGGTTAGTTCCTAAGTGAAGCTTCCTTTGTGGCACTTGCTCTTTCTGGGGTCTGACACAGCTGGTTTTGTATGGCCAGATTTTGGAGCAGCTCCGGAGGATCTACCGACTTTTCAGTCCGATGGTGACCACCAGGCGTAACCAGGACAACGAGTGGGTTTATTTTTGATCTCCCACTTTATTGTAAAAAAATGCTTTTTAGGCGTTTAGCCGACGAGCACCTGTTTAGCTCGACTGCATTTACTTACTATCTGCCTACGGGCTGTAACATGATTGACAAATCCTAGGGTTGATCATGTATGACTAAACTCTTGCTAGTCCTCACATTTTGTAACGACTAGCTTCATGATCAGCTGAATATGTAATGTTTGGGACGCCTTACTATTGTATATTTGGTGATTTTATATCTTGTAATATTCACTTACTTGCTTGTGATTGAGACACTAGGCTTGTTCATGACCGTTAGAGACTGTTGACTTATAGTTAAACCCTCATGTATCTAGACAGCCGTGACCGTATAGCGAGGTGGGTTGCACTTCAATATACGTAGCTGGCTATGTCTGCCCCCGCTCTCCGGTATTCTGGTTCTGGGACGTGACAACTCACTCCTGGCTGCATCCGGGTCTACACCTACGCCTAAGGACCCCATCCGGTTGTATTGTCCCGGTGAGAAAAAATAAACAAGTTGTGTGTCCCTTAACCAGTGTCGGCCAGATAAATTTTTCGGTCGCCTTCAACAACCACCATAATGAAATAGTATATCAATAAGGCAAATGTTAATGACACTATGAAATTTACTAGGGGACAGCGCATGATAGCGGGACAACACACTTGAGTAATTATTTTATTATTTTGTTACAACACTCTTCTTCCTACAACTATAATTTTGTTGTACATACTCCAAAACGAGGCTTCAGGATCCATTAGATAAAGTTTTGAACTCATTATAGGGTTCTGAAATGACAAAAATTGACATAGTCTGATTGGGGATAACTCTGGACTGCGAAAATTTTGGTGGTATCATTATAGAGAACTCTGTATTAGGATTGTCAAAATTTTGGCACTCCTAAAAGTAGTAAGAACTGTCGTTTTGGTCGTCTTGACAATAGATATGAGTGCTAAAATTTTGACAATGTTAATGCATGATGTCACGACCCGCACCCTAGAGTAAGGGCACGAGAAGTGGGTACGTCCAGCCTACGTCGCAGTGTCGGCGGTAGAACGCTGTCCTAGGTAAATCATCTAACAGTATAAAGGTACCTGTACAGTTCATACTCTCCGAATGGAGGTAACATCACAACATATAGTCTCAATCACATCTAAGGTAGAAGAATGAAGAACAGATAGATAGTAACTCAAAAGAACCATAGCATAGATGAAATAAGACTAAGTGTCTAAGATACATAACATCCAGAATGTCAACTCATAATACAATAAGTCTAAGAGTCTATACATCTCCACATCTCAAAATACAACTCAGAATGTGAGACAAAATGATATAGAAAGACTGCCTAGACTAAACTGGTCTAGACTACTGGAACAACATCCTCAGCTGCAGGTGGATCCTGCTGAGGGTCCTCAATACAAGTGTCATCTAGTCCTGCTCCATAAATAAGTAGTCACCCATGCCTCGTCCTCATCCTCTGTAATATTTTCAACAGGTCCAATCAGGACAGGAACGAGCACAATACATCTCACACAGTGCATATCAGGTTAGGAAATACGATACAGGCAATAGAGTAAGATACATGAACTGCTGAAAAAAAATATACGCTGTAAAAGAGATAGCTGTAATGAAATATCTACTGTATATAGAGAACTGTAAGTGACTAGTATTGTAGAGCACAAGATAGGCATGTGAATGGCTAGAATTTATACATGATTACACTACTGAGTTTGCACATGATTACACTACTTTGGAATTATTCACATGTCCACTTCTACTCCCCCGTTTCCCCAATCAATATACAAGGATCTATACAAGTTACGTTATTATACATGATATCACATGGGGCCCATGAAAGGGTGCACATGATAGTATACATGAGGGCTCAGTAAACATGAGAGTACATGATCACATGAGTGCACATGAATGATGGAAGCATAGGAGTACATGATGATAGTGAAACACACATAACATGAAGTACCCGAGGCTCCCGAGAGGGATAACATCTCATGTAAAGATCCATAGAGTATCAATCCGTGTTACAAATGTGACAGCAACAAGTAAAGTAATCTAGAGCGAGAAGTAAAGCCTGAACAAGTATGAAACGGTCAGAGAATGTACTCGCCTGCTGTATGAATGTCTGAGGAGAGGTGTCTGGCTCCTTATCAGGGCAACACAAGTCACAATGTGTTCTAAATAGAAAAAAATGAAGTCTACTATGCAAACTACATGATTCTAGGTCAATCTGATCAAAAGTCAACTCTTGGTCAACTCTGGTCAACTCTAAAGTCAAACTAGTCAAAGTTAAGTCAATACTAGTCAAACTAGTTATTTTAGGTCATTACTAGTCATTTCTAGGTGAACTAGGTCACTTTTGACCTAAGGTTGACTTTGGTCAACCCTTAGTAATCAAGGGTCAACATGTTGGTTTTGGGCCATTAGGGTTAGCCCCAAGCCATTGGCTAGTAATCCTAGGCCATAGGCTAATGATGGGGTTTTCATATAAACCTATAACTAGGAGTCATATATATATATATATATATATATATATATATATATATATATATATATATACACACTATCTATCACCACCCAATATCAATACAAACCCATATACTTTTAATACACTATATTGACCTAATGAGACCTAACACAAAATATACATATATATCATTTATATATATATATATATATATACAATACATATATATATATAACTATATATATATTACATATATATAGAGGGAAAGGAAGTGAGAGAGAGAGTGAGACAGAGACTATGAGAAAGAGGGGGGTGAAGTCTGGACAGTAGACAGTAGGGGGAGGGTTCCAGGAATTCTGGAACCAAAGTGGCTCCCAACACACACACACACACAATATAACATATATACATACATATGTATATATATATATAACTACACACACACACCACCAATTCTCCCCAAATTCGACCCACACTCACAAATACATATGTACTACACCTATACACACTAAAATACACTAGCCCAATATATTAAACATAAAGAAAATCGATTTGAAACTCGATTTCCAAAACTGGAAAATAAACCCAAAACTGTTAACAGTGCACAGTGCACTCGAAATGGGGTAATTCGAATTACCCATACTAAATCGAGCTAAGACTCAAAACAAACGGTTGGTAACTAATGCCCCATAGATACTCTAGTGTCCTAAGTCACTGACACGACACCACGACACAGTTTCACGTGTCCAAACACGCAAAACATCCACCCGGGTAAACACTGATACGCGCACACGAAAATAGTGTCGTGCACGCGGTTACACGCGTCGTACACGCGACACAGGACACGAAGCACCACGTGCTCGTGTCCACGTGTACGCCACGTATAGGGCTTCATGCCCGTGTCACTACGAGATGCTCTAGTGTCATGTCCATGCGACACGACACACTCAAAGCTGTGCGCACGCGCGTGTGCGCTGACAGCGCGTGTCCAGTGCGAGTGAGTTTTCTCACTCGACACGACACGACGCGACACGAGACTTTGGGGGCATGCTCGCAGACATTGCCCCGTTGTCTGTGTCAAATATTTCGTGTCCTAGTGGCCTGTGTAGTGCACACGAGGTGTCGGGTAGCAGGGCATGCACGATGGGCTCGTGCGGTCGGTTCGTGTCCAATTTGGACACGGATACAGCACTAAAATGTGCTCAGTCCACATGTTTAGTGATCAGCATGTATAGGGCTACAAATTCGTGTAATTTGTCTCACAGTTTGATAAAATCGAATCCATTGTGGCATTTCACCAAACAAGGATTCTAGCCCTACGATACGTGTCCGATACGGACACCAAAACACATCTAATTCCCACCAAACTTTACCCACAGTATTGTTATTCCTATATGAATGCATTTGTGAAAGAAAAACAGGAATTTGACTAAGTTTGTGAGAAAATACCTATTGTGCAAAACCAAGGAAAAACAAGGAAAATGGGGGTTGTGCTTCCTTCAATTTGACGATGCCCAAGCTTCCAAATTCTGAATTGCTAGTTCCTCTTAGTACCCTAGATGTTGTAGGGTCCCAATGCAAGAGATTAGAGTGAATTTGGATCAAAATAGCTCAAGTTATGAAGGTTGAAAGGAAAGGGAATTTTTTGTGGAATAAATTTCATGTAATTTATTCATGAATGAATACAAAGGATTATATAGAATGTTGTACCAGCTAGGGGGGTACCCCTTGGCCGGCCAAGACATGGGGGGGGGGGGGGTGTCCTTGCCCTTCCTTCAAGGCTAAGGCATGGACTTTGGTAAAGGGTGAGATATTTGGAGTGATTTGTGCAAAATATCAATAAAGTTAATATCTAGATATTTTCCTCACTTATCCCATGACTAAAACTTCATCCTAATGCTTCTAGGTTAGTGGCTAACCTCTAGTTTAGGGTAGGATAGGTTAGGGACTAATCATGGGACTTTAACCATGATTAAATAATAATAAAATCACTTAATCACAATTAAAGTCTAGTAAATTACCAAAATACCCTTTTGGTCAAAAACCACTAATTTGATGTTCTAAGCCTATGGCTAAGCTCTCATGGTCATGGCAACTTCTAGGTTAGAGAAAACTAGGGTTTACACTAAGTTATACTAACCAAAATCACAAAGTCATAAGTCATGACTTAGCATGACTTAGGAAATGGTTCTAAGCACACTAGAAATCACCATAAATCATATCATGCCCTAATCACCATTATTAAATAATAAAAATAATAATTTTTCAAAAATCCCTAATTTCAGAAAACAGGGTGTTACAAGTCTACCCTCCTAACAATAATTTCGTCCTCGAAATTTAAGACGAAACTGAAACTAAAAGAGAAGGATAGAAATCATACCTCAAGATATAAATAGATAAGGGTATCGCTCGCGCATCTCATCCTCCCGTTCCCAGGTGGACTCTCCTGGAGAATGATGCCTCCATGCGACACGAACCAATGGTATCGTCAGGTTCCTCAATGCCTTCTCCCGTCGATCCAGAATCTCAACAGGCTGCTCTGGATAACGAAGAGTAGGACCCACCTCGATCTCGGAATGATCAAGTACATGGCTAGGATCTGCCACGTACCGTCTCAACTGCGACACGTAAAATACGTTGTGGACTCCAACCAATGCTGGTGGTAAGTCTAGCCTGTAAGACACGTCACCGACTCTCCCGCTGATAACGAAAGGGCCGATGAAACGCGGGCTAAGCTTCCCACCTCCACCAAAACGTATCGTGCCACGTGTCGGAGATATCCTCAGGAATACCTGGTCTCCGACCTAATCACAAACAAGGTCTCAATTTAAATATGATAAACAAACATGATTAACAAAACACAAACAAGACAACCTAATTCTAATCCTATCTCTAAACTGTACCTCAAACTCCAAAGGTCTGCGGTGGCTATCGGCCCAGTGCCGATGTCTGTCCTGCGCCATGCGAAGCCGATCTCTGATAAGCTTCACCTTCTCTACTGCATCTACAACCATTTCAGGCCCCAATAATACTCGCTCCCCAACATCATCCCAAGACAAGGGTGTACGACATCTACGCCCGTATAGTGCCTCAAAAGGGGACATCTCGATGCTGGCCTGAAAGCTGTTGTTATATGCAAACTCTACTAAGTGCAGGTGACTCTCCCAAGATCCTCCAAAGTCCAGTACACAAGTCCGCAACATGTCCTCCAGTGTCTGAATGGTCCGCTCTGACTGTCCGTCTATCTGCGGGTGGTATGCAGTACTAAACTTGAGCTGAGTGCCCAAGCTAATATGCAAGCTCCTCCAGAAATGTGAAGTGAAACGGCTGTCCCGGTCCGATATAATGCTCACTGGAACTCCATGAAGTCTGACTATCTGCCTCATATACATCTCTGATAGCTTCTCGGTAGACAAACCCACTTTGAATGGCAAAAAGTGGGCCGATTTGGTCAACCTGTCGACGATGACCCAAATCGCATCCTTCCCTCCTGGAGTACGCGGCAATCCCGAAACAAAGTCCATCGTGATGTGCTCCCACTTCCACTCCGGAATGGGCAATGGCTGCAACAGTCCTCCTGGCCTCTGCCTCTCGGCCTTGACCTGCTGGCAGATCAAACACCTAGCTACGAAGTGTGCTACCTCGCGCTTCATCCCACTCCACCATACATGCTCTCTCAGATCCCTATACATCTTGTTGGCTCCCGGATGTATCGAGTACTGAGAACGGTGGGCCTCCTGCATAACCTGCTCCCGAAAGTCTCCACTGGGCACACACAGTCTGGAACCGTGCCTCAATGCGCCATCCGCTGCAAGAGTGAACTCATCGTTCGCAAATCCCTGGCTGACCTGCTCCCTGATGCATCGTAGAGAAACATCATCGAACTGAGCCGACTTGATCCTATCAATCAAGTCCGACTGAATCTGGAGGCCCAACATCTGCATCTGCACTCCCGACACAATCACCTCGATCCCAAGGCTCTCCAAGTCCGCTAACAAGTGACAATCCATCGTCAAGCACATAGCTGTCGGATATCTGCTCAACGCATCAGCAACTACGTTGGCCTTCCCTGGATGATACTGCAGAAGAATATCAAAGTCCGTCATCAGCTCCAGCCATCTACGCTGCCTCATGTTCAGCTCCTTCTGCGTAAACACGTACTTCAAGCTCTTGTGGTCTGTAAATATCTCCACGCGCTCTCCGTACAAATAGTGTTTCCACAGCTTCAGAGCAAAGATAACTGCCACCAACTCTAAATCATGGGTAGGATAGTTCTTCTCATGGGGCCGTAACTGCCTGGAAGCATAGGCAATCACCTTCCCATGCTGCTGCAAGACACAATCCAAACCCTTCCCCGAGGCGTCACTGTAGATAGTGAACCCGCCTGATCCTGATGGCAATGTCAGAATCGGGGCTGTCGTCAACCGCTTCTTCAACTCATCGAAAGCGGTCTGACACTCCTCTGACCAGAGAAACTCTGCGTCCTTCCGGGTCAGCCTAGACAATGGCTCTGCAACCCGGGAGAAATCCTGGACGAACCTCCTGTAGTAGCCTGCCAATCCCAGGAAGCTCCTGATCTCTGCCACTGACATCGGCGCTGCCCAAGCCTCAACTGCTGATGTCTTCCTCGGGTCGACTGAGATCCCATCTCCAGTCACTACATGATCCAGGAAGTCAACTCTGTCGAGGAAGAACTCGCACTTCGAGAGCTTGCCGTAAAGCTGCTCCTGTCTAAGAGTCTCCAGGACCACTCTCAAGTGCTCCTCGTGCTCCTCCTCGGTCTTCGAGTACACCAGGATGTCGTCGATGAACACCACCACGAACTTGTCTAAGTACTGGTGGAACACCTTGTTCATCAAGTTCATGAACACCGTCGGAGCATTCGTCAACCCAAACGGCATCACCATAAACTCGAACTGGCCGTACCGCGTCCTGAACGCCATCTTCGGGATGTCCTCCCTCTTCACCTTTACCTGATGGTAGCCTGACCTCAGATCAATCTTCGAGAATACCCGAGCTCCGCTCAACTGATCGAAGAGATCATCGATCCGCGGCAGTGGATATCTGTTCTTGATCGTCAGACTGTTGAGTGCCCTGTAGTCGATACACATACGTACTGACCCATCCTTCTTCGGTACAAAGAGTACCGGTGCACCCCAAGGTGAAGAACTAGAGCGGATGAAGCCTTTGTCCTGCAACTCATCCACCTGTTTCTTCAATTCCACCAGCTCGCTGTTGTTCACCCGATAGACATGCTGAGAAATGGGTTCCGTACCTGGAACCAAGTCTATCGAGAACTCAACGTCTCTATCTGGTGGAAGCCCAGGCAATTCCTCTGGAAACACGTCTATGAACTCAGCAATCAATGGATGTGGAGCTGGCTGCTCCTCGACTGAAGCTCCACAGAAAACTCCGCAAGTCTGCTCTGCCTGCCGTCGGGAATATACAAACTCTGGCTCTCCTGGCGCTCTGAACAGAACTCTACCCCCGCGGCAATCTATGCTGGCATGGTGCATGCTCAACCAATCCATACCGAGTACAATATCGTAGTTCGGTAGTGGCATTACGAGCAAACACACATCCAACTCTCGGCCTCCCAAAACTACTCTCCGTTCCTTGCAAATATCACGAACGAGGATAATACCACCCCCGGTCGTAATCTTGCAAGTCCTAGGCAACGATTCAGATATAACATGATGTCGAATCGCAAAAGATACTGATAGAAAGCTATGGGAAGCCCCAGAATCGAACAATGCATAAGCTGGAATAGAGTCGAGAAGAATAGAACCTGCTATCAGCTCTCTAGTAACCTCGGCATCCTCTGCTGCCATGGCATAGGCTCGTCCCTGCTGACCACCCCTAGCCTGATGCTGGATGAACCTCTGCTGCTGAGTCGGCAAAGGTCCCTTCTGCTGCCCTGCCGGAGCCTTGGCTCCGCCTCCCTGAACTGGCCGTCCCGAAGACATGGGACACTCCCTCAGCTGGTGGTCTCCAGAACCACATAGTAGACACCTGCCAAGCCTCTTTCTACAGTCATTCCATCCATGACCTTGCTTCTTACAGAAAGAGCAACTGACGACCTGCTGCCTGGGTGCCTGCTGCTGGTGCCTCGGCTGCTGCACCTGCTGGAACGGCCTCTGCTGCTGGAATGGCCTCTGCTGCTGGTGCTGAAAATGAGGCCTCTTGGCCTGTCCTCCACTGCTGCCAGCTCCCTGGGTATCGCGGCCCCTCTTGAGCTTCAGCTCAAGATCATCCTCAGCCGCCATTGCTCCTGCTAGAATATCCTCAAAGGTGGCACTCCTCTCACTCTTGGTCAAGGACTTGACTTCCTTGACCAAGCCTTTCCTGAACCTCCTCGCCTTCGCTGCCTCGCTAAGGCCCTCCACGAATCTGCTCAACCGGCAAAACTCACCGGCGTACTCCTCTACGGTCTGCTTCCCCTGAACCAGGTTCTCGAACTGTGTCTCCAAAGCGCCGACTGCCTGACCTGGGAAAAACTTTCCCTTGAAGAGCTCCTTGAAAGCTCCCCATAACTGCCCTCGAGTACCTACTCTCGGATCCGTCTGATACCAGGTACGGGCAAGATCCCGTATCTGGCTAGCTGCTGCCTCCACCTGGAGTCCGGCTGGTATCTCCGCCAATCGAAAGATCTCCTCGATGTGCTCTATCCAGTCATCCGCATAAAGAATCCCCTCAGTACCCAAGAAGTCCCTGGGGTTCATCTTCTTGAACTCCTGGATGCCCGGAATCCTCTGCTGCCGCGGCGGTCCTGATCCTCCCTGCGGCTGGACAGCCAACCTCTCTATCGTCGCTCTAGCCAGCTGATGAACCTCATCTATGCCCCTGGTAAACTCCGTCGTATAACGCTGCTGCTGAGCCTGCTGCGACTCTAGGAAATGCTGGAAGTATGAAAACATCTGTGCAGCATCCACTAAACCAGATGGCATCGACGGCTGGAACTGCGGCTGGTGCTGCTGGTGCTGCTGAAACTGTGGCTGACGAAACTGCGGGGGAGGCATGTCTGGGGTAGCTGGAATGGTCCCCCGAATAAGTAGAGGTGCACCCCCAAATGTGGAAGAAGCTCCCACATGAGCTGGAGTAAGGGGTGCTGCAGTCCCCGGGTCCTGGTGAGCTGGACGAGAGGTGGCAGACCTCTCAGTGGTGTCACCTGGACCGAGACGCTGCGATCGTGTCTCCACCATCCTGAAGACAGATCAACAAGAAAATCAATACGGAGAAGAAACGATATAGTCAAAGGAGACAGTTTATTTCAAAAGAAAGACAATATCAGCAAGAATTTAGATAGCAGGAATTTAGATAAGAGTTTTTCCTAATGTGATTGAGTACCTCAACTACATCCTATTTCCTACTGCAGGCTGTGGCGATACTCTAGTTCGAATACCATCACATAAACTGGACCTGCATGGGCCACCACTAAAAACGTGTCACGACCCGCACCCTAGAGTAAGGGCACGAGAAGTGGGTACGTCCAGCCTACGCCGCAGTGTCGGCGGTAGAACGCTGTCCTAGGTAAATCATCTAACAGTATAAAGGTACCTGTACAGTTCATACTCTCCGAATGGAGGTAACATCACAACATATAGTCTCAATCACATCTAAGGTAGAAGAATGAAGAACAGATAGATAGTAACTCAAAAGAACCATAGCATAGATGAAATAAGACTAAGTGTCTAAGATACATAACATCCAGAATGTCAACTCATAATACAATAAGTCTAAGAGTCTATACATCTCCACATCTCAAAATATAACTCAGAATGTGAGACAAAATAATATAGAAAGACTGCCTAGACTAAACTGGTCTAGACTACTGGAACAACATCCTCAGCTGCAGGTGGATCCTGCTGAGGGTCCTCAATACAAGTGTCATCTAGTCCTGCTCCATAATAAGTAGTCACCCATGCCTCGTCCTCATCCTCTGTAATATTTTCAACAGGTCCAATCAGGACAGGAACGAGCATAATACATCTCACACAGTGCATATCAGGTTAGGAAATACGATACAGGCAATAGAGTAAGATACATGAACTGCTGAAAGGAAATATACGCTGTAAAAGAGATAGCTGTAATGAAATATCTACTGTATATAGAGAACTGTAAGTGACTAGTGTTATAGAGCACAAGATAGGCATGTGAATGGCTAAAATTTATACATGATTACACTACTGAGTTTGCACATGATTACACTACTTTGGAAATATTCACATGTCCACTTCTACTCCCCCGTTTCCCCAATCAATACACAAGGATCTATACAAGTTACGTTATTATACATGATATCACATGGGGCCCATGAAAGGGTGCACATGATAGTATACATGATGGCTCAGTAAACATGAGAGTACATGATCACATGAGTGCACATGAATGATGGAAGCATAGGAGTACATGATGATAGTGAAACACACATAACATGAAGTACCCGATGCTCCCGAGAGGGATAACATCTCATGTAAAGATCCATATAGTATCAATCCGTGTTACAAATGTGACAGCAACAAGTAAAGTAATCTAGAGCGAGAAGTAAAGCCTGAACAAGTATGAAACGGTCAGAGAATGTACTCGCCTGCTGTATGAATGTCTGTAGAGAATATGCTGTCTGAGGAGAGGTGTCTGGCTCCTGATCAGGGCAACACAAGTCACAATGTGTTCTAAATAGAAAAAAATGAAGTCTACTATGCAAACTACATGATTCTAGGTCAATCTGATCAAAAGTCAACTCTTGGTCAACTCTGGTCAACTCTAAAGTCAAACTAGTCAAAGTTAAGTCAATACTAGTCAAACTAGTTATTTTAGGTCATTACTAGTCATTTCTAGGTGAACTAGGTCACTTTTGACCTAAGGTTGACTTTGGTCAACCCTTAGTAATCAAGGGTCAACATGTTGGTCTTGGGCCATTAGGGTTAGCCCCAAGCCATTGGCTAGTAATCCTAGGCCATAGGCTAATGATGGGGTTTCATATAAACCTATAACTAGGAGTCATATATATATATATATATATATATATATATATATATATATATATATATACACACTATCTATCACCACCCAATATCAATACAAACCCATATACTTTTAATACACTATATTGACCTAATGAGACCTAACACAAAATATACATATATATCATTTATATATATATATATACAATACATATATATATATAACTATATATATATTACATATATATATAGAGGGAAAGGAAGTGAGAGAGAGAGTGAGACAGAGACTGTGAGAAAGAGGGGGGTGAAGTCTGGACAGTAGACAGTAGGGGGAGGGTTCCAGGAATTCTGGAACCAAAGTGGCTCCCAACACACACACACAATATAACATATATACATACATATGTATATATATATATAACTACACACACACACCACCAATTCTCCCCAAATTCGACCCACACTCACAAATACATATGTACTACACCTATACACACTAAAATACACTAGCCTAATGTATTAAACATAAAGAAAATCGATTTGAAACTCGATTTCCAAAACTGGAAAATAAACCCAAAACTGTTAACAGTGCACAGTGCACTCGAAATGGGGTAATTCGATTTACCCATACTAAATCGAGCTAAGACTCGAAACAAACGGTTGGTAACTAATGCCCCATAGATACTCTAGTGTCCCAAGTCACTGACACGACACCACGACACAGTTTCACGTGTCCAAACACGCAAAACATCCACCCGGGTAAACACTGATACGCGCACACGAAAACAGTGTCGTGCACGCGGTTACACGCGTCGTACACGCGACACAGGACACGAAGCACCACGTGCTCGTGTCCACGTGTACGCCATGTATAGGGCTTCATGCCCGTGTCACTACGAGATGCTCTAGTGTCGTGTCCATGCGACACGACACACTCAAAGCTGTGCGCGCGCGCGTGTGCGCTGACAGCGTGTGTCCAGTGCGAGTGAGTTTTCTCACTCGACACGACACGACGCGACACGAGACTTTGGGGGCATGCTCGCAGACATTGCCCCCTTATCTGTGTCAAATATTTCGTGTCCTAGTGGCCTGTATAGTACACACGAGGTGTCGGGTAGCAGGGCATGCACGATGGGCTCGTGCGGTCGGTTCATGTCCAATTTGGACACGGACACAGCACTAAAATGTGCTCAGTCCACATGTTTAGTGATCAGCATGTATAGGGCTACAAATTCGTGTAATTTGTCTCACAGTTTGATAAAATCGAATCCATTGTGGCATTTCACCAAACAAGGATTCTAGCCCTACGATACGTGTCCGATACGGACACCAAAACACATCTAATTCCCACCAAACTTTACCTGCAGTATTGTTATTCCTATATGAGTGCATTTGTGAAAGAAAAACAGGAATTTGACTAAGTTTGTGAGAAAATACCTATTGTGCAAAACCAAGGAAAAACAAGGAAAATGGGGGTTGTGCTTCCTTCAATTTGACGATGCCCAAGCTCCCAAATTCTGAATTGCTAGTTCCCCTTAGTACCCTAGATGTTGTAGGGTCCCAATGCAAGAGATTAGAGTGAATTTGGATCAAAATAGCTCAAGTTATGAAGGTTGAAAGGAAAGGGAATTTTTTGTGGAATAAATTTCATGTAATTTATTCATGAATGAATACAAAGGATTATATAGAATGTTGTACCAGCTAGGGGGGTACCCCTTGGTCGGCCAAGACATGGGGGGGGGTGTCCTTGCCCTTCCTTCAAGGCTAAGGCATGGACTTTGGTAAAGGGTGAGATATTTGGAGTGATTTGTGCAAAATATAAATAAAGTTAATATCTAGATATTTTTCTCACTTATCCCATGACTAAAACTTCATCCTAATGCTTCTAGGTTAGTGGCTAACCTCTAGTTTAGGGTAGGATAGGTTAGGGACTAATCATGGGACTTTAACCATGATTAAATAATAATAAAATCACTTAATCACAATTAAAGTCTAGTAAATTACCAAAATACCCTTTTGGTCAAAAACCACTAATTTGATGTTCTAAGCCTATGGCTAAGCTCTCATGGTCATGGCAACTTCTAGGTTAGAGAAAACTAGGGTTTACACTAAGTTATACTAACCAAAATCACAAAGTCATAAGTCATGACTTAGCATGACTTAGGAAATGGTTCTAAGCACACTAGAAATCACCATAAATCATATCATGCCCTAATCACCATTATTAAATAATAAAAATAATAATTTTTCAAAAATCCCTAATTTCAGAAAACAGGGTGTTACACATGAGCTTCTCTATATTAGGACTGTCAATTTTTTTGTAGTTCTATCTATTGTTAGGACCTCCAAAACTTTGACAGTACTATGCATATCCATTTACTGCTTAAAATTATGATTTTATGAATATGTCAAAATGAGATTGATATTTCGATAAATGTATGGTATTAAAAGTATACAACATTTGTAGAAAAAAATAAACATATCTTTTTTTAAACAGTAAACAATAGTTGAATTGTAAGGGGCAAGGTAATTTAAAAAAAATCGTAGGACTGTATAAATATGCCAACATATCTATATTTTCAATACACAGCTTCGTCATATCATTTTCAATATATTTTTATTCTAATCATATCTTTTGTATCAAAAGGTATACATATTTTTTATTGTAATTATATATTTTTTTTGTCTAAACTAGTTTGTTCAAAATTTAAATTTTATAACAGAATAATCAAAAATTTGGCACGAGACTGAAATTTTTTGGTAGTATTTTATTTTTGTTAGTCTTTTGTCGTCCCAAACATAACTGTTTATACTCTAAACCTTCAAAACTCTATTAGCGGAATCAAAAACTTTAGACATAGTCCCAAATAAGACTATTTATTAAAAAAATTAGGATTACTTACACTAACTACTTCAAGTTTTTAATTTATAACATGGAGTACCCTACTTTTAAACTAAATACACTGATCATCAAATTTTTTAATTGGAAATGTCATGGCTTATATTCTAAGCCGATATAAAATGCATGATCTAAATGCAAATTAGTCCCAAAAAATCCTTACTAGTATATTTGATCACTGACCTCTCTTCTCGGAAACCAGCAATACTTCTTCTAATACGTGTAACTCTAACTTGTGACTGGTGTCGATGCGGTCAATCTCATAGTAGTCGTCATCCATGTTGTATGAAGGGCTGTTTACAGAAGTTGAACAGGTTGAACTTAGGCCACAACTAATTGTTTCTTTTTAAGTTCTTAATAAATGGCATTTGGTGTCCCTAGGCACACTAAAATTTTGATTAAAAAACCTGTCTGTATGAAAATTTTGATACCCCCTATATATATTATGGCAAGTGGGCTCCTCTTTCTCTTTGTAAAGGGTGTAAACATATATATACATAAACTTTGAAGGGCCTGTTGGAATTATTCAATAATTATGGGGCCACACATGTAAAATTAATTGTGTTTGGGCTATCTAAATAATTAAGCCAAATTAAAGTGGTCTATTTGGAAAATTGGCTTAAGGGTATAATTGTCATGGAATTAATGTGTAGATACCGGAGATAATTCTAATTTGATGAGGGGCCAAATTAGAAATATCACAACACACATATCTATATATATGTGTATTCATTGGGGTTATGGTCCCTGACTTATACGGCCACCAAAAGAGAGATTTTCACTTTTTCTCTTCTGCATCCCCATCAACAGAAAGAGAGGGACAAAGGATTCGGATTCACCTTTGTCATTAAGGGTCGTAGCAAGTTGGAAGATCGAACCCAATAAAGAGACGATCGCTTCAACATTCATCAAGTCTAGCAATGGATTCAGGTACGCTTCCGTAATCAATTTAATTGATGTTCTTCATCTCATAAATCGACAGGGTACATTAAAATTTCTAACAAGTGGTATCAGAGCCTCCTGTTTGATTTATGAGGTCGAAGTTTAGAATCCAATTTTTTATTTATTGTTATTCAGAAACCCTAGATCTTCGATCTAATTTAATTTAGGGTTCTGGTTGATCTATCAAGATCCACAAATTAAAACCCTCTTTATGTATACTGCTGGTTTATTTTATATATAAATCAAATCATTGTTTTTTTATTATTTGGGTCCGGTATTTACCTTTGGATCTGTTAGGAGTTAATTTAGGTTTTGCTTTATGGTTTTATTTGGTAAGACATGCTATTTCTTGCTTCTTCCGGTCACCGATCCACTGATGGTCATCAATATTGCAACTTCTGTTTATGGGTCTTTACGGATTCTGGCATGTTACTATCAATTCTGTTTAAGTATCAATATTGCAACAAAAGGTGATAGTTTCGGATATAAAGAAATTATTAGCATGGAAAGCTCTGATTAAGTATCAATATTGTATAAAATAGATTTAGCATTTTCTTTATGGTATTGTTATTGATTTGGATTCAGAAATATAGTTTTCGATAAATTCATGCAAAAACAAATTCATATGCATATGATTAAAGGAGATATCTTTAAGATATATGATTGTTTTTCAAATTAAAATTAGGATTTTGTCTTCGGTAGATTATTTTATTTAAAATAATCCTTATAGATTATTTGATATAATCTGTTAATGCATATATTTGACCTTCTATAGATTATTCTATTTAAAGTAATCCTTATGCATTATTTGATATTATCTTTGGATGCATATCCTCCGTAGATTATTTCATGAATTTTGTTATAGTGATAATATCCAATTTTGCCAAATTGAAATTCATGATTATGCTTTTGATTACTTTATTTGAGTAATAATCTTATGAATATGCATGTATATAAAGTTTTGGACATGATTCAGTTTTGTAAAATTTAGTCAACATTAATTTTTGGTGCCTTTTATGACTAGCAATAGTTGTCCAATATTCTAAGTAGACTCATTGAAACAAGATGTCGCCAAAGTGACCTCTCTTGCGTAGATAGTCTACGAGGAATGTCGGATGTTTGTGTGTGTATATTCATGCGGGTATTAGCCGGCCCAAAGGAAGGTTAATACTTGGCCGAATTGCACACATACTTGTGGTGATAAATGTGTGACAATTATACGATTTACATGTGAATAATAACCCGATCCAAAGATAGGCTTATTATTTGACATGACTTATTGTCAACGTTTGATCACTACACAAAGAGTACCACTTGCAGTTAATATCACTGTCCAAAGACTTGATATTAATGATGTACTATGTATCTTGAGATAGGGTTCACCATTATTTGAATTTGTTTGACTATATTTTACTCTTTGGTTATTAATTAGAGCATGTCATTTTTGTTGTTTTGTTCTCTTTACAGTTAATGTTGTTAAAATATCTGCCAATAAGATTTTAATTTTCATGTTTAATGGGATAAACTTTAAGGGCAAAATAAAAATGAATACAGTAGCTGTTAGGGGTCCAGCTCAAAAGAAACAATAATATAAAACTAAGGGTTGTTCTTTTGTGATAAGGCAGGACCCATAAGGAAGAAATGTACAAAGTACCACGCATGGCGTATAAAGAACAGTATATTTCTAAATTTGGTCTGTTCTGAGGTTAATTTAGATTTAGTACCTAGAAACACATGGTGGTTAGATTCTGGTGCTACTACCCACATTAGTGTTTATAGACAAGGTTGTCCGAGCTACCGAAAGCGAATTGATGGTGAAAGATACATCTATGTGGGTGACGGAAAATCGGTAGAAGTGAAAGCAATAGAATATTTTAGGTTATTTTTAGGAATCGATTATTATTTGGATTTGATAGACACTTTTATTGTACCGTCTTTTAGACGAAATTCAGTTTCAGTTTCCTTAATGGACAAATTTGGTTATTATTGTTCATTTGGAAATAATAAGTTTAGTCTATCTTTAAATCCAAATATTATTGGTAACGGTTCCTTTAAGATTTATTATAACCTATATTTACTTGAAACTATTGCATCTTAATACAATGAAACCTTGCAAGTGGAGTCATGTGGTACTAAACGCAAAATTAACAATAAATATTTTTAGCCTCATTATAACATAAGCGATTAGGTCACATCTCTAGAAATAGAGTTGAACGACTTGTGTCAGATGAGATTTGGATTTTATTAACTTTATAGACTTTAATGTCTATATTAATGTGTAAAAGAAACACAGACCAAAGTTCAATTGTAAGCAGCTACTTTATTGTCTATGCTGACAAATCAAGGGGTTAATAATTATACGATCCCACACAAAAATTTTTTTTGAGACGAGAAGTGTAATAGTTTTTGAGGATGTTGAGTTTGGGGGAGAAATAAAGTCAGGATCATTGTCTTTGAGAAGGAATCAATTACGATTCCTACTATCACTTTTGACGATGTGCAGGATTCTATACCTGTCATGATCAAGAAGTGAATTCGGAGCCTCAATAAGACAATGTCGAATTACCTCTATAAGTCGTTGTTGAGATACCTTAACAACGACAACGTAGCGGCACACCATTCAAGATAAGGTAATTATTCCTAAGGAACAAACTCAACAACCTTAAGAACCGGTAATATTAAGATGGTCCACCAGAGAAAGGAGAAATATAATTTTGGATAATTTGTCATATTTCTCTAGGAACGTGAGAAAGACTGTGGATACTGGAAGATGATCTAATCAACTTTCGTCAGGCCATGAAAAGTTTCAGTTCTTAAAGTGGATTGATACAATAAATAAGGAGTATAAGTCCATGCAAGACAATAAAGTTTAAAAACTTATTCCATTACCAAAAGGTATGAAGTCCATTGGTTGCAAATGGATATTTAGAACCAAGAATGATTCGAAGGGTCATGTGGATAAGTATAAAGCACGTCTTGTAGCTAAAGGCTTTACTCAAAAGGAAGGGATTGATTTTAAAGAGACTTTCTCTCCGCTTTATTTGAAAGACTCTTTTAAACCAATCATAGTACTTGTTGTATATTTTAATATTGAGTTACATTAAATGGATGTCAAAACGGTATTTCTCAATGGTAATATTGACGAAATAATTTATATGGTGCAACCAGAAAACTTTGTGTCAGAAGACCCAAAGAATATGGTTCGCAAACTGACAGAATCTATTTATGGACTCAAGCAGGCTTCTCGTCAAAGATACTTTGAGTTTTAACAAGTGACTATCTCGTTTGGTTTTGAGATGAACACTATTGAAGATTGTGTGTATCACAAGTTCAGTGGGAGTAGAAATAATTTTTTGGTTTTGTATATTGATTGAAGTATTCAATGCATACCAAGTGACACCTCTCGTTAAAGGAGACAAATTCGGTCTCAAACAAGTGCCCTAAGGTTAGCCTTAAAATTAAGAAAATACAATAGATTTTTCCTTCATGATCAGTTTAGGGAGTCTAATGTATGCTCAAGTATGTACGCGTCAGGATATTGCGTACATATCAGGATGTTAGGCAGATATTTAAGCAAATATGGATGGATCATTGGATAGCAGCCAAACTACTTAAGTAATTAATAGAGAACAAGAAATTATATGCTCTTTGTAGGAGATCGAATAATTCTGGAGATCATAAAGTATTCTGACTCCGATTTTATTGGATGCCAACACAGCAGGAGATCCACATCAGGTTATGCTGACTAATGGAGGTATATTTTGAATGAGTGTCAAACATGCACTTATAATTTCTTCCACCATGAAAGCAAGATTTATAACATACTGTGGGATATCTATTCAGGGAATATGGTTGCGAAATTGTCACAAGACTGCGCCTACAGTACGGTGTTGAAAGACCACATGAAATTATGGTGTGACAATAAATCAGCAGTACTGTATTCCAATAACAACAGAAACTTGTATAAGTCAAAGGATATTGACATAAAATTTCTAGTTGTGAAGGAAAGAATTCAGAATAGTTGTAGTGTCCATATAGCACATTAGGACAAACTCCATGTTAGCGGATCCGCTCACAAAAGCATTATCATCTAGGGTTTTCATGAGCATACTGCTCATATGGGTGTTAATTAAGAATATGGCAATATAGTGGGAGTTTGTATTTTATGTATTTGGATGCTATTTGGTTTTGGACACATTTATGTATTAAAGTATTTTAGATATTTATCTGATCAGATATATGGAAATTCAGTTCATTCTGTTTTCATTATGTTAAAGTATTGATCTCATTAAAGTTAAGGAGGACCAGTTGGAAATAGACATGTATTGATCACATTGCGTGTAATTTCCATGCTACACATCCATGATTGATCTATGTCGTTTAGCTATATTGGTATATGTGACCATTGATGGTTTAGTTACGCTATATGTGACGAAGGCCGCTTTGATCCTATGTTGATATGGTTAATGGACGAGATTGTCCGGATATACCCTAAGGATTAAGATAGCGGTTTATGAGCTCACTAAGGTTAACACAATTATAAGGTTACATATGTGGCCCAGTAGGAGATTGTTAGAATTATTCAATAATTATGGGGCCATACATGTAAAATTAATTGTGTTTGGGCTATCTAAATAATTAAGCCAAATTAAAGTGGTCTATTTGGAAAATTGGCTTAAGGGTATAATTGTCATGGAATTAATGTTTAGATACCGGAGATAATTCTAATTTGATGAGGGGCCAAATTAGAAATATCACAACACACATATCTATATATATGTGTATTCATTAGGGTTATGGTCCCCGACTTATACGGCCACCAAAAGAGAGATTTTCTCTTTTTCTCTTCTGCATCCCCATCAACAGAAAGAGAGGGACAAAGGATTCGGATTCACCTTTGTCATTAAGGGTCGTAGCAAGTTGGAAGATCGAACCCAATAAAAAGATGATCGCTTCAACATTCATCAAGTCTAGCAATGGATTCAGGTACGCTTCCGTAATCAATTTAATTTATGTTCTTCATCTCATAAATCGACAGGGTACAATAAAATTTCTAACAGGGCCCACTTGTCATCATGGCCGGCCCTGGCCAGACAAGCCATCGAGCTTTCCCCCACCCCCCGCGTTAGGACAATCCCCAAGGCCTCCAAGTCTCCCGCTCTCCGCCAATAGAGTCGTTGTATTCCACTCCAACTCCTCCATGTCAGTTGAACTGACAATCCCTTATGCCCATATTTTGAAATTCTACTAGAAATGCCTCGAGTAGCTCAGGAGTTAAGAGAGGAACTCGGAATTCGAGCTCCATGCCGCCGTAAGAACCGTAGACAACTGGCAATCCCTAATTAGTCTTATTTTTTTTGGCCACAATATTAATAACTTTCAGTTTGTTGTAATTTTTTTGTCATCTTTTTCTGAAGTCAGGGTCAGGGGCAACGAAAATTAGCTCCAATTATGGCAACCCAACCCCCTGGGCCGACCCTGCTTGTCATATTTAGGGTTTATCAAAACTTTGATGTAGACTTCTGTATTAAAGTTTTACTCGTATTGTATCTTGAGCCTGGGTATTTTTAATTATTGTCATTTTAGTACATTTCTACTATAGTAAATGCAGCTACATGTAATATTTATTACATCTTTTATAACATTTTCTAATTTTTTTTTATGTAGATGGCACCATGTTTGGTGGACCTGACAGTCCTAATATTAGTCCAGGCCTAGCCCAGACAAATCTGAGCTGGGCAGACCAACCGGTCAAAGCCCGGGACCGACCCGTCCTTAAATTCAGATCGAACTGGATTCCCATTCCTACCACACGCTTCGAAACAATTCACTACTCGAGTAATGCGTTGTGTCTTTCTAGTGTTCATTGCTCATCAAAAGGGGTACTGATGTTATCACCCTCTAACTTAAACATATGTTTATTACATTGGATGTTGTCTTTCTTGAATTTGATGTATTTTTCCTCTTAGCTTGAACTTCATGGGGAATATGAGGGTTATTTATAAAGGCACATTATATTTTGATCAGAGCTATCCCATTTCTAAGTTTAATTTATTTATAAGTTTGCCATTGAAAAATTACTCAGGGCTATTCCATTTCTAGGTATAAAAGTCATTTTTTTCTTTTTTACTTTGTTTTCTTCCTCTCCAAAACTCTCTCTCACCATCCAAACCCTAGAATTATTCTTCTTGTCTCCATTTGTGGTCCCCTACTCAATACCTAACAAATTTTGCTTGTCTCTAAATCCTAGAATATTCCTTAACGAATATTCATAGTATTCGGTATGTTTTCGACAACTAAATGGCAAAGTTTGATAAATAATCGGTTCTTTCCAAATTATTGAATGTTTTGTCACAATGTAGGAATTATGGAAGAATTTGGACATCAAATCTATTAATCGATCAGTCCGGTCCTTCCGAAGAACATAACATTCCCTCCAAAGAACTCTCGGTAGGTCCCCGACCTACCTACAATATTGCGTAGTCGACACTAAGACTACCACACATTCATATTGTCCTATGTATTTGATGGACTGCCAGAAAGTATGGCAGTCCTGAAGTTGATCTCCTATTTAACTGGACTGTCATATTTTCTGGCAGTCCAACAAGTATTTAGGACTGCCAAAAAGTGTGGCAGTCCTGAAGTTGATCTCATTTTAACTGGACTGACACATTTTCTGACAGTCCAACAAGTACTTAGGACTGCCAGAAAGTGTGGTAGTCCTGAAGTTGATCTCATGTTTAACTGGACTGCCATATTTTCTGACAGTCCAACAAGTACTTAGGACTGCCAGAAAGTGTGGCAGTCCTGAAGTTGATTTCATGTTTAACTGGACTGCCACATTTTTTGGCAGTCCAACAAGTACTTAGAACTTCCAGAATGTGTGGCAGTCCAGTTTAACAGCAGTGCGAAAGTCCTGAATTGGATATTGTCTTTGGTTTTATCGTTGATTTTGGTTTTAAAATTTTTGGAAATTTATTGTAGGGCACACCATCTCCTATTTTCATTGATTTGAGGAATTTATTCTCGACAAATATTGGCTTTGAATCTTACGACGAAGCATTAGAATGGTGCAGACAAGTTGGAAGGCAATCAAACACAGTCCTTGTCATTTCAAGTCATTATGATCCCGGTCGAGTCGTAAAATTATAGATCTTGGATGTGAAAGAGGTGGGACATTTAGGGTTCATCGTAAAAAGATGAACTTCCACCAAGAAAATCCTCGGAGAAGGCGACAGGGGCAAGGAAATGTGATTGTCCATTCAAGGTAGTGCTTGTGTGCAAAAATGATGGAAAGTGGATAGTTGTGGTGAGGAATGGGATGCACAATCATACTCTGGCAGCGACACTTACTGGTCACCCGTGCGTCGGAAGATTGAACGATGATGAGAAGAAGTTAGTTACATAATTATCTACTTCTGGAGTTGGTCCTAAACAAATTTATTTCGTGGTGCGTCAGAAGAATGATAAGAACAAGTCTACTATGAGGACAATCTATAATACACTATCAAGGTCGAGAATAAATACTCTAAATGGAAGAATGGCGATGCAGTAAGTGTTGAAGTTACTTGCCGAAAATTACTACGTGGAATACCATAAAAGATATCCGCAGAGCAATGAAGTCACTTGTATGTTTTGGGCCCATCCAAATTTCACACATTTGGCACAGTCCTTCGCGGATGTGTTGGTTGTTGATTGCACGTATATGACTAATAAATTCAAGATGCTTCTTTTTCACATTGTTGGCTTCACTTCTACGGGTAAAACATTTTCAGTTGCCTTTTTTTTCTTGAAGAATGAAATAGTAGAGGACTATACATGGTCTTTGAGCAAATTGAAGTCACTTTATACTAGACACAAAGAGCCATCTGTTTTTGTCACCGACCGAGAATATGCATTGACAAATGCTATTGATATCGTATTTCCTCATGCTCGTAGACTATTATGCACTTGACATATAAATGGAAATATTCAAGCACAATGCAAGATCAAGTTCGAGAAAGTAGATGACAAAGTCGACATGGACTGCTTCAAAGAATTCTACAGCGATTGGACCCTTGTATAGCGAGCATGTACTAAGGAAACTTTTGACGCAGCATGCTACATGTTCAAAGAGAAGTAGGAAAAGAGCAACCCGACATGTATATCTCATATCAAAGACACATGGCTTGATCAACATAAAGAATATTTCGTCTTAGTAGGACGAATATGGTGAAGCATTACGGCACGACCACTACCAATCGTGCCAAAGGATCACACTTAAGACTAAAAAAATCTATATTCATCAGTCGGTAGTTTTACGTCAGTTTGGTAAGCAATCAATCTTTACCAATTCTACGGTGAACGAGATAAAGGCTTCATTTGAGATGAGCCTCAATATTGTAAAGCACCAACATAAAAAAGAACATCTCTTGTCTGATTTAATCCATGTAGTGTCCCACCACGTATTGACATTACTATTTGGTGAGGTTGCTCGGACGAATTTAGTCGATTTCGATGCCGAAGTATGTGGTTATACACATCGACATTCTCTCGACCTCCCTTGTGCACACGAGATCAATGAATATCGACATCAATGTAAACCTATTCCAATAGTGGTCATTGATTAGCGTTGGAGGCAGCTGGCGATCATGCCTATGGTGGACAGTCACAATGATTTCTTTTTCATGCCACAAATGAAACTTCTTCATGCAAGATGGTGTGTCGCACTAGAACATGAGAGAAAATCCATTGAGCTTAAAATCTAAGAACTTGCCCACCCGGCAAGTAGTCATTTGCAAGAGTCATCTGTTATCATTGCTCCGAAGGGTAGACCACCAACAAGACTTACAAGAACACAAAAGAAAAAGCTTGAGTCTACTAAGAGAGAACTCTCAGTATTTGGGCATATTAAAAGAAGCGTGGAAAGGGTAGTCATTTCGAAGAGGAATAACAAGCTCCCTACTCATAGAAGGAAACAGAAAACGAGTGTTGCAAACATGCTCGATGTGTACATTGGTGCATTTTTGCCCGGCATACGAGAATACATTTGGTCTATTGATGATGTACCTAAAGATGGACATTGTGGATTCTATGTGCTTGCACTACATCTAAGCTATTTCGATAAAGACGGATGGAGACAGGTTAGAGTAGAGCAATACAAGGAGTTGGAGTCTCGTCTTCCTTTCTACGGCAAATTACTTAGCCAAGATATTGTTGGAGAATTTTTGACAAGCATTCTGTACGCTGATCATACTACTGGACCGGAACATTACATGAATGTACCTTCTGTTGCATATCTATCCACTAACAAGTACAATATACCAATAATCATTCTTTCACAGAAAATTAACAATACATTATTCCCAATGTGTGCACCTCTGACGGACTACAGTATATCCAATCTATATACAATTGGACTTGACGAAAATCACTTTGTTATCCTGCGGTTGATCGGTCAGTCTCCTATTCCTCTTCCTGCGCCAGTTTGGTATAAACATACTCCGAAAGAATCGATCGCTTGGACAACACCCTACATCGATGCTACAAATGTCTACAAGAAGATAATGAAGTTTGTGGACCCTATACCGAGGCCGAAGGACCACTACGATGTATTAATTGACTGATGTATAGGTGTACTTTTGTAACATTTTGCATAGAAGAATGTTAGAAATATATTACTTTTGTAACATTTTGTATAGAAGAATGGAAGAAATATACTACTTTTGTAACATTTTGCATAGAAGAATGGAAGAAATATATTACATTTTGCGTATCCTATGCGCATCATATATTAATTTCGTGTATCCTATATGTATACTATGCGTATCCAATGTTAATTTTGTGTATCCTATATGTATGTTGTACGTATCCTATATTAATTTTGCGTATCCTATATGTATACTATGCGTATCCTATGCAATTCCTATACGTACCCTATATAAATTTCGAGTATCAGATATGTAAACAAAGACTGTGAAGTAGGACTACCAGGAAACTGGACAGTCATACCTCACATCAAGTTTAGAGTAGGATTGCCAGGAAACATGGCAGTCCTTTTTGAACAAAGGACTGCCAGGAAACTGGGTAGTCCTACTCAAAACTTGACATAAGGACTGCCAGGAAACTGGACAGTCCTTACTCACAGCAAGTTTTGAGTAGGACTGCCCAGTTTCCTGGCAGTCCTTTGTTCAAAGTGGACTGCTAGAAAACTAGGAAGTCCTACTCACAGCAAGTTTTGAGTAGGACTGCCCAATTTTCTGGCAGTCCTCTATATACAGAGGACTGCCAAGAAATTGGACAGTCCTACTCAAAACTTGCTGTGAGTAAGGACTGTCGAGTTTTCTGGCAGTCCTATATATTTACTATCTCAACATGTTCATGAATCAGTATCATGAATCCTTTTGACATAAACTATGATACGCAAACTTGCTGTATATTTACTATCTTAACATGTTCATGAATCAGTATCATGAATCCTGTATACAAATACGATACTCAATAAGTGACACGAATATGATACTCAAATATAATACGCAAATATAATACACAAATGATACGCAAATGATAACCAAATATGATACGCAATAAACGGAGGTCGATACAGAAAGTGTTCAACACAAACTATTCAAAATCTAGTACAACAAACTACAAAAGTTCACAACACATAAAGTCTTCAAATACAAACTACAGAGTCATTTTTTTTTCATATCTCATCTTCGTGCGTCGCTCGTCTTCGAGAAATGGGTAATCAGCTGTGATGTTTTGCATATGAGTACCAACATCAACGTAGTTCTCGCCCTTGCACAGGATGAGACTTTCCCCAATTTCTTAACTTTAGAAGCCTGTATGATAAAAAAAATAAATTTAGCCACCGACACTTCAGCACTTCGCTTATCAGGGGTTAATTCAACAAATTACACTTA
Source organism: Iris pallida (assembly GCA_029216955.1). Classification (NCBI taxonomy): domain Eukaryota; kingdom Viridiplantae; phylum Streptophyta; class Magnoliopsida; order Asparagales; family Iridaceae; genus Iris; species Iris pallida. Next base: position 13,241,325 of record JANAVB010009198.1, on the reverse strand, counting down.
CCATCTTCTGTAGTGCATCATACAGTGCTGACTTGGATGGTAGAGGGGCTGCTACCGGTACTTTAGTACTTCGCTTATCAGGGTTCAACATCATTCCATGTCCAGTATCCACATAATACTCCATATAGTCCTCACTGTTGACACAAAGTCACAGTCAACCAAATATTGATAACATTGACTAAATAATACTTGTAATAATTCAATACGACACACGACGTCTACATCAAGCTCAAGTCAGAAGACAGCTCAGTCTTTGCATTTCAGTTGTATATGAGTCCGTATTTTACAATTTTATTGAGTCTAGAATGTTGTAAACTGTGTCATGCTGAGCTCTTGAGACTTGACCAAAAGCCTACCCAAATCCATAAACTCCACCATCCAGAAATAAGCCCACAGATCCCCAAGAACCAGTTCTGTGCTCTGGAGACAGAGTTCGGGCCGAACTCTGCCTCTACACAGAGTTCGGGCCAAACTCTGTCCCCTAAAAATCAGCAACCTTAATTTTAGGGTTAGCTGGTTGCTAGTTGTCCAACGGCCAAATATTTGAAATTTCCTACCCGAATTCTGCTTACAAAAACCCTATAAATAGGCCAAGAATTCTCTCATTTCAAATCATCCAATCTTCTCTTCTCTTCTCTTTTAAGCTCAAATAAGCCATACCCTTCCCATCTACTAGCCACAAGCTTCCTAAGTCTCGAGTGCTCAGCATCTCTCAGTTAGGAGTCTTGTGCAAGAGTTGAAGAAATCGCTTGGAAAATTCTGACTAAATCGTCACTGCGATCCTCTGTAGGAAGTTGACGTGCTCTTCTGAAGAAAAGGCACGGGTTGTAAACTACTATTTCACAAATAGTGGATTTAATCCTGAGCTAGAGTTCTCAGGCCTGGACTAGTCCTCCACGAGGGAAACCAGGTTAAAATCGGCTGTGTTTGCGTATGCTCTCTTGATTCTCTCTTTAAATTCCGTATTTACTCTGATTAGTTTTATTTGTGATAGAGTTAATTTTTTAAGTGGATATTATCTCTATATACTCTATTCACCCCTCTCTAGAGTTGCCTTCTGTTCTTCAATTGGTATCAGAGCTCTGTTCTCTTTACAAGGACTCACATCCTAGAGCTGATCCATGGCAATCACACAATCCTTAATTTCCAATCACGGTGAAGGACAGTCCACTAATAGGCCTTTCCTATTCAATGGAACTAACTACACGTATTGGAAAACAAGGATGAGTTTTTATCTCAAAGTCTCTAGACTTTGACCTGTGGACTATCGTCACTGACGGTTACAAAAAGCCCGCCAGGATAGTTGTCAACGGTGATCTCATTGAGAAATCACATAACAAATATTCTGACGAGGAGAAGAAACAGGCAAGTCTTGACGCGAGAGCTATTAATGCTTTATTCTGTGCTATAGACAGGAATGAGTTCAACAGGGTATCCACATGCACCACATCCCACGAAGTATGGAAGCTTCTAGAAGTGACGCATAAAGGAACCACCCAAGTCAAGGAATAAAAATAAGCTGTCTCACTCAAGAATACGAGGTTTTCAAGATGAAGCCAAACGAGACGATTACTCAAATGTTCACAAGATTCCTCGACATCATCAACCCCCTGTCCTCGCTTGGAAAGCAATATTCAAATCACGAGAAGATTCGCAAGCTGCTTAGGGGGCTACCAAAAATTTGGAACCCTAAGGTGACAGCCATCATAGAAGGAAACGATATCACAACCATGTCCATGGAGACCTTGATGGGAAAGCTAATGACTCATGAGCTTGACCTCAAGGACTTCGAAGAGCCTGCTCCTAAGGCTAAGGAGATCGCACTCAAAGCTCACCGACGGAGGGCTGAACTCGAAGAGACGGATGGCGACAACTCAGAAGATGATGATCAAGCCCTCATGGTTCGCAACTTCAAGAAATTCCTTCGCTTCAACCGAAGAAAGAAGGAACCACAAGAAGATGGTGAAGAAGAGCCAACTTGCTATGGTTGCAAGAAAACTGGACACGTCCGAAAAGATTGTCCATTCGTGAAGAAGAGCAACCGCTATGAGAATCCATACAAGAAGACTTCATCAAAGAAATATGCCAACACAAGCATTTGGCATGAAAGCGAAGCTAGTGACTCCGAGGAAGAAAATGACTCTCCTCAAGATACGGCTAATGTGTGCCTAATGGCAACATCCGATAAGGTATCAAACGAAACTCTTGACGACTTCTCTTTTGATGAACTTGGCAATGCTTTCACCGATTTACTCGATGATCACAAAAAGATCATTGGTAAATACAAACACGCCAAGGACAAATCAAAGTCATGAAGTCGAAATTCAAAGACTTTCTCTATTGCTTGATAACATTAGAGACACTTCACCCACGAAAGTCACAGATGAGGTATCGAGCTTAAACTAAGCCTTCATGATGCTGAAACACGTATTGATCAACACACAAGAATCCCACACTCACACGATGCTTGCTGAAGAAAAGATAGACACAAGATTTCTATATGACTAAGATATATAGCTTAAATACTAAGGTTACGGAACTGCAGGCTGTCTCTAAGAGATTAGAGACTAGATTGGGAAAACAGGTTGTTCAACCTCAAACCCAATCTCATGAGACACCCACAAAGCATAACTCTCCTCATGCCAGTCATCCGCATCATCCATCTACAACACATAATCATGCTTTCATATACACACAATTTCACAAAGGACACAAACCACATGCACGTAGAAATAATTATCATATGTCATAAAATCATCATGCTACACATAGTCATCATCATGTTGCACAAAGACACAATCAACATCACTCCACATATAGACAATCTCATCATGCCATGCCATATAGACAATCTCACCATGCCATGCCATATAGACAATCTCACCATGCCATGCCATATAGACAAACTCATCATGCCATGCCATATAGATAATCTCATCATGCCATGCCATATAGACAATCTCATCATACCATGCCATATCAACATTATCACCATGCTGGATCTAAATATCATCAATATTCTTATAGACATCATCAGCATGCCCTAATGTGAATAGAAATGCTACATGCACTTATTGTGGTCTACATGGACACATATCACCACAATATAGAATCAGAAGATTAGTTGATAAAAAGATATGCATGGTTTCCAAAAGCTAACTTTTCAGGACCCTCAAGAACTTGGGTACCAAAGGTCACATCTACTCTTGATGTAGGTGGACCTTCCCTTCTCAACTAAGAGTAAGTGGATTCTCGACAGTGGATGCTCGCGGCACATGACGGGAGACGCACATCTTTTCGTATCACTATCGATGAAGAGAGAAGGATATGTATCCTTCGGAAATAACCTAAAAGGTTATATTATAGGTAATGGTATTATTGGCTATCCTCCCTCTCCCTAATAAAGGATGTCTGCCTAGTGACCGAGTTAAAGCATAACTTGCTCATCATCAGTCATCTTGCTGACCATGGTTATGACATTAACTTTGGACAAAACAAATGCCTTATTTATGATAGGTCAACGGGAGACATCGCTTTTGAAGGGGTAAGAGAGGATAATATTTATACTTTCTATTTGTCTGGAAATACTAACAATGCAGGTAGATGCCTATATGCTCATAAAGATGAACGGCTACTATGGCACCAGCGTCATGGTCATGCCAATATGGATAATATATCCAGGCTATCAACCAAGAAGCTAGTTAGAGGCTTGCCCAACATCACATTCAAAAAGGACACTGTATGTGCCGAATGTGAGTTGAACAAGGCAACCAAGTCATCTTTTCATTCCATAAACTCTGTAAGCACTTCTAGACCCTTGCAACTACTCCATATGGATTTATTTGGGCCTAGTAGAGTAGCCAGTCTTGGCGAAAAACTCTATGCCTTGTTATTGTTGATGATTTTTCAAGATTTACTTGGGTTTTTTTTCTTGCAAATAAAAGTGATGCTATTTCGGTTTTCAAGATTTTTGTCAAGAAAGTTCAAAACGAAAAAGGCTACATGATTACTCGAATCCGAAGTGATCATGGAGGCGAATTCAAAAATTCTGATTTTGAAAGGTTTTGTGATTCTAATGGTTTTGATCATGAGTTTTCTTGTCCAAGAACTCCTCAACAAAATGGTGTTGTGGAGCGGAAGAATAGGACTCTTGGCGATATGGCCAGAGTTATGTTGAACAAGTTTTCACTTCCGAAATATTTTTGGGCTGAAGCTGTCAGTACAGCATGCCATATTTTAAATAGGGTGCTTATTCGTCCTATTACGAAGAAAACACCCTATGAGCTTTGGTTTGGAAGAACCCCAAATGTTTCTTATTTTAGAGTTTTTGGATGTAGATGCTTTATCCTTAACACCAAAGACAACTTAGGCAAATTTGATACCAAGCTGACGATAGTATTTTCCTTGGCTATGCTGCCAAGAGTAAGGAATATAGAGTTTTTAACAAATGCTCCTTAATTGTGGAAGAGTCTACAAATATGACTTTTAATGAAGATAACAGTGCAGCAGCTACTCTTGATGATGATGTTGAACCATCAACGTCTACTCTAATGAACACCACAACCGAAACAAATTCTCTGGAAAGCTTGCCTAAGAAATTCTCTTTCAAGCCTTCTCATCCAGAAAATTTGGTAATCGGTGAGGTTTCACGAGGAGTAACTACTAGATCATCATTAAGAGACTCTATTGCTAGCACTGCCTTTATTTCACAAATTGAGCCTAAAAACATTTCTGAAGCTTTCAATGATGAATTTTGGATTTCTGCTATGCAAGAAGAACTCAACCAATTCGAGAGGAGCCAAGTATGGAAACTCGTTCCTAGACCGGCTAATCACTCGATTATTGGTACTAAATGGGTTTTTATAAATAAAGTAAATGAAGATGGTTCAGTCACACACAACAAAGCTCGTCTAGTAGCTCAAGGATACAACCAAGTGAAAGGTATCGACTACGATGAGACGTATGCTCCTGTTGCTAGATTAGAATCCATTCGGATGCTTTGTACATTTACAAATTTTCAAAATTTCAAACTATTTCAAATGGATGTTAAAAGTGCTTTCTTGAATGGTTTTATTAAGGAGGAAGTTTATGTTAAACAACCCCCTGGCTTTGAAAATCATAAATTTCTCGACCACGTATTCAAGCTAAAGAAAGCACTGTACAGCCTCAAACAAGCTCCTAGAGCTTGATATGAACGGCTAAGCAACTTCTTGCTTGAGAAAGGTTTTTCAAAGAAAAAATTGACACAGTAACTTGGCGACTTGAACCGAAAGCCATTGACACAGTAACTTGGCCATATTTTAACAAAAGTAATTGGTCCCTTGGCAAGAGTTCTAATTAATTCAATCTCGGGTGAAATTAGACGATCGACCTGAATACCAAAAGAGATAGTAAGTTATTTATTGTGCAGTTGCATTAAAAGAGGCCAGTAATTACCGGGCTGCTTATATCGCTCAACTAAGAAGGAAAATGACATCTCATTTCTTGTTCTAATGCTTCGTCTGTTAGGTAGGGTCTAACCAACCTCAACTCAGCATTATATGTGCTAAAAAACAACGAAGCAACCGCCGATTAGTACAATAATATTAGTACAATAATATTAGCTTATAATATTACATTGAGATGACGTAAACTCATCATTAATTACTTACCCCTTTAGCTTCTCCACTTTATCCTCGTCGCAATTGAGTAATACATACAACTGAGCAGCCCTTAACTCTTCGTCATTCAAATATCTCTTCTTCATTTTCCCTAAAGGCTTTCCGGACGTATTGAATACTTTCAGTATTCCATCATTAGATTATTGATAACCGTCGTCGTTTCTCAGAGCCCTCGTTCTATTCGTAGCAACATGAGGTTTGAAATACGTCGAGCAGAAGTTTGTAATCTCCTCGAGAATATAGGCTTCACAAATAGAACCCTCGACTCGAGCCTTGTTTTTCACCTTCCTCTTTAGGTGGTTCAAATGCTGCTCAAACGAGTACATCCACCGATAACCAATGGGCCTACCAACACATGCCTCGTAGGAAAGATGAATTGGCAAATGCTCCATGGAGTCAAAAAATCCAGGAGGAAATACCTTCTCGAGTTTGCACAGTGTTACCGCAATATCGTTCTCCCTTTTCTAGATGATCGACGAGCAACTTACTAGAACAAAGATCTCTGAAGAATATGCTAAGCTCGGTCAATGGATCCCAAACAACCGGGGATAAGAATTCTCGAAATGCAATCGGAATTAACCTCTCCATGAATACGTGACAATTATGGCTCTTCATACTTGTCAGTTTGTTCTCCTTGAGGTCGACACATCTTCTCAAGTTCGAAACATACCCATCTGGAAATTTCAGACCTTGAATCCACCTATAAAGTCTCACTTTATCCTCCTTCTCCAGTGAGAAAATTGCCTTAGGCTGCTTCAACTTCCCATTCCCGTCCTCTATTAAATACAATGTAGGACGTCTACATATTTCTTCCAAGTCCAATCTAGCCTTTGGATTGTCTTTCGTCTTCCCCTTTACGTCCATTACAATATTAATTATGTTGTCAAACACATTCTTCTCGATATGCATGACATCAAGGTTATGTCTAATCAGATTGGTGCTCCAATATGGCAGATCCCATAATATACTCCTCTTCGTCCAGTTATGAGTGCGACCAAATCTGTCACACTTGTAGCCCGTAGTAGGCTCTTCAATAGCCCTTGGTAAATCTTTTACCTTTTCCCATATCGTGTATCCGGGCCACCTTGGCCGGGGATTAGCCTTCTCCATAACGCCAACACGAAAAGCATTCCTGTTCCTCCGGTACGGATGATCCTTCGGCAGGAATTGTCCATGACAATCGAAGAAGCACGGTTTGCCTCCGTATTTCAAACGGAAAGCCTTAGTGCAATCCATACAATACGGACATGCAAGACGACCATGCGTGCTCCATCCAGATAACATACCATAGGCAAAAAAGTCGTTGATGGTCCATATAAGTGTTGCCCGCATCTAAAATTTTATTTTCTAGATACATCGTACGTGTTGGAACCTACTTCCCACAGCTGATTCAACTCATCAATCAATGGCTGTAAATACACATCGATGTTCCTTTTCGGATTGTTCGGACTTGGGATAATAACGGTGAGGAACATATACTGAGTCTTCATGTACATCCAAGGCAGTAGATTGTACGGAGTGACGATCACAGGCCAACACGAATACTGGGATCCCGAAAGTCCGAATGGGATAAAACCGCCGGAGCAGAGACCCAATTTGACATTATGCGGATCAGAAGTAAATTTGGATACTCTCGATCAAAGTGCTTCCATGCTTCTCCATCAGATGGGTGATCCAACACTCCTTCGGTATGTTTCCGCTTATGCCAACTCATGTTTTCTGCAGTTTCCTTCACCATAAATAACCGCTGCAACCTCAGCGTCAACGGCAAGTAGTGCATCGAATCGGTAGGCTTCTTGGCACCGACAGACTTTCCTCTACCACTGCCCTTGTAGCGATCGGCACGACAAAATCTGCATGCGTCTTCATCCTTGTCGTCTTTGTAGTACAACATGCACCCGTTGCGACATGTATCGATTTTCTCATATCCCATCCAGAGCGATCTCACCATCCTCTTAGACCGGTAGAAGTCTTTAGGCAACTTAGCACCCTCAGGCAATATTTCTATAAGCAACTCCATAAGACGGTTGTAGCAATCTTGCGACATGTTAAAATCGGACTTGATGCTCAACAATCTTGTAACCACCTCCAACTGTAAATGATCCTCACAACCAGGATATAATGGAGTCTTTGCATTCTCCAGCAACTCCATGAACTGTGCAGCGATGTTCGGTGCCTCCTCAGGTGCATCATGATCGTCTGGATCGAAACTAGTCCCCCGCGCGTCAAAATCATGTTCACCAACCCATCGTCGTAAGCAGCGTTGTTGTGGACATCCACATAAGGCTCATACTCCGATGCTAAAGACACAAGTTCTTCGTGCGCGCTCCACTGATAGTAATTCGGCGTAAAACCCTTCGAGTATAAATGATACGTGACTTCCACTTCTGGATGATATTTCAAGTTGCGACATCTCACACACGGACACTTAATTTTGGTACCGTCCATGTACTAAGGGAACGCCTTGGCAAACTGCAGGAACTGCTGTACATCCTCTATGAATTAATTCCGCACACCGCACATATCATCAGGATGACGGTTGTACATCCACGAACGATTCCGTAAGTAGTAATTCATATCCATATCCCATTGAGGATAATTCTGTAAGATAGATACATGCATATTGCAGTCAGTGAATGAATGTTAAGGCAGTTTAGATATGTGCGCAATTTGATAGAGGTCAGTAGTGAGTGACAGTTTAGAGAAAACTGAGATTATTGGTGACATTTCACTCATTGACACTTCTTCACTATTACTCACAAATGAATTGGCCGTCTCAGCTTGAAAATTTAATATTTTTGACAATCATTCACAAGTTGAGCTTGGGTTACGTAAGTCGTGTTTTGAAGCTGCAAATCTTTACAGAAAATTTAAGTCGTATTTTGACTGTACATTCTACATCATCATAGAGACGAGTGCCAAGCTGAATCCTATTCCAATGTTAAGGAACAATGCTATACTAGGGGTCTATTCACCACAAATACTTTTAAGTTGTTTCGTTTTTCGAGAATTTCAACATCTATCACAATATTATTATTTTCCTTTGACAGCAACTCAAAAAATGCACTTGTCTCCTACTTGCAATTCATTACTAAGGGCAAATTTTCCCCAACCTCTTGTAAAAAAGGTGTGTCGAGGTATAATTGTACTTGTAGGAGTACACGACACCAACTGCCCAATATCGACCCTTTGGGTTTACAAGAGTTACGTCATCCAGTTTGTCAAGAAAGGTAAAACTTTTTAAATTAATATCCAATATCGACCCTTTGCCCTGTGCTTGAGCAGTATCCTAACTCAAACTATCTATCCTAACTAATAAATTAATATCCTACTTTAACATACTAACTCTTATATTCCTTCTAACATAAACTAATATCCTAATCTAAACTAACCCTTTAACTGAAACTAATATCTAAACAATGCTAATCATGAACTAACACCCTAACCTGGAAGTCCACATTACTCAAGCACAGGCCAAAGGCCAAGTTATAAGGCAAAATGCAGGCAACTGCCTGTAGCTACAAGGCGCAAAACCAAATATTGACGGTATATATACCGTCAACATTTAAAAAGTTTACTTGTCTTGACAAATGAATGAAAGTAACTCTTATAGACCGAAAGGATACTCTATACACTATGTAATACGATATACCAATCATACCTACACTTTTAGGATACTCTATGCACTGTAGGTACTAGGATACTCCTTAGTATATTAGATATCAAAATCACTTAGTATGACACAAATATGAGTGTGCATTTCATATAAGAATCTAAACATGAACTACATTCTTGGAAATAATATCAATCATGTTAGCAGACCACCTATTCATGCAACTATCTCAAACTGACAATTATTTTGAGTAACCTCTTTCATTTCTCTATCGATACATGCCAAAAATACTCTTTATCACATAAAATAATAAATATTTAGACTGTGTCAGCACATCAGGAGGAGGGAGATATCCACGGTCTAGGTGTGACGAAACTTCCACGGGAAAAATGCAGCATATATATATATATATATATATATATATATATATATATATATATATATATATATATATATATATATATATATATATATATATATATATATATATATAAAGCTTCAAAAAAAAAAAAAAAAAAAATATATTATATAAGCTTCAAAGCAGCAATAGTCGCAAAGAATATGATCAGCAGATAGTCAAGCTCACTTGAATAAAAAGCAACTGAAGCTCACTAGGTAGTTATTCGAAAGCACAGCTTCAATGTCCTGCGAAGAGGTAGCTAGAGTGAAGGTGAGAGTACAGTAGTACTACGAGGAGCAGGAGAGAAAGAGAGAGAGAGAGAGAGAGAGAGAGGAGGAGAGGAGGAGAGAGAAGAGAGGAAGAGAGTGAGGGAGCACAAAGTACTCTGACTTAAATAGAGAGGAATAATACCATGACAGCTGCAAACCAAACCTAGGACAGTCTCAAACCACTGCTATTTCATGGTCCGGACTTACGATGTGATAGTGACAGTAACGATAACTCGTATCAGTAGTGTCATGACATATTACTCTTTTATTCTTTCAATATCATCACTATTAGGCCCGTTTGGTTCGTATGTGTCCACCAATTCAATGATTCACTTTTCTTCCAATTTCTTTATTTCTAGACACTGGAAAGAAAAATTGATGAAATTGTAATTTTTCAAAGGAAACGAATTAAGAATAAGAAATAGATTTCCTTTCATTCCCTTTCCGCGAACCATTTAAAGGAAACTATTCCTGAATAGAACAACCTAACTTCATGAGTCGTTTCTATTCTAGTGTATCATAGCACTATCAGTAAAGAGTTGAGACTTAGAGCAGTGCTATATGGACTGTGATTCTGGCCCGTACGCTAGATGTCGGACCATTAATGGAGGGGGGTTTGGGGTAGGGTAGGGGGGCGTGGGGGTAGGGGTGGTTGGGGTTGCGGGCACAGCCGCGGTACGAGTTTTCCTGAGACTGAATAATTTTTCCAGCATTAGATAGTAGTTGCTTAACCAGTACGTAAAAGGGTCTCTAGAGTCATCCCAAATGAAATGCCCAGAAAAATGGGGACGAGTGCAGATGGTTTGCTTGTGCCTGCCTTCTCGAGAGCCAATCCAATTGAATTTTTTCTAGCTAACATTGAATTTCTGGAAAAGTGTTGATGCCATTTATATTTTCTAAAATAATCTTTGTCTATAGCCGTCTCAACAACTGATAGCTATGGCATCGTCTAAAAATACAGTCTAAATTATTGTGTCGTGTTAGCGTGTCGTATCGTGTCTGTGTCAGCACATCAGGAGGAGGTGAGGTGATAGGATTAGGGTTACCTGCCTTGGTCGGAATCGGGGGGTCGGGACTAGAGCAGCGGCGGAGGGGAATGGTGGGTCGGCGTCGACGAGGAGACTCGACGGGGAGGAGTGGGGAGGGTCGCCGATTGAGGGGGGACGCCGGAGGAACGGGGGGTCGCCACAGGGAAAGGGGTCACCGCGGGGAGGGGGTCGCCGCAGGGAGGGGGGAAGCCGCGGGGGAGGGGGGTGGTCGCCGGTGGGAGAAAGATTTGGGGCTCTCGAACGGGAGAATGAAATTTTGGGTGAAAAAATGAAATCGATCGGGCCAGCAGAACCCTATATGAAACGCTTTAGTGACGTCATTATGTGCCGTCGGTAACCGTCGCTAATATCAGTAATATTATCGACGTTACCGACGTATCCGTGACGTACTTTTTTTATACAAAAAGTAGTCGCAATACGTCGCGAATGTCGCTAATATTAGTGATTTAGCGACGTTCACCGACATATCCTCGACGTATGTTTTTTTATACAAAAAAAGGTCGTAAAACGTCGCCGACCGTCGGTATTAGTGACGTATTGCGACGTTTATAAAATACGTCGCTAATTCCTTAAAAGGCAGCTACGTTTTACTAAAACGTCGCTAATTGCGTCGCTAATATGACTTATTCTAGTAGTGGAAGATGATGACTGTCGTAGTCTGTTTGGGAGAAAGATTGGATGCTTGCGAAGGATTGCAACAACTGGCTCAGGAAGATTTTTGTTGTGGCATGTATAGGCTCAAGCCGTTGAGCTGTACAGGCAGACCATAGACACCAGATGGAGGCTCGATGGATGTTCAACAGGAGCTGGATCGTCGAGAACTTGCTGAGGAGGGACTTCAAGATGCTTTAAGGGATACAGAGGATTCGGTTCATCGAGACAAAGTGACGGATGGTGATGAGTCAAAGATTGAGGGTTAGTTTGTCGGTCCCATGGCAACTGGCCGGTCTCCAAGTGAGGGTTGTTTTACGGATCCAGTTTTGGCGACATGTGGTTTGCCAAAGCTTGACGGAGCAACATCAATTTCACCAGTTCGAAGCCATGGAGGAGATCAAGATTTACAGCAAACTCAATCTGAGGTGGGAGCGTCATTATTCACACAGTTCAGGGGAAGCTGGGGTCATCGACGGCATGCATAGTACGTGATGTTCTGCTCGAGGATGCATGTGTATGGGGGCTTCAAGTTCGGACACGAAGGTAGGCAGGTTCAGGAGTTCGAATCTCGAAAGAATCGCACCATCCGCATGGTTGGGCCAGTCAAGGGTGAAGAAGTTGTCGGAAAGTTGCACTTTTCGGTGGAAGATGAAAGTTGGGGACAGGCGACCGAGACTTACGGTGAGGCTGATCGTCATGGACTTCGGTCTTGGTCATGTCATTGATATCGGTAGGATTCCAGTGGTGCAGAAGATGCTACACATGGCAGCTAGCGTCGACGTGACGGTCGAGGAGCTGAAGACGAAGGAAGATGTAAAACAACTCAGAGGATCGAAAATCAGTGGCATGGTGGAGCAGGTATTCTGTCGTAGGACGACATGCATGGAGTCCAGTTGAGAACCCATGTGCTCAATACCCTCTCATCAGACTGGAGGAGGAGATTTTTGGAGTCCAGTCTGAATTTGGTAACAACGTATTTGTGGAATCCAAATCTAATTAAATATTTGATTTGATTAGATTTGGATGTTCATAATTGATGTTGTGCTATTTTAGGTATAATATGATTCTATTTTAGGAATTCCTGTTATGATCTAAAATTGGATGTTGATAAAATATTTTAGGCATAATAGGATTCCTATTATGTTCATATTTAGGACATCCTATTATGACTAGAATATGATTTTTTTTCTCATCCTATATATATGGGATGAGGGTGGAGGCACAAAGCACAACACAAAGGGAGATTCGGGGTGCTCGTCCACAAGAAAATTTAAGAGAAAGTACATACTTTGCTCTTAGGACTTCGACATCCAAGACAAAAGGAAGAAGAAGATCTAATCGAGGAGTCAAACATCGGTTAGAAAAATTGCTATGGGTTGGTGAGTGATTTTTTTGAGAGTAGTGAGGGGGTTGAACTTAATAGGACAAAGGGTTCAACGTGAGTTTTGTCAATCTTGTAATTTTATCTGAGTTATTAAAGGTTAAAATTTGTCCAGGTGACGTACGTCACCGTCATATATTTGTCTTTATCTTATGCTTGGTGTCCGTTAGACGGAATTAATTTTTATCAGGTGGGTTGGTTGAAAACGCTCTGTACGTGCCTAATAGAGAACTCCCTTGGTTCTTATCCATGAACCAAATAGTCCTTAAAATGCTCAACCGCTTGAAATTTCCTAACGACATTTTTTGGGTACAAGTGGCTGTATATATATAATATATATATATATATATGCTCAGACGAGTCAGTCCTCTATATATATATATATTATATATAGAGAGAGAGAGAGAGAGAGAGAGAGAGAGAGAGGGGACTGACTAGTCTGAGCGGCGCTGGAATCCCAGGCTTCTCAATCTTTATTAACTTTCTATTTCTTACATTACGATATTTGATCGATGTCACCAATTAAAGATGGAAAGAGAAGGCTATTAATAAGAGTGTAATTTTATAATTATTCTACAGTGCAATGTCCATATAACATAACATAACATGCTACCAAGATAAGAACCCAATTTCTGGCCTACCGCTAGGACACTATGCGCACGATGGACTGCTTTTTTGCTCTCTTATTTACTAGACTTGACTTGGTCATTCTACGAATATATTGGGGTTCAATTCTCTCTAGAAGAAATATTTGATTCATTAATGGTCTATCTTCTATTATAGTACTTAGTATATATGTACATGTGTTGTACATATTTTATAATTATTAATAAAAATACTAAAAGATAGTCGTTGTAATTATTTTAATATTTATTTAGATTACTTAGGAAGAATAAAAAGCATATGTCTTAATTATTCTAAAATTTTATTATATTATTACTATCTTATTTATTATTTTTATCTCCATGGAACTAACTAGAAAGATCAAATGACTAATATCTAGCCGTCCCTATTAACTTTAACGAATAACTTTAATTAGTAAACATATACAAGATATATTAGAAAAAAAAAAAATTACGGTGAAGCTGAACTATTTCTCTCATATAGTATAGTATTGATATATGCACGTGTATTGCACGTATTTCATACTACTTAGAACATAAAAGAAGCTTTTATTTTTTTACTACTTGAGAAGAACAAAATCACTTAATATTTAACGTTACTTAGGAAGAACAAATAATAGTCTTTTATTTTTTACTACTTGAGAAGAACAAAACCTCTTAATTTTTTGGATTTAGTTAACATGTTAAGGATAACTAATACTTAACTTTTTTACTTTAAAATTTGTGATCAACATTTAATAAACATTAATAAATAAATATTTGTATTGGAAAATGTTAAAGGCAAATAAAATAATTTTTCAATACATTTTTTTTTGCATCAAGTCTTGGTAACATTTTCCAATACAATTTTTTTAATGTTATTAAATGTTGATCACAATATTCAAAGTAAAAAAAAAATAAGTATTAATTATTCTTAACATGTATCCTTAGGGCACATGTAAACGAAATCTTAATTTTTACCACTTGGGAAGAGCAAACAACAACTCGCTTAATTTTTTTCTACATATAATTACCTAATATCCATTTTAAATTTAATGAACAATTTTAATTAGTAAACATAGATGAAAATATTTTTGAAATCTCTTTTTTTTTTATAATGGAGCTTCACATTTCTTATTATATAGTAGTATAAAAGTATAGATTTATCAAACATGTTTCTTATCCATTATTTGCCAATGTATTATCAAATTACTTGATTGTGTACAACAACTACCAGCACAAATGATCAAACCAAGTGTAACAAAGAACTTCCTTCTTATTAATATACTCTAATGTATTTGCATTTTGATTATAAATTACATGAGCAGCTTCTCATTTATCTCTATTCATATCAGCCCTTTCACCTTCTTGGAGAAATCTTAGATATTGTTCTGAATATTCATATTAGCAAAATCAGTCCTCTTCTGAATAATATTCGTTGTAACAGCTATCCTCTTCTGAATATCCATATGCTTCATCTGAATCGTCAAATAGTACTACTTGGACACGACATTTCCGGGAAGAAGATCCTTCATTGCAGTGTCCAGAAGCTCCGGTCCACTGCTGGCAGGGAGCAACTATGTCACAAACAGAACAGAAACACTGCCAACAAGAGTGATGAATGGTTAATTAGTGATCAATATTTACATTATATTTTCTACTAGAGTTTTTCTACTAGAGTGATGAATGCTTGTCAATTTGGGGGGGGGGTCAGGGATATTATGGAACAGAACCTAAGGCCAAGAAGCACAGACACTCCCAAGACTCATGCTGTGTGCATGTCGTGTCGTGTCGGGCACACGCATTGGACACTCTAAAATACACGAAGGAATTATAAAATAGATGTCAAATCCGTGTCGCATATATGATGAAACATGTCATGTCGAATCCGTGTTACAAGGACAGGTTAGATGTATATATAGTTGGAGCTATACTTCTCAATCGCCTGCCACTTAGGAGCACTGAACACAATTCCATGACACACATGTAAGTGAGACAGGCTGAAATGGTCAAGGAGTAAGTAGCAGACTATTGAGCATAGCATTTTTCATAGCATATCTAAGTTGTACAAAGACACCGAGCTATTTCTGTGTGTCTGTGTCATGTAGAATACATGCCTGACACGACACAAATACGGAACCAGATTTTAGAGCGTCCATGCATCCCAAAGTAGCTTACGCAAGTTAATTCAATCAACCAACGTACGTAAGATGGACCTTGTACATATATAAAGGACTATTTTGATGGTTTTGCAACGGACCTTGCTACAAAAGCTCTCATGAGAAGTAGAATCAAAAGGGAAGTTTGCACACAAATGCCTGGGGTGTGGGAAGTCCCTGAGCGCCACCTTATATTCATGCATAAAACCAAGTGAAAAAATTAGTCATACATTATATATATAAGTAACAACTTGTTATGCGTAAGTACTGGACTTATCACTCACCGGGCCCTTCTCGGAGACTAGAACTAGTTCGTCGTCGTCGTTGTCGTCCTTGTCAGAAGTATGTAAGCCTAACTTGCGAGAGAAGTCAATGGGATCAATCTCATAGCAGTCATCATCACAGTCTTCGTCATCCTTCACTTTGACTGTCGCTAGCTTCACAATTCCCCCCTTGTTGTCTTCTTTATCTGCCATTTCTTTGGTTTAGGTTTGAACCATTTCTCATCTGCAAATATATAAAGCATGCAAATTCTTGTGTAGAGGAGTTCTTGGAAGTTGAAGGGTTACACCAGTAATTACCGTGAAAGTTATTAAATGCTGCTTGCTGTTTCCGATTGCATTTATCTTTTGACTGGTTTTTTATTGTCTGCATATTTGCTTATCTAAGACTAAGAGCATCTCCAACCCTATTGTGAGTTTAGAAAAAATGGTTGCCATATAGGAATGACAAACTTTCATTCCAAAAATTTTTCTCCAATGCAAAAATAGAATAAAACATGAAGTTGACATGGCAATGACATGGTAAGGAGAAGTGAAGTTGGTTGTCTAGATCTAAATAATGCACTTCACAATGACTTTGTCTCCACATCATCAATTATGAATAGAAATATTTATAAAAAGTTGAAGAAGTGGAGGAGTTGTCTTGGAAGTTGGAAAAAAATACTTTTTATTGTCTCCTCAATACTTTTGCATTGGAGAGAGTTTTTCTATCTCATTATCTTTTGAGATATAAATTTGCCACATAAACAAGACTTGCCTTGTGGCTCATGCCACATAGGAGCCACCTAAGACTCACAACACTTAACAAGACAATATGGTTGGAGATGCTCTAAACTTACAATTTGCACCCATGGTGCTAAAAGCCTAAATTGCTAATGTGCACAAACCTTCAGAAATCTATACTAATATATCTCTACTACTTTATCTCTACGATTATAATGAGACTTCAAAACGGCTCAAAAGTGAGCCGTCTAAGCCGTAAATCATCACTTATTAATTAAAAAAATCTAAATTATGTAAAAAGTTATTTAATTTAAAAAATAAATTTGTTATATAAACAACGTAGGGAATCAAACTCAACCAACCAAAAAAAAAAAAAATCCTCCCAGCTTAACCACATGAGTGAGAAGAGGTGTTTGGTTATAATTAGATATTTTATTACTTCACGTACAACGCATGTGCATTTACTAGTAATGAGTAAAGTAGGCTTCATCGTGGAAATTTATTCCAAAAATATCCTAATCTATAATTACTAATTAAAATTGTTCATCTATACTACTATATTGAAAAAAGTAGGTTTTACCATGAAAGTTTTATCTATACTACTATATAATGAGAAAGTAGGCTTCACCGTGGAAGTTTTTATTCTAAAAATACCTCATATATATTTACTAATAAAAATTGTTCAGCTATACTACTATATAATGAGGAAAGTAGGCTTCGCCGTGGAAGTTTTTATTCCAAAAATACTACCATCTATATTTACTAATTAGATATGTTCATTACTTATAATAGTTATGTAGTTATATATAAGAAATGAAAATGAAGGAAGTGTTTGCTCTTTTCAAGTATTAAAATACGTGTAATACATGTGCATATATATAGTATAATAAAGTGTATTACGTGATCTAAACATTCAAACTCAGCGTAGTCTTACACATTTGATGGAGAAGTAATCAAATATCTGTTATGTGGAACTAGATATTCACAAATCGAAACACTAATAAAATCAAGAAATGAACAATATGAAAAATGGAGCACACAACAATTTACCCTCTTAAGACCCGTAACCTTCACTACAAGAAAAAAAACTTTTACAATATTTCATCTACAACACATCCTAAAAATGTTGTAAAAGTAGGGGTGAGCATCGGTTCGGTTCAAACCGAACCGAATATGTGAAAACCGAAATAACCGTAAACCGTATTTCTCAAAACCGAAAACCGAACCGTTTTTATAAAAACCGAACAAAACCGAACCGAATTAATTCGGTTCGGTTTTCGGTCGGTTCGGTTTCATGGACCAATGTGCATGGCCTTCAAGTTTTTAGCAAAATGAGCCTATTTAAATAATTTTTTTTTAAAAAAATATGACATTATTGTATTTATGAATTGTTATATTACATAGAGTGAAAGATATTAGTATATATAGATTGAGGGTAGATAGAGAGAGTGCTCAAAGAAGCACTGACATAGAATAGGAGAAGAGAGTGCGCTCAGTTAGGGATTAATAAACATTAGTATATGTATATTGTGGGTAGTTTGATAAATTACTAAATCTAAATCGGTTTTCGGTTCGGTTCAGTTTTTCGGATGAAGAACCGAAAACCGAACCGTTATTTCAAATTTTTAAAATTTTAAACCGTAAACCGAACCGATAACCGAAAAACCGAACCGTTTGTCATATTTCAGTTCGGTTCGATTCGGTTTTCGGTTTTCAACCGTTATATGCTCACCCCTAGTAAAAAGGAGGGATCTTCTACAACCTTTATCGTAAAAACGTTGTAAAATACTTGTACAAACAACGTTTTATATTCAAAAGTTGAGGCTTATACAATGGTTGTTTACAAAAGTTGTGTATTACTGTCTTCAACAACATTTTATTAACATTGTAAAACTTATTAATTTTGACAACGTATATTTAATATTGTCAAAGTTACTAATTTTGACAATATTTTAAAAATATTGTAAAATATCATGTTCAACAACGTTTATCAATTATTGTAATTTTTTTATCTTTTACAATGTTTGTTTGATATTGTAAAATTAATTTTATTTTACCACTTTACATAAACATTGTGTATGTATTTTCGTTTTACAATGTTTGAGAACATTGTAAAAGGGTTATCTTCAACAACTTTTATTAAATGTCGTAAAAGATGTGTATTTTATAATGTTTATTCAATGTTGTAAATTTTGTTTTATTTTGCCACTATAAATAAACGTTGTGACTGTATTTATCTTTCAACTATTTTAAATTGCATATCCGTGTGTTTGACAAAAAAAGAGACACATCCAATCATAATTTAACATTTTTTATGTGTGTCTGTGTAGTTGGGGGGGGGGGGGGGGGGGGGGTTGGGGATTTCCCTCCAATTTTTTATTCCAAAAAAATTGAGTCCTTTTCTATCATTTAAATTAGTTATTACAAGTTGTGACTAGTCTACAAGTCATTAGTTCTGGATTATTGTATATGTTGTATTTTCTATTTTTAAAGTAACTTGAGTTGATAAAGAACTTTAAAGCAACAAAGTAAGTCATTTTATTGCTAACTTTAAACGTTAACTCTTTGTATAATATATAAATGGAAAGTTGGAAAGCTAATTCTTATTTATTAAAAGATTAGGAGATCAACTTTTGATGAGAACCGTGCAAATGCATACTTATCAATTTGGTTTACCAGTGGGTAGAACCCAGGACAGCTAGGGCGACCGTCTAGGGCCCACTAATCATGAGGGCCCAAAAAATTAATTTAAAAATAAATATGTTAAAAAGTTTATATCTAAAATAGAACTAGTATGTACCACAAGCCCTCCTTGACACAAAGCTATTGTGGTGTAGTGTTTAGTATATTAGACTTATATGCAAAAGTTTTTTTTAGTTCAAATCTTGGTGGTAACATTTTTTAATTTACTTTTATTTTAGTTTTTTAATAATTTTTACTTTATGTATGAGGGCCCTAATTTGAAATTTCGTCTCGCCCCACGAGCTCAAGGTTGGCCCTGGTAGAGCCCTAACTAGTTAAATAGTTTTGCAGAGCCTAGTTTCCAATGCATATGAGCAGCAACAAGACCTGCAAGCATTAATTTATAAGTTTGTCGTTAGCTTAATAAGTAAGTTCATTTTTAACTCATATGGTCCAACCCTATATATACTAGTAAATGCACGTGCTTTGCACGTATAATACGTGTAATAAGAATATTATCCAATTATATTCAAGTATCTCTTCTAACTCATGTGGTTAAGGTGGGACGCATTCTTCTTATTTGGTTGAGTTCAATTCCCTATGTTGAATAAATATAACAAATTTAAACTTTTTTCAACAACTTTTTACATAATTTAAATTTTTTTAAAATAAAATGGACCATGAAATACATACACGACTCACTTTTGAGCCATTTTGAAAGCTCATTATATATACTAGTCAATTTCACTTGCGTTGCACGTATAAAAAAATCAATAATATTATAAATAAAGTATATAAAAATTTAAATTAGATTAGAATATTTTAAAATATAATTTTTATATTTTAATACGATTTGTTATGATTATTTTTTTAAGTTTTGGACATGTGTTTGATTAGATAATGTTATGTAGTTCGTTTAAACATAATTTTAATTTTAAATATATTCTAGTATCTGGTGGTTTTTAATTTTTTTACGTGAGGAGAGAGTGTTGGTTACCCATACACAAAGTAAGAAATGTAGTTAATTTTAAAATTTGATTTTTTTAAAAAAATAAAAAAATGGTTGATCCGTTCACTTCCTCCTGGACAATTAGTCCATATTATTCTTTTGTATACACTGTACAATATCTATGTTCTATTCTGGATTGATGTCACTGCAGAAAATTTTCCATGTCTCCGGTTTTGCATATATTACTAGCATTATATGAACAGAAGGGAAAAAGGGCTTACATTAACATGTTCGAGTAGCTACACTAGATAATTTTCAGTGTTATGCATAGCCTGTTTGTTATGACTACTTTGTTTTTTTTTTGGGTTCATAGATGACCTGAAGAACAATATTTTTGAGAAATGAAGCTTTCTATATCTTATAGTACTATATGAATGACGTTAAAGAATCTTTTGGTTGTGAAATATGTTCTGTTATTTTCTTTTTTATGTTCCATTGTAGACATTCTTCAAAGATTGCATGGGATGGAGCCAAATTCGATGAATATAACTGTCAGGTACATGTTTATTCTCTATATTCATGCATGATTTGGCTGCCAAAATCACAATATTATGATGATATATACTTTTTCTTGTTCTTCAAGTCAGGAAACTCGATCAATACATCATCTTAATGTTTACTACTAGTAAAGAAATTATAGTTACTAATATTACCTTTTACCAACAAAGACTGATATAATCACCATAAGATTATATACAACAAATGACATCATCATAATATTACCTTTCACCTATATCAGCTAACATGGTCTCCACATAGGAGAGATGAC
This sequence comes from Iris pallida, assembly GCA_029216955.1. NCBI lineage: Eukaryota > Viridiplantae > Streptophyta > Magnoliopsida > Asparagales > Iridaceae > Iris > Iris pallida. The sequence goes on along the minus strand of JANAVB010009198.1, from coordinate 13,220,074 downwards.
TGTGCGAGAAGCTCTAGCTTTCTCTGCTAGATGCCAAGATCAAAGAGCATTGAGGACAAGGAAGCACAATTAAACATTAAGGACTAGGAAGCACAATTTCAAAGCAACTTTTGAACTATAATATATTTTAATATTCACATTTGGAGGATGTGGTACTCTTTATGGTATCAGTAGCATGATCTACATGCAACAGTAGGAAGAATAGTAAAATTGTTTTTGTACCTATTGCTTTAAGCTTTTCATCTTGCATTCTTAGATCATAATGTACAGAACTAATCTGGATTGATCTCTAGTTACTAAAAGTGCCTTCATTTCCCTTTGTCCTATTGATAACTAAATATTGTTCTTAGAGTTGTTATGATCTATATCGTGTTGAAGGGAAAATCTTCTACAGCCGATGTTAATCTTTCCAAGCCTGGGCCTAATTCAAATGATAGCTACTTGAAGAAATATAAACTCAACATTGATGTCAAGGAGTTGGAAAAAAGGCTTTTGGAAAAAATTGAACATAAAAAACAGTTGCGGTAGGAAGATAAGGCTCTTGCACGACAAGGCAACGTGTCTGTAGAATCTTATCGCAGGTTCTCACCGAGAACATGATTTCTCTTGTATTTTCATGGAGTTTTTTTTATGTATTTATCATTTCATGGAAAAATTTTATGTACTGATGTCAAGGAGTTGGAAAGAAGGCTCATGGAATTTTTTTTTTTATGTATTCATTATTTCACTGAATATGGGTTCAAGTCAAGAGTATATATATTGAGGGACATGTTGAGTGCTAACGAATTTGATGAAAATATTTGCTATATCGTATTTGTGTATCATGACAAAGTTGGTTCCATGTCTTGAATTGGTACTGTGATGTATCTTAGATGGTTGAATTGTAAAGTGAATTAATGTGTAAAATGGCTTGTGGAGTCATTTATTGTATTTTGATCAGTAAAATGGTAAATAAAATCATTATATTTTTCTTTAAAGTGAATGTATTTTTATTTGTATTATAATTACAATCAATATATTTTTCTTATAAATTATATTTTTAAAAATTTAGGAATACAATCAATATCGTTTAAAAACTGTTGTAAGATAATACTAACAACTTTTCTAAACGTTGTAAACTTCATTTACAATACTTTTAAATCATTGTTGATATTACAATTAAAATATAAGAATATTATTTACAACATTTGGCAAGCATGATTAAATAAAATATAGAACATTTTCTAAAAGTTGTACAAACTTTATTTACAATGTTTGTACACTGTTGTACAAAATTTATACACAACGTTTACTGAACGTGGTAGATATTATTTCTACCATAGTTGTATAACGTTATTGAAACTATATTTACAATACTTGTAATATGTTTAAAAAAATATTTTTACAATACTTGAAAAACGTTGTAGAAACATTTTTGTCGTATTTTATAAATTTTAACAACGTTTGTAAATTGTTGTTGAAAGAACTTCTACAATGTCTTCACAATTTTCAAACGAACATTGTGGAAGATACCTTTTCTTTTAAAACCTTGGATATAACAACATTCTATTAAACGTTGTAACAGTCTTTTTACAACATTTTTTCAACGTCGTAAAATGGCTTTTTTCTTGTAGTGCTTGTAGATTAAATTTAGGGGTACTCGTGCGGAAGGAAATTGCACGAGTATTGGAAGAAGAATAAAGATGGTTAACTATTTTGAGTTAAATTGTAATGCTGTGATGAGATGGTATATTACTTGAAATCAATCGAGATATTACGGAGAAATGTTAACTGCTGCAAGTTGATTGTTGAGAAGTTTCATAAAAGTCGGTTGAAGTTTTGGGGATGAATTTTTTTTTAAGTTTCGAGGACGAAAGTTTTTCTAAGTGGTATATATTGTATTGCCCCGACCCGCTAGATGCCTTATGATGGATGGTTGGTTCGATGAAGCCTTGTTGGACTTGGGATTATGCGAAGGATCGCTTGGAAGGCTATGCGATCATGGCGGGAATCGTCTTATAAATGTGAGTAGTGTTGAACCCTTCGAAGATCCTTTCGGTTCACGCTTAATAAAAGGATATGTATGCTATGTTGATCGTTGAGTTGTTGAATAACACCTTGCATGAAAGTCGGAATGATAATTAATCACAAGAACCGAAACTGTTACGAATCATTTTGTGAATTGTGTGCTTCGAATCATTTCAATGAATTGTATGCTTGCATGCTTTGCAATTAAATACATGAAAAGTGAAGGAAAAGACCCAAATACTTGGTAGTGAGTATGTCGAGCCTCAGCTCGATGAATGTATGCTAAACAGATGCTAAGTTCCAAATAATTGGGCAGTGACTACATTGAGTTGGTTAGAAAGATGTATGATATCAAAGATGTGAAAAAGGGATTGGGTGATAAAATTCTATTATCCCGTCGTCGATGTAGAATGTTGATTACGCCAATGACCCTGGAATGAATAAGATGGCAATACGAATGAGAATGGTGGCTGAATTGCTTTGTTTTCCTTATTATGCATTATATATTTCTTCATAGATAAGTTGCATATAGTTGTATGGTCATAGAAAACTTATATACAAGGTAGTTCCCAGAATGGTAATCTGCGGCCACGAATCCGGTTCATCCCAGGGGGAACAAGGATGGTGTCGACGTACTGACATTGGGATTTCGGGACTTGCAGTGGGGGCTTGGTACTGCCCACTGAAAGGACGTCAAAATACCAATAGTGCTAAAGTAGTTACACGGTGTTTCGGAAACCTCCCATTGATTTGCACCCCATTCGGAGTCAGCCGTTCGCCAGGAAGATGGTCCAAGATGGCGTATCGCCAGTGATCTTCATACAGATAGGTCCAGTGCTAATGATGCCTTGTGCAGGCAGAGTAAGTTATTACTCAAATACAGGGAAGGATGTCGGTTGTTGGTAAGAATAACCTGATCGGTGATAACTATATTGAATCATGATATTATTTCTAACAATGTCTTATACAGGCTAAGTAAGTATTATAAATGTACAGGGATGGCTACATGACTGTGGGTAAGAATCACCAAAGGGTGATATCATTTTGCTTTAAATTATGTTGGCTATTTGATTTGCATGCTTTACTTCTTGTCGGCTATGAATATGAAATCGACCCTAAGGCAACGAGAAAGACCACTTTTAATAATGTTCTATAACATGATTACTTAGTGTTGTCTTCTTAGGTGAGTTGGGCCAGCACCACTCGCCAGGACATTGACGATGTACTGACCCATGTTGTGGACAATATTACAAGTGCTTACGTATGGAGAAAATCGTTTGATCAGTGCTTGGCATGGATGAATCGAATGGGTGTGAATAAGCTCTTCTTGCAAAATGATGTCTTCTGTTATACGGTACATAATGTATGGAACGGTGTAACTCAGTTGTACTGTGAGATTATAGCCAAATTGGCAAGTTCATTATAAAGAAGTCAGCATATTCAGTTATAGCCTAAAGGACAAGTGTATATATTCAGTTGGCTATTCATGAGTCTTGTAATCTATTGTAAACTCTGTATTCAGTTGCAAGTCTTGTAATCTATTACAATTATCAATAAAGAGATACATTTCATCATATTTTATGTGACTTCAATTTATCTGCTCAGTTTTGCTGGGCTATCGTTGTATTCTGAGAAATACTAGGAACTGTAATGGTTTTGCCTTGTATAAGTGCAATCTAGTCTCGTACGTCATCACATCCAGTGGCAACCAATAGACAAGATAGACTAATACCAGATTATACTACAACCTTTCTAATGGATTGTCCAAGTCCATTTAGGTTGTGAACTATTTATATATTCCATAGGGAACTGATAATATGATCTTCTGTGTAACACCACACACCATATTATCAACAATATAGAATATCAGATACTTGCATTAACACTTGCTACAAATACAATATGCAAATATTTGTCCATATGATTCTCATTCAAAATTTAAAGAAATAAAGTTAATACAAAAGTGATACTTTTAGTATATAACCCTAACATAGGTATCCCGTGTTCAGCACGAACACACAATCCAGGCCTATTAACAATAGCTCAGTCTACTAAAGAGCTACTGTTGCACTACTTGTCTAATCCCAAATTACGTTTATGGGCACCTTCTTATTATATGCTTATTTGTCTCTCCATATTAAGATATCAAATGTTTGCCAATCAAAATACGTTACTGACAACTACATTGATCGATATCTTTTATCCTTAAGTAATACCACTCAACTTTATTTGTAATGTCGGATATAATCAACCTACAGGGTTTATATGACAACCAATATATGTTCTTTAAGGGCACATCGATACATCGGGACATGGATCCCTTTTATAATCAACAGTCTATCATACACATAACACCATTACCCAATTCATAGAGGCTATTGACTCATTATGAATCTCACTCTTTTATGAATCAAAGTAATACACACTACATATATATGTCTGTTTTTATATCCGGACTAAGAGCATAAGCATCCATAATAACTGAGGTATTTGTTTTCTTATGTAGTCAGTACAAAGAGAACAATCTCAAGTGGTCATATTCAATACACATAAAGTACACTAGTATAAATCTATAGTAAAGATAGACTAATGCTAGATTACACTACAACCTTAAAAATGGTTTGTCTAAATCCATGTAGGTTGTGAACCATTTATATATTCTACAAGGGACCGATAATATGATCTTCTGTGTGTCACCACACACCATATTATCTATAATGTAGAATAACAGACACTTGCATTAACATATAACAAATATAAAATGCCAACATTTGCCTATATGATTCTCATTCAAAAATAATAGGAAAATATTTAATACAAAAGTGATGCTTTTAGAATATAACCCTAACATTTACAAGCAAGATGACTTCATGCCAGTAGTCTTTTCCTTACATAACACTAGAACAAGATTCGATAGCGAATCAAGATACAAACCATGTGCACAATTTCATATAGGTAAAGGTAATCACTAGTGTAAATATACTTTCCTTGGGTCCAATGGTGATGAATATGCTAAATTCACCTATAAAACAATACATAAGTGTTAGGCTCTAAACAATAAATCCAAAAATTAGAGTTGGTCCATTCTAGAATCTTCTAAGACTTATTTAGAATTTAGAACCACTTCTTGATTATTCTAATTAAAACTACCTGCCACTAACTATTCTAATAATTCAAAAATTCTTACCAAAATTATTAACTAAACCTTTTTTCTTTTTTTATTATTTATTTCCTCGAGCCTAATGGATCGGCCCAACATATATTAACTAAAAATCCCTTTTCATTACTTCTCCTTTTCTCTTTAGCCAAAAGACTCTGGCCCAAGTCCTATTAATTTGGCCCACAGGCCCAACTCATAATGTTTTTTTCTTTATTATTTCCTTCCATTATTCTCACTGCAACCCATTTCCAGGCCCACGGAAACCCGGCCAAATTTCCCTCTAATCTCTCTCTTCTTTATTGGAGAGATAAATAATTTCTTTAACATTCCAGAAGCCAAAGAAAGGAAAGAAACGAGGGAAAATCAAGAAAGCGGGAGAAAGTTTGAAAAAAGAGGTGCAGAGTGTATGAGCATTAAGCACCTCTAGAGGGGGGGGGGGGGTGAATAGAGTACGTGTGTACAGCGGAATAAAAATCACCAAAATAAAAATATGTGCAGTATCACAAGTGATAAGTGCCTAGGCAGATGATAACAAACTATTTAACAATTTAAATACATAAAGTAAAGTCATCAAAAAAGCAAACTCATGACACAATAATGTATACTGGTATCCCTTTGAGAGGACTAATCCAGTCTTGATTTCTCTTGCTCGATGTTAATCCACTATGGCACAAGCTCTGAATCCAAAATGCTTGCAGCTCCTTACAACCAGAAGTTCGAAGAACTCGCAACTTCAAATAAGGCAAACTTTGAAAACTGGTATATTTCCGGAAAGCCTTCTTTACAAACTCGAACCAAACTCTAGATCGAACCTAAATGGCACTGGCTTGGCTAAGAGTTATAAAGGCTTAGACAGGAAGGTTAAGTAGCTATGAGCTCTCTTAAAGAGTAGGTGAAAATAGAATGAAATTATGAGATGAAATGAATGGGAAAATCTCTTCTATTTATAAGGGTTCTGGGGAACCGAACTCGGGCATAGTTCGGTTCCCTAACGTTAATGAATTTAAACGTTGGAGCCGAGTGTACAGGGTGACCTGATCAAATAGGATACTGGGTCGGGGGGACTGGGTTTGGTACTAGTTCGGTATCCCTATTTTTAGGTTGGTTAGGCTCGTTTTGAGCGGATTTTGGGCTCTTTTTAGTGGGCTTTTGTGTGGGCTTTTTGTGGACCGAATGAACATGATTGACATAGGCTTTATGTAGGCTTTTGGTAGAGTTTATGAAAAGCTAAGCCAAGTGCCAAATTAGCTCGATGTACAAATTGCTTAGACTTAATAAAGTACAAAATACAAAAATAAATATAAAAATCAAGAGCCTTTTGATGGCGCCTTTTTTCTTGACGATAGTTGTCTAAAGATAAACATCAGAACTCCCGAGTGCGAGGCCATTTATAGGTCGTTGGGAAGTTCAGAGAAATCTTTTTTGTATGTCATCTTTGGCCTATCATTAATTCTTTATTATATATGTCCTGGTTTGATCATGCTTACTGTTTGTTTGCAAATGCATGTTAGGCAAACAAAGCAGTATAACAGTATGATAAAATTAAAGAACAGTAGGAAAATGCTATGTTTATGTAGCAACATGATTGTGATTACATGAATATTAGTGATATCATTATGTTAAACTTAATCGATTAGCCATATTCAAAAATATGATAAAATTATTGTAACGCCCCAGTCCCAAAATACGTAGGACTAGGAACGTAGACATGCCAGCTGTATTCATACGAAGTATACTCCAATATATGGAAGCCTCGTATAAATGTATAAGCTGTAAAATACAGTAGAACCATAACTAATCTCATCCACACAAAAATAAATGAATAGAAGATCTCATATAAAGATAATAAATTGTCTTGATACAATATATTGGGTGGAGACAAATCCACTACCAACAAAATAAGGAGAAGTACATAGAAAATAAAATGAGTGGCGAGCGAAGCGAAGACAATCCAAATGCAATCATCCTCGAAGAAATAACGATGATCACGGCTAAAGCTAGAGCACTTGCGAAAGACAATAGCACACACCTGGAGAGATAACCAGGTCCTCAGAGGGACATAACAAGATACATAATATCATGCCATATAAACTGAATAAATATTGCTCAAATAAATAAGTAAATCGAATTATAACATGGTCCAATACGTACCTACTGAACGAGCGTACCATCCCCCCAACCAAACAAAGACAGGAGATGGTAAACTAATTCATGGTGACGTACCTTTCCATGCTAAGAATCCAATATGGTATCCGGACCCCAACAAGGTTCAATACCTTCTCATCGAAGTAGTAAGTCACACCTACAACCAAACAAGGACAAGATGTGACGAACTAATCCGCGACAAGTTATTGTTCCAAGCCACGGTCAGATACAAGTACCCAAACCAAAAGTACTCGTACCTAACGGATAAGCTGCCTATCCAATCTATGTGAAATGTTGTTAAGAACAATCCTTCCTACGCATGGGCCCTGGCTGAATATGATCGGCATGGTCCCCCCTTGGGCACCAGAGGCCCCATCAGTAGGAGCATGACGTTCCGCAGAATCGTCAGTGGCCGTCAGTAATCATGGGTCATCAACCCCGTATCTCCAGCGGAGAGTCCGGGTCACAAGGGAAGTGTATCGAAGCCATACGCTAAGGAATTGTCCTCCCCGCCCAATGCCTACTCTATTGTATCCACAACAGAAAACTTCTATAACCGCTAAGTTAAACTAGCATGCAACCTCTATTAGCGGTTATTCCTATCGCACGGCTTGTACGTACTGGTGGCCAGCCAATCACGCACTTCCGTGTCCTACATACGACACACAACTTCGTGTTATAACGTGTCAAGGCCAATGAATGCAACACACAAGGTGGTCCCTTAAATCTAGGTTTAATGTGAGAAAAATATTACATAGCAGGAAATATAAATGAACAGTAAGTTCTAACAGTTATGCCATGTATCACAGTTTATTTTGCATAAAGAAAATAAATAATACATAAAATATGCACTAAAATAAATAAACAGCAAATGACAAGGTGTCTTGCCTGGTAGGACGCCTGGTGTGCTGCAATGAACAATGTGGCACGAACTGCGACTTCGGTGCAACAACTATGCAAGGAGACCTCGGATGGTGGCATGAACAGTTCCATTGGGTCCAGAAGGGTCAATTCATTTAGGGTGGACATAAGGTGGGCTCGAAATGGGCGAAGAAATAGGAACAATAGGACTTGGATACGGACAGGAGAAAATCAAAGAAAATAAATATTTATACGAGTTTTAGAAAATATTTATAATCCTAAAACTAGTTTTCATAAGTCAAAATATTTATAGCAAAAATACTTAAATTCAAGAAATCATTTTATTTTGGCCAAAACTCTAAGTTTGTCAAAAATAGAATTTCTAGGAAGAAACAAAATTCAGTTAAATACTTTTAGGTAAATATTTAAAATCTTGGAAAAATCATTTAAAGGTAATACTAAATTTGAAATATGGCTAGAAATACTATATCAATAGTTATAGACCAAGAACTATAATATAATAATATTTGAGGGATTCAAAACTAAATAAAAAAAACATATGCCCAACCTAGTGCATTATTTTTGTTACAAGATAATCTAGAAACTAATAGTACACAATTTCCAAAATAAGTAATAATAATAATAATAATAATAATAATAATAATAATAATTATCTAATAACAATAATATTAATAATAGTGCCAGTGAACATACCAGTATGTATATCTAGTACATACTTATACTGATATTTTAATTCAAAAAAAAAAAATCAAAACTAATAAAATACTTACATAATAACTACTATACTACTAAATATAATAATAATAATAATAATAATAATAATAATAATAATAATAATAATAATAATAATAATAACAATAATGAGAATAATAATATACAATAATATTAATAATAATAATAAAGTATAATAATAATACTTAAACAGAATAATAATAATAATAATAATAATAATAATAATAATAATAATAATAATAATAATAATAATAATAATAATAATAAAACTGAAAAACATCGACAGATCAGTACTGATACTGATCAAAGAAAACTAAAAAGAAAGAAGAGAGAAGGGAATTGGAGAAAGGGGGAAGCGGAGAGATCGGTCGATCGGCGTCGGGGTGGTTCGCCGGCGGCGCGAGGGAGCAGGCGGCGCACACGGGATCGGGCGCTCAGGCGGAGGAACGGAGTGAGGGGAACAGCTCAGGCGAGTGACAGTCGGGTTTCGGTGCGCGGCTGGATGGGAGTGGAGGCCGGCGGGCGGAGAAGGGTTTTCCGGCGTGGGGCTTCACGCGGTGGATGGGAAGAAGGTCGCACGGGGCGGAGCTAGCGGCGGTGGAGGAGATCGGTCGACGGGTCGACAAGACGCGGCGGCCGGGGTAAGGCGGAGGCACGACGCGGATGGGCGCTGCTCCGGCGGCGTTCCCTGCACGTGGTGAGGCAGAGGAGCTCCTGGCGCGGCGGTGGCGCGCACGCACACGGCGGCGGATGGTCGATGCCGCGGAAGCACGGTGGTCCAGGTCGAGCACGGCCAGGTAAATTTTAGGGTTAGGTTTTGGCTTTCTTTCTGCTTGGCTTTTCTGGTGTTGGGAAGTCGCCGGCTGAGGTGGCCAAGGCGGTGGTCGTCCTGGTAGTGGCGGCGGATGTAGGTGACAATGGTGGTGATGGTTTGGGGCTGGTCGGGGACGGCCGTAGTGGTGGTATACGGTCGCGGTGGCGGTGGTGATGGGTTAGGCGCTGGTGGTGGCAGGGTGGTTTGGGTGGTGGCGTGGGGGTGTCGAGGCTGGTTGGTCGACGAGGCTTTGGCAGTGGTTGTTGATTGGTGATGGTGATGGCTGGCTGTGGGAGTTTAAGCAGAGGGGATGTGGTCGGGGTGCTCGGGTGGTGAAGGTGGTTGGAGGGGCTGCCGGGGTCGAAGGATTCGACGGGTGGTCGAGAACAGTGGCTGCGGGGTTGAAAGGAACAGAGGAGACGGGTTTGAGGGATAGGGATAGGATTAGAATTAAGGATTTGGGGATTAGGCTGTGTTGGGATTGGCGTGTCCTACGTGACACAGGATTGGGTGGACGTGTCCGGGGTTGTCGGACACGGGAAAGAGAAATTGTAAATGTAAAAATATGGAATAAGAATTTGGATGGACACAGACACGATGCACGTAGATTTGTGGAGAAGTATTGTGGATGAATAATGAATTGGAGGAGTACCTGCCTATTTATAGGATGTGGGAATTCCCAATTAGATAAAGATTAGGATTGTTTAAACCCAATTTAGATAAATCAATCTATTAAATTAAATCAATCAAATCTAAATCCAAATCCAATTAAATCTAATTTAATTCCCTTAGTTTAAAATCAAATCAATAAATCAAATTCCAATATTAACTATTTAAATAATTACATAAATTCAAATCAATATTTAAATCTCCACAATAAATTCAAAATATGTTTTCCAAAAATACTAATAATATTAATTTCAAAAATTACATTATTATTTAAAATAAACTAATAAATAATTACTAAATATGTATGTAGGTACAAATGATGTTCTCATAATTATGCTTTTCCAGCATACAAATAAAAATATTATTTATTATTACTAATTGCGAAAAATGTAAGGCTTTATAAATAAAATAACAAAATTTGGAAATTTTTGGAACGATAACAAAATGTATATTATTTTGAAACTACAAAAAATAGAAAAATAATATTTTTAAAAATATGTACGCTCGCACATAATCGCACTCGTCGAGCAATTTTGAAAAATAAATTTCGTGCGCGACGTATAATACGACTACGCGACGTACAATACAAAAAATTAAATCGGTACTAAATTTAATAAAATTATAAAAAAAAGTAGAATTAGGAGTTTTACATCCTACCCAACTTAAAAGAATTTCGTCCTCGAAATTAAGAATTAGGAGGGGGGTGAAAGGCACAAGGGGGTATCGATAAGGAAGCATAGTCAAATCAAGACAAGGGAACGACGTTTAGTGATTTCAATAAGACGAAGATAGTCATGGATTAACGCAAGAAGGAAATGTTTAAGATGACGCACAATAAAGAATAGTATGGGTTCAAATAAAATAATTTAGAGACCTAAAGTTATGGTCTCTTGAGAGTAGGTTGAGGGCACGATTAGAGATTGAATTAGATTTACTCGATTAGAAGGTCATGACAGTAATTATAGGGCCAAGAAGGAAGGCGAGGAGTTTAGGATGAAGATATAGCAACATCGAGTGGTAATGGTCATAATTGATGGAACAGCTAGAGAAATTTCAAGTTTAACGCCTTCGTCCTTCGAAAATTGGTGAAGGCGAAAGCAATATAGAGTTCTAAGGAGGCGTTATCGAATACGAATACGTGATTCAAAGACGATCGAATAATTTCAAAGGAATTGTCAAGGCAGTCGTGGATGGAATTCTAGAGGACAAGTTTAATTATGTTCCGTCCACGTAGAATAATAAACAAAGGCGAACCAAAGTGCACTCGGTTGATCAGACCATCATGCACCGGTTCTGATTAGACAATATGTTAGTGAGCGCGCTCAATAGCATAAGTCATGAACAAACTCGATAAAATGGATGAGTTTGCAAAACTAAATTTTAGTAGCAACATTAGTCAATGTGGTAAAATATAGGCACGAGATTAAGATTGAAATAAGGAACAAATATGAATAGTCTAAGAGTCATAGGAATCTAAGTCTTCTTTATTCCTATACTATCATTCTACGGGTTTATTGACCAAGGCTTGGTTGACTAAATGGGTTAGGGCCCTCTAAACTTTACAAGTACCAAGGGATTGCTAGGTCACGAGGCATTCTACCCAACTTAAAAGAATTAAACTAATGGTGTTTGGGACAGCTAACTAATAGGGTCAATCTCTAGCAAGCACGAAGGGAAGATAAGGATAATGATAGAAGGAATCAAGCAAGATGCAATCGATGAGTCAAACGGTAGATTGAAGAAAGTGGTAAAGTATGTGGATGAGATCCTAGACTTCTAATCCTATTCGCAGGCTTGCTTGGTACGGTAAAGTAACTAAACAATTTATTCTGACCTTCATGGGCCACCACAAAAATATGTAACGCCCCAGTCCCAAAATACGTAGGACTAGGAACGTAGACATGCTAGCTGTATTCATACGAAGTATACTCCAATATATGGAAGCCTCGTATAAATGCATAAGCTGTAAAATCCAGTAGAACCATAACTAATCTCATCCACACAAAAATAAATGAATAGAAGATCTCATATAAAGATAATAAATTGTCTTGATACAATATGTTGGGCGGAGACAAATCCACTACCAACAAAATAAGGAGAAGTACATAGAAATGAAATGAGTGGCGAGCGAAGCGAAGACGATCCAAATGCAATCATCCTCGAAGAAATAGCGATGATCACGGCTAAAGCTAGAGCACATGCGAAAGACAATAGCACACACTTGGAGAGATAACCAGGTCCTTAGAGGGACGTAACAAGACACATAATATCATGCCGTATAAACTGAATAAATATTGCTCAAATAAATAAGTAAATCAAATTATAACATGGTCCAATACGCACCTACTGAACGAGCGTACCATCCCCCCAACCAAACAAGGACAGAAGATGGTAAACTAATTCACGGTGACGTACCTTTCCATGCTAAGAATCCAATATGGTATCCGGACCCCAACAAGGTTCAATACCTTCTCATCGAAGTAGTAAGTCACACCTACAACCAAACAAGGACAAGATGTGACGAACTAATCCGCGACAAGTTATTGTTCCAAGCCACGGTCAGATACAAGTACCCAAACCAAAAGTACTTGTACCTAACGGATAAGGTGCCTAACCAATCTATGTGAAATATTGTTAAGAACAATCCTTCCTACGCATGGGCCCTAGCTGAATAGGATCGGCATGGTCCCTCCTTGGGCACCAGAGGCCCCATCAGTAAGAGCATGACGTTCCGCAGAATCGTCAGTGGCCGTCAGTAATCATGGGTCATCAACCCCGTATCTCCAGCGGAGAGTCCGGGTCACAAGGGAAGTACATCAAAGCCCATACGCTAAGGAATTTTCCTTCCCGCCCAATGCCTACTCTATTGTATCCACAACTGAAAACTTCTATAACCGCTAAGTCAAACTAGCATGCAACCTCTATTAGCGGTTATTCCTATCGCACGGCTTGTACGTACTGGTGGCCAGCCAATCACGCACTTTCGTGTCCTACATGCGACACACAACTTCATGTTACAACGTGTCAAGGCCAATGAATGCAACACACAAGGTGGTCCCTTAAATCTAGGTTTAATGTGAAAAAAATAATACATAGCAGGAAATATAAATGAACAGTAAGTTCTAACAGTTATGCCATGTATCACAGTTTATTTTACATAAAGAAAATAAATAATGCATGAAATATGAGCTAAAATAAATAAACAGCAAATGGCAAGGTGTCTTGCCTGGTAGGATGCCTAGTGTACTGCAATGAACAATGTGGCACGAACTGCGACTTCGGTGCAACAACTATGCAAGGAGACCTCGGATGGTGGCACGGACAGTTCTATTGGGTCCAGAAGGGTCAATTCAGTTTGGGTGGACATAAGGTGGGCTCAAAATGGGCGAAGGAATAGAAACAATAGGATTTGGATACGGACAGGAGAAAATCAAAGAAAATAAATATTTATACGAGTTTTAGAAAATATTTATAATCCTAAAACTAGTTTTCATGAGTCAAAATATTTATAGCAAAAATACTTAAATTCAAGAAATCATTTTATTTTGGCCAAAACTCTAAGTTTGTCAAAAATAGAATTTCTAGGAAGAAACAAAATTCAGTTAAATACTTTTAGGTAAATATTTAAAATTTTGGAAAAATCATTTAAAGGTAATACTAAATTTGAAATATGGCTAGAAATACTATATCAATAGTTATAGACCAAGAACTACAATATAATAATATTTGAGGGTTTCAAAACTAAATAATAAAAAACATATGCCCAACCTAGTGCATTATTTTTGTTACAAGATAATCTAGAAACTAATAGTATACAATTTCCAAAATGAGTAATAATAATAATAATTATTATTATCTAATAACAATAATATTAATAATAGTGCCAGTGAACATACCAGTATGTATATCTAGTACATACTTATACTGATATTTTAATTCAAAAAAAATCAAAACTAATAAAATACTTACATAATAACTACTCTACTACTACTAAATATAATAATAATAATAATAATAATAATAATAATAATAATAATAATAACAATAATGAGAATAATAATATACAATAATATTAATAATAATAATAAAGTATAATAATACTTAAACATAATAATAATAATAATAATAATAATAATAATAATAATAATAATAATAATAATAATAATAATAATAAAAACTAAAAAACATCGACAGATCAGTACTGATACTGATCAAAGAAAACTAAAAAGAAAGAAGAGAGAAGGGAATTGGAGAAAGGGGGAAGCGGAGAGATCGGTCGATCGGCGCCGGGGTGGTTCGCCGGTGGCGCGAGGGAGCAGGCGGCGTGCTGGAGCAGGCGGCGCACGCGGGATCGGGCGCTCAAGCGAAGGAACGGAGTGAGGGGAACGGCTCAGGCGAGCGGCGGTCGGGTTTCGGCGCGCGGCTGGATGGAAGTAGAGGCCGGCGGGCGGAGAAGGGTTTTCCGGCGTGGGGCTTCACGCGGTGGATGGGAAGAAGGTCGCGCGGGGCGGAGCTAGCGGCGGTGGAGGAGATCGGTCGGCGGGTCGGCAAGACGCGGCAGCCGAGGTAAGGCGGAGGCACGACACGGAGGGGCGCTGCTCCGGCGGTGTTTCCCGCACGTGGTGAGGCGGAGGAGCTCCTGGCGCGGCGGTGGCGCGCACGCACACGGCGGCGGATGGTCGAGGCCACGGAAGCACGGTGGTCTGGGTCGAGCACGGCCAGGTAAATTTTAGGGTTAGGGTTTGGCTTTCTTTCTGCTTGGTTTTTCTGGTGTTGGAAAGTCGCCGACCGAGGTGGCCAAGGCGGTGGTCGTCCTGGTAGTGGCGGCGGATGTAGGTGACAATGGTGTTGATGGTTTGGGGCTGGTCGGGGACGGCCGTAGTGGTGGTGTACGGTCGCGGTGGCAGTGGTGATGGGTTAGGCGCTGGTGGTGGCAGGGTGGTTTGGGTGGTGGCGTGGGGGTGTCGAGGATGGTTGGTCGACGAGGCTTTGGCGGTGGTTGTTGATTGGTGATGGCTGGCTGTGGGAGTTTAAGCAGAGGGGATGTGGTCGGGGTGCTCGGGTGGTGAAGGTGGTTGGAGGGGCTGCCGGGGTCGAAGGATTCGGCGGGTGGTCGAGAACAGTGGCTGTGGGGTTGAAAGGGACGGAGGAGACAGGTTTGAGGGATAGGGATAGGGTTAGAATTAAGGATTTGGGGATTAGGCTGTGTTGGGATTGGCGTGTCCTACGTGACACAGGATTGGGTGGACGTGTCCGGGGTTGTCGGACACGGAAAAGAGAAATTGTAAATGTAAAAATATGGAATAAGAATTTGGATGGACACAGACACGATGCACGTAGATTTGTGGAGAAGTATTGTGGATGAATAATGAATTGGAGGAGTACCTGCCTATTTATAGAATGTGGGAATTCCCAATTAGATAAAGATTAGGATTGTTTAAACCCAATTTAGATAAATCAATCTATTAAATTAAATCAATCAAATCTAAATCCAAATCCAATTAAATCTAATTTAATTCCCTTAGTTTAAAATCAAATCAATAAATCAAATTCCAATATTAACTATTTAAATAATTATATAAATTCATATCAATATTTAAATCTCTATAATAAATTCAAAATATATTTTCCAAAAATACTAATAATATTAATTTTGAAAATTATATTATTATTTAAAATAAACTAATAAATAATTACTAAATATGTATGTAGGTACAAATAATGTTCTCATAATTATGCTTTTCCAGCATACAAATAAAAATATTATTTATTATTACTAATTGTGAAAAATGTAAGGCTTTATAAATAAAATAACAAACTTTGAAAATTTTTGGAACGATAACAAAATGTATATTATTTTGAAACTACAAAAAAATAGAAAAATAATATTTTCAAAAATATGTACGCTCGCACATAATCGCACTCGTCGAGCAATTTCGAAAAATAAATTTCGTGCACGACGTATAATACGACTACGCGACGTACAATACAAAAATTTAAATCGGTACTAAATTTAATAGAAAAATGTAGAATTAGAGGTTTTACAATTATTGTGCTATCAATCTCCCTGTTTTTATTATGGCAAATCGTTGAAGTTTAAGATGGATACGATAGATGCATATATCAATAATAAACACATATTACTATATTATTGTATGCTAACTTAAACTTATTTCTCACTCGATGACATGATCAAAAAATAGCCTCCCTCGTAATAAGAGATAAAATAAACTCAAGCATAAGTAAATATATCATAGTATGATGAAGACAAAAATAATCATGATCAAGGATTGGGAGAACTGTGTAAAGACAAGTTTAGAAAATTATACAACTAAAGTAGAAAAACTTGTCAAAACATAATATAGTTGATTGAACTTAAAAAAATTGAAATCAAACAATAAATAGTTTACTAATTAGAAATCCAAAAAAACATTCAAAACACAATGTGATGAATAAATGTATCTGTAGTTTCGAAATAGACCATAAAGCATTTTAATAAAAAGTAGATATCAATATAGTAGAAATTAATCATTGGACTTTAATAATCCTTAAGCATTAGAAATTAGCAGATACAGTATATATCAATATAAAATATAAAAAATTTAATGAGACTTTTAACAATGATCACAAAAAATATGATTCATAAATTGACCATACAAATTAATGAATCAATTTCATAAAGAGTATAATCATTAAAAGGAATCAAAATAGATATACTATAATCTATCTACTTACCCAAGTTTATGCATTTTAACTCAATTACCTTATCATGATATTTGAATATCTATTAGATAAACATGAAGGTAATGGAAAAAAAAAACTTGAGAAGGAGAAATTCAGTCGACTTGAATGCTCCTCCGTAAAGTATGACCAGTCTAAATTGATGATCCTGAACTTTGGATAATACCTCAACAAGGAAAGCCCAAATAATAATAGCTGAATAATTACCAAGATAAGAAAATCAAGACAATATAAGAAAATTATAACTTGTAAACCCATAAAAATAAGAAAACCAAGAAGAAATAAGAACAATCATATATTCTCTCATAAAATCACTAAAAACAAAATATCATGAACATGACGTTAAGAATAAAGTAAAAGAATATATATCCATGATGAAGTAGGTATACTACATATTAAGAGTATAAATTAAAACAATTAATTTACTTCCCCTTAAAATATGTATATCTATTTCAAAAGCAATTTATATGCAAAGATCGATAAAATAAATACAAAATCTAAGTGATATCTGAGCTATGCATCTGTCTTTCGTTTGATCAATGCATATAAAGTTCCAAATATCATCTTTAGGCAAGTAAAAAATTATCCAATAAATAAATGCTTAAAGATGAATAATCAACATATATTAAAATAAATATATAATAAATATTCAAATAATCATCAAAAGATGACAAAGTTTAACCTATAGAAGACCAATGTATGTTACCTTTTATGAAAATATTGTCATTAAATAATATTATCCATTAAAGCTAAAATACGAAGTCCATCAGATAACAATTGCAAATTATACCTCAATAATCTTTAGTTTATAAAGCGTTGATCAATCTTGGGTAAGCTGTAGGGGTTATTTCCAGCTAGCGATAGTCCAAAGACTAGTACGCCGTATTGTTTCAGGATATTTACACCTGTATGACAGAAGGACCCTTTGGACGTATACCTCTGATATCAATTGTAGGAACGAAGTCGTAAAAAAGAATACTCTAAGGGGGATGAATAGAGTAGGCAGCAGAATATTGCTAATTAAAAACTTGCTAGCAGTTAGATCACAGAAATAATAACAATCACAAAGTAATAACTGTAAAGAAAAGAGTTCAGAAGGCAAACGCAAACACAGAGATTTATACTGGTTTTCCTCTTGTGAGGACTAGTCCACTCGAAAGAACTCTAGCTTCCAGTTGAATCCACTATTGAAAAATCCCACAAGTTTTTATACGAAGTCCTTGTAACTTCTACAGATGCGAGCTTTGATACGATGAACTCGACTAACTTCAGTTTTGAACAGTCTTTCTTCAATCAAGCCTCTGATTACAATTTCTTTGAAATCTTCTAGACCATACCGTACCGGCAAATTAACTAGAGAATTGTAACTGGCTTGGGATTTGAAAATAAAAGCTTTTAGAAAACTCTTTGGAAGAAATATAAGCTTTAGAAGAGAAGAAATTAAAGTGAATGAGTGATTTGAAATGATCAGAATTCCTCTCTATTTATAGTTTTCCAAAGGCAGAACTCTGGCAGAATTTGGGCAGAATTCGGACAGAATTTTATGTAACAAACCGCAACTGAAGGGAGACCAAGTTCAAAAACCAACGTTCATATAACTTTCACCTTGGCCGAACTCTGGTCGAGTTCTGTCAGGGTTGGTTAGGTTTATTTTATAAAAATTATTTTTGTGCTTTTTGAAATCCTTCAGAAGCTTTTGTAAATAAGAGATATTTTTCAAAACATAGGTCAATTTTGAAAACGATTTTGGATAGCAATTTTAAAAACAATTTTGGATAGCCTATTTGCTAGTACGACTCGGTGTACAATGTATTCATAGACTCAATAAAAATAAAAATTATATTTGCATAAGGAAATACAGTCTCGAGTTATTGAACAGTGTCCAAAATATCTTGAGTAAACATCTGGGTTGTTCCGTATATCGAGACAGAGTTTGATCAATTATTAAAATCAGGTTTGACCATGACCAATGTGCCAACACTCTTGACCAAGTAAATTCTTGGTATACAAGTACCCTTAACATGAACACGACATGACAACATGGCTTTACATGATAACTCTCGATAGTGACCCGTCGCGATGCACTCTTGACAAGTAACTTGACATGATAATTCTTGATGGTGGTCCGTCGTGACGCATCCTTGACATGATAAGTAATAACATGACATGAATAATCTTGATAGTGGTCCACCGTGGCGCACTCTTGACAAGTATAAGTAACCTAACATGATAATCTTGAAAGGCTGTTGCGACAGCTGCCCTGACTTGCTAAGTAGCACTTGTCTTGATACCGTGGTTGATTTTTCTAATTATAATTGTACAAGCTACCTGTCTCGTCTTGTATCATGTCTAGGACATGGATTCCTGATTACCATGGTCAGGGATTCATAATAAATATGACTAGGTTAAATGACTAGATTGATCAAGTAGTTCATATAGAGAGATTTTTCTAGTTACAGGCGATCCCGTTATCCCGGCCACACCTGAGTGGACTTGTATCCTGCCGACAAGTAGGGCACATTTACAGCCCACTGTTATGTGGGGCACTTCTTGAAATGATAAGTACTATAGCACACTGCTATGTGTTGCACTCCAAGTCACATAATGATTGTCTAACTCTTGGTAACTCTAAGCAACCACGCCTGGATAACCTGGATAGCTGCAGGGCTTGTGACTGCTGGAACATCTCATTGCATCTTATAGTAACTAGGCTTATGATAACCCTAATTAGTTAAAGTATCAAACCGTACTCATTGCTTGGCCGCGATTGATGGAGGGAGTCCAGTCTAGTCTTGTTTAGACAGTTCCAGTCTATGATTACTTTGGTACATTACTGTTATGCTTTACTCTTGTCGATAAATGATTAGAGACTAAGCTCTGTTCAGGTGAAGGGTTACAACCATGGTCCTTGTTTGGTTTACGGATTGTAACTTGGTTACCGGAATAGTCCTTTAGTATCTTATCGTTTATCACCATGCTTTTCTCTAACTCATGTCTTTCGTTATCATTTATGTCTTTATGTGCTAATATGCTGGTTTTAGTTCTTAAGTGAAGCCTCCCTTGTGGCACTTGCTCTTCTGGGTTCTGACCCATTTGGTTTTGTATGTGTAACGCCCCAGTCCTAAAAATAGAAGGACTAGAACGTAATCATGCCAGCTGTATACATACGAAGTATAAAAAACCCTCGTATGTATACATAAGCTAAAAATATAAGGACTTTGAATTTGTCATGTATACAATCGTTGGGTGGAGACAAATCCACTACCAACTAATCTAACTAAGGAAGAATTATACAAAGAAAATGATTTGGTCGGGCGAAGGAGATGACGATCCAAAAGTAACATCTCGAAGAATAGAGCACAAGTCATGGCCTTAGCTAGAAAACCTACAAAAATCACAAGACACACCTGAAGGAATCACCAGGTCCTCAGAGGGACGTAACAAGATACAATAAACAATATGCCATATAAATACTGTGTATAAAATATGCCACAAACAAAAGTATGACAAGACCTCAATAAGGTAACCTAACCATACGAAAGTGAACATGCAGTTAAGAACAAACCTTTCGTCGCATGAGCCCTGGCTGTAAATGGGATCTGGTATAGTCCCCACTTGGGCGCTAGTAGCCTAAGAGCATGACGTTGAAAAAAGACAATGACAAACCTGAGAGGCTAATCATACCCGTATCTCCAGCGGAGCTTCCGGGTTACAAGGAAAATGCAATAAAGCCCATACGACAAGGAAATATTCTCCCCACCCAATGTACCTATTGTAGGATGTGGAAAATTATGACACGCTGTCATTTTCATCCATACGCTTAAAGACAGATGTCAGTTGAAGCCATACGCTCATTCAAAAGCCATACGCTCAGTAAATATTTTATTATTTACTGAAGTGACAGCACAGCATATGTTTAAATGAGGAATGAATCTGATACTTCATCTTTCGTGCAAAGACAGCTGTCACGAGATAAGTAACCGTCGTATAGGTTTTCGAAGAGTCGGTTTTGTCTTCTACGAGGACAACTCAGCAGCCTTCATAAATACAAAAGCCATCATTACTGTCAGTTTTAACAGTCTGTCAGCCGTCAAATTCGCAGTCACGACGCTCGAGAAGATTTTGTCAGTTATAGGAAGATATGGTGTACCAAAGAAGATTGATGATAGCCACGTGGCCACTTCTCCAGTGAGCGTATCGACCTCACATGACTCCTTCTTCACCCAGTCAAGTGAGCGTATGGACCTCACATGATTCCTTGCTAACCAAGCGAGCGTATGACCTCACATGACTCCTTGCCCATAAAGTGAGCGTATGGATTTCCTATGGCACTACGCTGTCCAAGTCAGCGTATAAACTCTCATTCAACAAGGCAGCGTATTACAGCAACCATATCCAGGATTACAGTCAACACACGTTCTCACGTGTCCTGTACCAGTTATCCACTTCTCTAGAAGTTATGCAACGTGGCATCCAGGCCATCAATCTCTCCTGAACATGCTCCACTACTTTCAACCGCACGCTAATGTGTCTCCATCAGAATTCGCCACGCGTCCCTGCAGTTATGCACACGTCAAGTAACTACCTGAGCGTATGCTTAAGGACAGTTATCCTGAACTCTATAAAAAAGAGTTTCTTCATCTTCATCAGAGACGACAGGTCATTTTCAGAGAGAACAGAGAGATTGCCCAGTTGCTGTCCAAGTTCTTCGAAGTTCGAGTTTTCTTCATCGTATCGTCCAAGGGATAAAGTAATCGTCTTCTAGATTAGATTCCTACAGTTGTAATTTTCTCAGATACAAAATAAATAAAGTGAATTTATTTATGGAAAACAAATTGGCGACTCTGCTGGGGAAAGCTGTCTCCTCCAATGAGATAGCAACAACTCAATGCGATACTTCGTCGATCGGCTTGACGAAGAAGACGATGGTTGTACAATTCGACCAATCGGCTTATGAAGAAATGCTCAAGGCGAAGGAGGGCCGCACTGCTTCCTCTGCTCTTCCTGTTGCCAAGAAGAAGGGACACTCCATCTATGTCCCTAAGTCTTCTGCAGCAGCCCGAGATGTTCCTGTCACTTCTCACGTTGACAAGAACACATCTTCAACTTCCATGAAGCACACTTCGGCTTCTCGGAACACGGCAACAGTGGCTTCTCCTAGTCACACTGACAAAGTTGGTTCTTTAACCAAGTCAGCGTGTACAAGAAAAACAATCTCTGGACATGTCAAGGTCCCTTCTCCCTCTATTCTTACGACAGCAGTCTGTTCTTTAGCCATTGATGACTCTGGGCGTATGGCATTCAAAGGGCAGCGTACGGCAAAGGCAGCGTACAAAAGCCAACATCAGGCAGCGTACGCTGAGCCAAAGCCAGTGTATGCTAATAAAAAGGCAGCGTATGACCAGAAGTCCAAACTGAAGTCAGCGTATGCTAACAAATACAGTCCTTTGACTGTTTCTGAAAATCAGATTGGGGGTTCTCTTCCACAGAACATACAAATGATTCTCCCTCAACTTGCACATCTTGTGCCAACCAAGGAGAAAGACTCTTTAGTCAACTCCTCTACTCCTAAGGTCTTTACCTCTGGAGTTAATTTGACTAGTACTCTTACTAGATCAAACAATGGAAAACGCCTTTTGGCTAATTCCTCCAAAGATGGATTATTACCGACTCCTAGTCAGAATAATACTCATCTTCCTTCTCTCAAAATTTCTCGGTCTGAGAAAGGCAAATTACAAGTATCCAAGACTGATATCAAAATCAAATCTCCCACGGATCTTCGTAATAAGCTTAATCAGAATCGGTTCGGTTCCACTGAGACAAGTATATTAGACCCTGATGCAGAATATGCCAAGAACTATGTGGCTCAAATTAATCAGTCTTTATACACTCAGGAACCAAGAAGACAGAAGAACAAAAGACAAGTTTCTACACAGAAACTATCTTCAAATACTTCCCAATCTGTTCCTACAGATCTTCGAGAATATTTGCAAAATAAACAGAGAATTGACACTCCATCTGGCTATGACATTGCCCATATTCGCCATGAAAAGCATGGTTGTGACTTCCAACCTCGGGTTGTCATCCAATGTTGTTGTTCACCAAAAAGACAATCTGTTTTCGAACGGATTCAATATGAACCAATGTTGGATGAAGATGAACCTCTTTATGCTTCTGTCAACATGACTTCCAGAAATATTGGGGGTAGCATACGGTCTGATGCTATATCAGACTCTGAAGATGGTGTTTATCTCGGCACTCGATCCAGGACCGGAGCCTTGACCAGAGCCTCTTCTTCTTCTCATCCAAGTGGTAATCCGGAGATCACAGAAGACTTCCTTGGAGAGTCCAGTTTTCCAGTATTGACTCCTGTAAAAAGCCCTGGGAAAGATACTGATTCACACAGTGATGATTCAGAACAGATTGTTTCATCATCTATTCCTCGAATGATTACCACTTACATGGCAGAAAGTGATCATGAACCTTCTACTAGCAATGAGGCTCATAAACAGAGGATTTCTTCTTTAGAACAACAATTGCGAGCTATGGCAGATACATTGAGTGCTATGCACACTCTAATGCAGGCTCAACAACAGACAGCACCACCAGTGGTATTGAATACCCCTGTTGTTCCAAACCCCGAACCCTCTACTATTCCGGGGGTACAATCTAATGTTCCTGTACAAACCACCCCAAGTCACTCTGGAGCTGGGGGTGGTACATATGCTGCAGTTCCTCCTCCCAATTACACTCTACAAGCCACAACTCCATAATCTTCGGGAGTTGTCTCTGAAGAATTGAAGAATCTCAAAACTCAATTCGAGGCATTCAAAAAGAAGGATGGTTTACAAAGGTTAGGCATCAAACAGCCTTATCCGATAGAATGGAAGCAGGTATCGTATCCACCAAAATACAAACCTCCGACCATCTCTTTCTATGATGGGACAACCTCTCCAAGTCAGTTCATTAATCATTTTGAAGTAATGACTGATCAACTGCAACCAAGTGACGCCCTCCTTACTCGGGTGTTCATTGGATGTCTCAAAGGAACGGCTTATGAATGGTATAGAAGTCTCCCTGATGGGTGCATTACCTCATTTGCCGGTTTTAAGCAAATGTTTCTTGAACGATTCTACGAAGGGCTCAATGATATGACCATGTCGGCCCTCATAAGAATCAAACAGAAGAATAATGAGACCACTGAGGAATTCATTGAGAGATTCAGAAGAGAAGCCCTCAAAATGCCTCTTGGAACTCCCGATGCTGTTACGATCGACACTTGCAAGTCGAACCTCTTACCAATTATCAGTATGTGGACAGGGTCCACTCAGTTCCAAGATTGGCCTTCTTTCATTGTCAGTACCAAGGCTGCCGAGGTCAGTACTGAGACCTTCAAGGGTCTGGGGGTACAAATGGCTCCCAAAGAATCAAATCAGAGTGCTAGCAATAGTACTCGACCCAACAATCGCAAAGGAGCTCTTGAAGTCAATCTCCAAAACAGTAGTCAAGAAGTAAAGACTACCCAAGCTACTTCAGCTCCAACAAATCAACAACAGAGATCTCCTCGGCCGAAAGAAGAATATTCTTTCGATGATGACGATGTTCAGGGTATCTTTGATTGCTTACTCAAAGGTAATAAGATTCAATTGCCAGAAATTAAAAAGCCTGATGAAGCCAATAAGACAGATCATCCAAAATACTGTCCATATCATAGAATGCTGGGTCATACAATCCGGTCTTGCTATGTATTAAAAGGGAAGATTCAAGAGATGATTAAATCAGGAGCTGTGACATTAACACCCAAAGACAAAACAGTCACAGCAAATGTAATTTCAATGTAGTTCGGTGACTTCCCTCCCTTAATGGTGGAAAGTGGGATTGTTCCTATCCCCAAAGCAACTCTCGAAGTTATAAACATCCTACCAGCACAGAATGACGGACTTATTCCTGTCACAACTAAGAAGGGAGAAATTATGTGGATTCACCCAGACTTAAAGACAGAGTTTGAGACGTCTTCCTCTTCTCCTCGAAAGATTTCCTCATCTAAAAAGAAGCTCGGGAAGACTAAGTCATGCAATGTGACTTCTAGTTTCACACCCGATTTTTATCTAACCTCTACTTTCATCTCTGCAGGAAATTCACTCTCTACGAAGATAAAATCTGTACCTCAAATTAAAGATAGGTACAAACCTGCTTTTCATTTATACAGTTCACAATCTCGTGAATTGATGGTGAAGATGGGTTATGATCTAGCCACTGCCCCAGGTTTGAACTCAGGCAAGGGACTCCGAGCACCTTTGGCCATCACCATGAGACATAATCAATCTCGTGTTGGCCTTGGTTTCTGGATGAAGCTTTCATCAAACATAAAAGAACCAAGAGCAAAATAAAGAATTGCAGCATGGTTTCCATAGACCTTGAACCAGAATCTGAAGTTGAAGTTCATGCTGGAACTCGGTCAGGAAAAGTATATCTGAAAGATTATGCTGAAGTTCCTGAAGAAATTTCTGACGTTCCTCCGGTTACAGCTTCAACTCCAGTCTCTACTGAAGAGCCTTTAAATGTTCCTGTTGAGACAGTTCCTTCTAAACCAACAGCAGCTGACAAAGGCAAACAACAAGTCCGTTTCGACAAACCATTGAAGAAGTCATCTCCTACAGGACTTGAAAAGCCTTATAATTTTGATATGTTGGCTCAACTAGCCAATACCCCAGCTAAATTATCAACTTCGAGCTCTTACGCCTCTCTAAAGAGACTCGAGAAACTTTAAGTGAAGCACTGTTGCAAGCAGAAACCTGCTTAACTCTTCTCAAGAAGTTGGAAACAGGACCTGTTTCTCATTGCCATAATGTATTGGAATTTATTCCAAACATTACCTTTACGCAGGACGATATGCTGCTAGAGGATAATCGACATGATCGTCCTTTATATCATACATGATATATTGATTCTATGAAGGTTGATCGTTTACTGATTGATCCAGGATCCGCTCTCAGTATTATGCCAAAGGCTATGTTAGATGCATTGAAGATACCTGTGCATAGTCTTTCCAGTACTATCACTACCATCTTGGGATTCAATCAAGGAAAAAGTGAGCCTTTAGGCAAGATTCGCCTTAAATTTCAAATAGGCGATCTTCGTACTAAGGTTACTTTTTACATCATCGACAATCATGGTTGCTCGTACAATGCTCTATTGGGGAGACCTTTCTTGCATGAACATAATATTGTTCCTTCAACTCTTCATCAGTGCTTCAAATATGTTGATGATAATGGAGAGGTTCAAAAAGAAGTGGCAGATCTTTACCCATTCAAAGGAGTCGAAGCTTACTTCAATGACGCTCGCATGTACAAAGATGAATACTCGAAAGTCTTGCAAGCTATGGATAATGAAGATGAGATAGCAAAAGTTGACACCTTTATTATTCCTGTAAAAGGGCGTATTACTCCTCCACAGTCTGTTAAAACATCTGAAAAAGGCTCACTGATAATTCCGGTCAGTGGACGTACTACTTCATTATCTGCCCAAGGCTCACTGATAATTCCTGTCAGTGGACGCACTACTATACCATCTTCCCAAGCTTCACAAAGTTCGCTGATCATTCCTGTCAATGGACGCATCACTCCCCCTCCATCTTCTCAGACTAGATCAGATACTCTAGTCATTCCAGTCAGTGGACGCATTACTTATCCACGGTCTTCTTCAAGGGAGCTCACCTCTTCTGAGCCTTTTGTTATCGATCTTAATCGAAACAAAAATTCTAACTGTTCTTCTTCCTCCCCCTTTGTCATTAATCTGACTAAGTCTGATAAGGCTCAGCCTTCTGTTGTAAATACAGCATCTAGTATTAATGAAGCATCTCCTTTGCAGTATATTAATGTTTGTAGTTATGTACAAAGTTATTTACAATTGCTAGATAGCTTAGAGCCACTAACTATAGGGGTTGTTCAAGCTCTTCATACAGACGTATCATTAGACTCTATACAGAAATCATACTTTGTGGTCCCCAGTCGAAAGAAGGGAGAAAATCCAATATTTTTCTATAAAGGACCTCAGAATCCTCCTAATCTGGAGGAGGATGATATAAATGACGATACTGGAAGATTACAGCTACGTCGCTACAGTCAGCAATCCAAAAATATCATCAAGAATATGGGTTATGATTTCAGAACCAGTCTTAATGGAAAAAGAAGAAGAATGCCTGTTCGAATTCCTCCATTAAAATACGGAAGGACAAAATGTGGTTTAGGTTATATTGCTCCTACCCCTTTTATCAACATAGTCCATGAAGATTCAAAGTCCGATAAAGACGAACGATCCGAGTCTTCTGATTCTCTCTCTTGGGATTCTGACACGAGTGTTGGCGATCTTCATCGCTCTATTCTATCCATCAATATGGTCTCTGTTGATAGCCCACAAGAAAATGATGAAGATGAGGATGATTTTGAAATATCACCCGAATCAGAACAATGGGCTCAAAGATTAGATAATCAATGGGAATTCAGGTTCGAACAGAGGGAACCTCCTACTGAAGATAAACTGATCCAAATTGATGTTGGTGAAGAAGGTTCCCATAAACCAATATTCATCAGTGAGAGTCTTTCAGAAATAGATAAGCAAGACATGATCAAGCTTATTCGTGATTATATCGATATCTTCGCCTGGAGCTACGAGAATATACCAGGACTAGATCCGAAGATCGCAATGCACAAACTCAATATCATGCCAAATGCTAAACCGGTCAAACAACAACAGCGACAATTTCGTCCAGACATTATGGATACAATTGAAGCTG
The DNA here is from genome assembly GCA_029216955.1 of Iris pallida. Lineage (NCBI taxonomy): Eukaryota > Viridiplantae > Streptophyta > Magnoliopsida > Asparagales > Iridaceae > Iris > Iris pallida. Next base: position 13,192,129 of record JANAVB010009198.1, on the reverse strand, counting down.
AAGTCAACAAGCTTATGGCTTCTGGATTTATTCGAGAGGAACAACATCCTGAATGGGTGGCTAACATCGTTCCTGTCCTTAAAAAGACTGGCAAGATCCGAGTCTGTATAGACTTTCGCGATCTCAATGCAGCTTGTCCTAAAGACGAGTTTCCTCTTCCAATTACTGATGTCATGATCGACAATACATGTGGTTTCGAACGAATGTCATTTATGGATGGGTATTCGGGATACAACCAGATCAAAATGTTTCCAGATGATGAAAAACACACTTCCTTCAGAACGCCGATCGGTACATACTGTTATACAGTGATGCCGTTTGGTCTCAAGAATGCAGGAGCAACATATCAGCGAGCAATGAGCACTATATTTCGCGAACATCTCCGAAAAATAGTCGAATGCTATGTTGATGATATTGCAGTCAAAAGTCGACGAAAGGAGGATCATATCCAAGATTTGAAGACTATCTTTGATTTAATGCGTCAGCATCAACTTAAAATGAACCCTACTAAGTCCTTCCTGGGCGTCTCTAGTGGTAAATTTCTCGGCTTCGTCATTACCGCTAAAGGTATACACGTGGATCCCGAGAAGATCAAAGCCATCCAAGAGATGCGTCCTCCACGCACCTTAAAAGAGCTACGAGGATTTCAAGGAAGAATTGCTTATATCAGGAGATTCATTTCCAACTTATCAGGACGCTGCAGACCATTCCACAAACTTCTGAAGAAAGGTGTATCATTCATCTGGAACGAAGAATGTCAAAAAGCATTTGATGACATCAAACAGTACCTCATGAACCCTCCAGTTTTGGTACCTCCCGTCTCGGGAATACCATTTCTTCTATATGTTCGAGCTATGGATCATTCTCTTGGTGCATTACTCGCCCAAAAAAATAAAGATGGTCATGAACAGGCCATTTATTTTCTCAGTCGCACAATGACAGGCACTGAACTGCGTTATTCTCCAATCGAGAAAGAATGCCTAGCATTAATGTTTGCTGTTCAGAAAACGCGACATTATATTATCGGTCAAACGATTCATGTCATTTCCAGAGTGAATCCCATCAGGATTATGATGAAGAAACCTGGTATTCTCAACTCCAGACTAGCTAATTGGGGAATCTTGTTAGCCCAATATGACATGCATTATATTCCTCAGAAGTCGGTTAAAGGACAAGCTCTTGCTGATTTTCTAGCAGCTTATGCAGTCCCAGAAGATTCTAAATTATATGATGAGATTTCCGATGAAGTTCTGGATTCAAATCTGGTTTCTGAAGAAGTTCCTACCTGGCGTCTATTCTTTGATGGAGCATCTAGAATAGGTCCTAACGACGATATTGTCGCCGGAGTTGGAATTGTTCTTGTATCCCCAGAGGGATTAACTATTCAGAGGGCTTATTCTCTGGATCAATCATGTTCAAATAATGTTGCAGAATACAATGCATTGCTCATTGGTCTTCAACTCGCTAAACATCTGGATGTTCAATATTTAGAAGTTTATGGAGACTCTAAGCTTATCATCAATCAGATTAGAGGAACGTATGAAGTTCGTCATCAAGATTTGACACCTTATCATCGAATAGCACTCTCTATGGCCTCCTCCTTTGAAGGTTTCTTTATCGAACATATTCAACGAGCCTATAATGCAGAAGCTGATGCTTTGGCTAATCTTGCTGCTGTATTAGCCATACCAATCAGACGTCAGCAAGTAATAGTGGTTTATAACCGAGAACTATTCTGCGTTGAAAATAATCTGGCTTTGGCTTTTCCCCATAATCCAGACGAAGATTCTCTCAACTTTGATGCTGAATTAAAATTTGACAAAGTGTCCTTGTCTTCTTCCGATTCTACTATGGAATATGTCTTTTCTAACAAAATAGACACCGTAACTGAAGACTGGAGACGTCTGTTTCTGGACTTTGTGTTGTATGACATACTTCCTGATAACCCGAGTGAAGCAGCATCTATCCGGCGCCGGTCTCTCAGATTCTATTATAATCATACTACGAAGACACTATATCGTCGAGCCTATGATGGCCTTCTCCTTCGATGCATCGCTGGTGAAGAAGCACAACAGATAATCCGTGAAGCACATGATGGCGTCTGTGGAGCTCACCAGCCAGGTCCAAAACTTCAAGATCGTATCCGACGTATGGGTTATTATTGGCCCACGATGGTAGCTGATACTATTCAATATGCTCGGAAATGTAAAGCCTGTCAAATTCATGCAGACTTTATCCATCAACCATCGGAGTTCTTACACCCAACAGCGGTATCATGACCCTTTGAAGCTTGGGGCATGGACGTCATCGGTCCTATCAATCCACCATCATCAAAAGGACATCGGTTTATTTTAGCAATAACTGATTACTTTTCTAAATGGGCTGAAGCAATCCCGTTATCTGAAGTCAAGACTTCTAATGTTATCAACTTTGTCAAACATCATGTCATCTATCGATTTGGTGTTCCTCGGCGTATTATCCATGATAATGGACCACAGTTCGTCAGCCAGAAATTTACTCGATTCTGTGATGATCATCGGATTAATAATCTGGCTTCTACAGCATATAATCCAGCAGCCAATGGACTAGCAGAGGCTTTCAACAAAACAATCATCAAACTCTTGAAAAAGTTCGTTTCTTCCAATAAACGTAACTGGAGTGAGAAGCTTGGTGAATGTTTATGGGCTTATCGTACCACAGTTCGCAATGCGACCGGATGTACACCTTTCTCTTTGGTATATGGGTGTGAAGCTGTTCTTCCCCTCGAGATACAAATTCCTTCTTTGAGAGTTGCAATCTCCAATGAATTTACAACAGAGAATAATGATCGACTTCGACTTCAAGAGTTGGAAGCTCTAGATGAAAAACGATTGTATGTGCAACAAAATATCGAGCTATATCAAGCCCGAATCTCAAAAGCTTTTAATCGGAAAGTCAAAGTCAGAACATATCAAAAGGGAGAATTGGTCCTTACTGTCAGACGTCCGATGACCATGACACATATGAGCAAAGGCAAATTTGACGCGAAATGGGAAGGCCCATTCGTAGTAAACAAAGTCTTCTCTAATGGAGCATATCAGCTTGCCTCTATGGACGGGAAAGTCACGATGATGCCTATCAATGGCAAATTCTTAAAGAAATATTATGTATAAATAATATTTTCATTACTCTCCAGCAAGTGTAAAATCAAAAATTTATTCTTCTCTACAAAAGCTATTTCGATGTCGTTATCCCCAGTGGAAACTGATATTCTACCATGTATCATTTTCCCAAAGAATTTGATATTTTGTCTTATTAGATTCCCAGTGGATTTAATATCTTGTATAGAAAATCATGTCCATATCACCTCTGAATTTTCTATCTCAGTATGTACCATATTCTATGAAAATGATATCTCGTCCTTTTGATTTCTGAATCTAAAAGATCAGTGAATAAAGGCAAAATAATATAAAGCAGGAAGGATACATCATAAACAAAGTTTCCTTAAACAGAGTTTATTTGAGACAAATTCTTCAAGAAATACATCATCATGGAAGATCACTGGTATCCCTTTCGTACTTGGGACGAGGACCACATACATAATTAGCAAAAGAATTGAATACATCATTTCCTGACCGCACCAAGAACTGACAGGCAGCCAGCCTCATTGCTTCTTCTTCTTCTTCGGTTTCTCCTTGTTCGACCAGGAAATCCAAGATATCTTTCGGCAGCTTGGGAGCAGACGAGCTTTCGCCCGTCTCCTTCTTTTGTGGAGCCGAGTACTTTTTAGCATTTTTATCAACTTTGGAGACGACTTCGCCTTTCTTCGTGTTCTCTTCGGAAGACATTTTGAATAAAAGAGAATAATGTGTGATCCTTCTACTCAAAGAGATGCTCTATTTATAGGCATATATTTGCCAGAATTAAAGGAACGTGTCTTTTCCCGATATTCATTCATTAATACTTGACGGTTCATCCGTGCATTTATTATATTCATCCGATGGTTCGTCTGTTCATAATCTTCTATCGATTGGAATTCGTTATCTTTCACATTTTCATAACCTTTGACCTCTGTATAAATACAAATCTGACTTTCTTTTTTGAGTCTTTACATCCTATCACGTCCATATTACCTCTGATGGTATGTACACTCTAAAAAACAGAAATCAAGATTTCTATTTATCATGTTCTTTTTACATCCAGAGAGATACAAAATCACTTCAGATAAAGAAGATTTATCATTTCCATTATCATATTTTCATAAAAAGTCTATTACATTTCTTAGACTTTCCTACAAATCATAATGGAAATCTATTTCAAATCTTGGATTTTCATTCTATGTACAACTGAGATCTATTTCTTCTTGGATTTTCTTCGGCAATCTCGTTGTTTGTGGCAATTCCTGACTGTCTGGGCCTCAGTCACGACCAGATCAACAGGAATCAAACTCTGGTCTTATCTCTCAGACGAGACGAGAACCACAGAGTATGGCAACACGATGGCGTGTTGCTGCCAATACAGCGCGTGGAGGAACGGCGGCACCTCAAGCAGGTAGGAATGTATCCAAACCTTGGGATACAATTCCTAGTTCTGCCGTGAAAGGAACTCTACTACCCAATCTCTCGGGTAAGAGTTGACTCCACCGTCCAACTCTCGTGTATAAAGGCTCTTCCTACCATCTGAGGAAGACCCTTCTATCCCACGAAGAGTTCTGAGTTGTCTGATGTACGCGTTAAAAGCGTATGAGCTCCCTGATGTAGATGTCAGAAGAACATTGTCCACAGCATCCATATCACCCATGCCAGTTCTGAAGAAGGTTTTCAGCCAAAATTCTGCAAGAAACAGTAAAGAAAAATCAGTCAACAGAAACTGGCCAAACAAAGACAGATGCATTCTGTTCATTTCGGGAAGATGAATTTGTCCTTAGCAAACAAATTTTTTTTTTCAATGCGTGTATATTGAACTTACCGCTGAGTTTGCTGCTAAGGATTGACAGATCCATGTCTGGTAGCGTGCACAGAGATTTGACATCAGACAACATGGCTTTCTTATTTCCTTCTCATAGAAAATTTATTCTCAGAAGAGAGGAAGAAGAATGGGAATATGAGTTTGCGTGGAGTTCATCCATCTATTTAAAAGGGTCAAGTGCAGGTCTATTCTTGGAAAGGATCCGCATGAATAGCGCTCGTAAAACGTGGAATGAATGACACGTGTACTTTGGAAACCAGCACAGCCTTGGAAATATTCAAAGAGTGCTTTCCACAACATTGGAAGATAGCGTAACTTACGGGCTATTTATTGGTGCACGCTATTCATTGGCGTACGTTATTTAGCGTAAATCACAATGTTAAAGGACAGCGTAATTTATAGCGTAACATACACTGATATACGCTATTCAGTGGAATTCACAAAACATTGGAAAATAGCGTAATATACGCTATTTCATTGGCATACGCTATCTAGCATAACTTACAACTTGGAAGACGGCGTATTCTACAGTTATTCATCGGTGCATGTTAGTTTTCAACACAAAATTATACTAAACAGAGAATTCTTGAATATTCATTTTCATTAAAGGCACTGATGGCCTTACAAAACAAAAAAGAGAGAGGGAAAGAAAGGGGTGCAACAAAGTCACGCTCTATTTTCCAGAGCGACTAAGCTTGACGCCTAACTCTTCTACGCTTTGGACCCTCATGCGGTGTAACAGAGCAACGAACATTTTACGCTTCTCTGCGAGGCTTTGCCCATCAGAAGAAGAGGAGCCGTCCAGACCAAAGTAGCCCAAGAAATTCTTGGCTAAATGCATAGGGTCGTCCTTGAGCTCGATGACGACAGGTTCGGGTTCTTGGCCCCCAAAAGTGGGGTCACCATGGGAACAGAATCCAAACTTACGTGCTTCTTCTTCAGCAGCTTCCTTTGGAGTCATGGTTGCAAAAGATGAAAGTCAAAAATTGAATTCTCTCGGTTTATATAATAGAGCTTGCTGGCTGTTCATATTCTTCCATCAGATTCAATCAATCTCGAAAAATGAAGAGTCATCATGACATTTAATGAACTCATGCCAGCGTGTCAGGACTCATTTCCACTTTCTGTTCAAAGTAATTTCGAACTTTTGAAACTCATAAAGTTCGAAAACTTTGAAGGGGGTCTTGTAGGATGTGGAAAATTATGACACGCTGTCATTTTCATCCATACGCTTAAGACAGATGTCAGTTGAAGCCATACGCTCATTCAAAAGCCATACGCTCAGTAAATATTTTATTATTTACTGAAGTGACAGCACAGCATATGTTTAAATGAGGAATAAATCTGACACTTCATCTTTCGTGTAAAGACAGCTGTCACGAGAAAAGTAACCGTCGTATAGGTTTTCGAAGAGTCGGTTTTGTCTTTTACGAGGACAACTCAGCAGCCTTCATAAATACAAAAGCCATCATTACTGTCAGTTTTAACAGTCTGTCAGCCGTCAAATCCGCAGTCACGACGCTCGAGAAGATTTTGTCAGTTATGGAAAGATATGGTGTACCAAAGAAGATTGATGATAGCCACGTGGCCACTTCTCCAGTGAGCGTATCGACCTCACATGACTCCTTCTTCACCCAGTCAAGTGAGCGTATGGACCTCACATGATTCCTTGCTAACCAAGCGAGCGTATGACCTCACATGACTCCTTGCCCATAAAGTGAGCGTATGGATTTCCTATGGCACTACGCTGTCCAAGTCAGCGTATAAACTCTCCTTCAATAAGGCAGCGTATTACAGCAACCATATCCAGGATTACAGTCAACACACGTTCTCACGTGTCCTGTACCAGTTATCCACTTCTCTAGAAGTTATGCAACGTGGCATCCAGGCCATCAATCTCTCCTGAACATGCTCCACTACTTTCAACCGCACGCTAATGTGTCTCCATCAGAATTCGCCATGCGTCCCTGCAGTTATGCACACGTCAAGTAACTACCTGAGCGTATGCTTAAGGACAGTTATCCTGAACTCTATAAAAAAGAGTTTCTTCATCTTCATCAGAGATGACAGGTCATTTTCAGAGAGAACAGAGAGATTGCCCAGTTGCTGTCCAAGTTCTTCGAAGTTCGAGTTTTCTTCATCGCATCGTCCAAGGGATAAAGTAATCGTCTTCTAGATTAGATTCCTACAGTTGTAATTTTCTCAGATACAAAATAAATAAAGTGAATTTATTTATGGAAAACACCTATCATGTCGCATCCACGACCATGTAACACTACAAACCGTCAAGTCTTTTGACATACAACTATTGACAGTTAGACCTAATGCACGTCCTATACGCATCAGTGATCAGCCAACACGTAAGTCCGGATGCTATATGCTACTCACAACTCACACATATCGTGGCACATCAGTGTCAAAGTTTATGTAATACACTAAACTAGTGGTAGTCCCTTAACTCTAGGTCCATATGCAATCAAAGGATAATAACAAAATATAGCTAATATTACTGAGCAAGCACTAGATCAGGAACTGTAATAATGGTACAGTTAGAAGAACTGAAAATAAATACACAGTGATATGCAATTAATAAAATACAGACTAATTATAAACAGTAAATTATGACAAGGTATCTTGCCTGGTGCGTCGCTTGATGGTGCGATATTCTTTCATGTCCCAACAGTCTAATAGCCACAATCGAGGCGTAGGGGTCTGAAATCGGAAAGGAAGTAAGGATAGGATTAGTCATGATCATCTAAGATAGTTGAAGAGAATTTATGGAAATAAATACATGTACTAATTTTAGAAAATTTATTTTTATAATAAGTTTAAGTAATTACTTGAAAACATATTTTATTAGTAAAAATAATTTTAGAGAAATACTTGAAAATGTTTATTGTATAGTAATTTGGAAATTATAATTTACTAGTCAAAATTTTTATATTTAGATAAATAAAACTAAATTAAATGTTTTGTAAATATAATTTAAAATAATAATGATACTTGGTAACTACAATACTAGTGGTAGTAAATATATATATATATATATATATATATATATATATATATATATATATATATATATATATATATATATACACTTGTATTTCAAATTATAGTATGATTAATACTAATAATTATATAATTCTAATATACAATTACTATTATAGTATAACCATAAAATCAAAGTTAAAGATATAATAATAATAATAATAATAATAATAATAATAATAATAATAATAATAATAATAACAACATATGTGCGGTTCTTCATTAGAAAGTAAGGATGAAAGAAAGAAAGGGAGTGGAGAGAGAGAGGGGAAGAGCGAGGGCTTTCTCACCGGCGGGCGGTGGCTCGTGAAGGCGGCGATGCCAGCAACCGGAGGGGAAGTCGGGCTGGCGTGCTTGGCGCGGATGCGGCGACCGTAAGGACTCCCGGTGGCACAACGGCCGGGTGGAGGCGGAGAGACGCGGCGGTATCGACGAGGTCGGAGTCAGGGCTCGACGGAGAACGCGACGGCGCCATATCTGGGTCGGTGGCCAATGGGCGACGCGGCTCGAGTTCGGCGGAGGCGCACGGAGGAGATGGAGTAAGATGCAGAAAATTAGAAAGGGGGCGGCTTCCTTGTGTAGCTAGGCGGAGGCACTCGACTGGAGGAGGACGTCGGCGGTCGGACGCACGATCTAGGGCAAGTCGGCGGCGGCCCAGAAAGGTTCTGGTCGCAGACGGAATGGAAGGTGATGCGGGCAGAGGTCGAGGCAGGGACAGTGGCGCATTAGACTCGGTCGGCAGATGCGGCATGCGCACGGTGGCTGCGGGATTAGGTAAGAGGCTTTTCCCCTTTCTTTTGTTGGTGGTGATGTTTGGTTTACTGTGGGTTCGCCGGAGGTGGTCAGGCATGGGCGGCGCCGGAGTTTAGGGAAACGGAGTTGGCGGTGGATGGTTATGGAGGTGATGTGGTCATGGTGATGGTGGCGGAGGTTGCTTTGGGTGGTGGTGCTAATGGTGTTGGCGATGGTGATTGTGATGGTGATGACGGTAGCGGTGTCCGGAGTTGGGCGGCTGCGACGATGTGTCCGGGTGACCTGGGGCAGGTCAGGGTGACGGCATTTGTCTGACAGCGACGAGCATGGTCGGGGTGCTGATGATGGCGACTTCGTCGGCTGAGCGGCGGGGTTAGGTTTTGGATTGAGTCGTCGTGTCGGGAGTGTCCGACATGGCTGGGTGGACGTCCGAAATTGTCGGAAGGGACAAAATTATTGTATTTGTAATGGAAAAAAATATAGTGGATGGGAAGAGGCACGGGCATGGCACGGACACGATACACATTTATGGATGGTAGAATTTATGGATGAGTACCTCTCCTTATACATGAGGTGTGAATTTCCAGTTGGATAAGGACTTGTAATGGTTTAAACCCCGATAGATAATTCCATCTTTTTATTTAAATCGATTTAGAAATTAAACAATCAAATCCAAATCAATCTAGATAAACTTCCTTTAATTTAATGTCTATTTAAAATAAAATCTTTTCCAAATTTAAATTATCAAAATAATTCAAATATTAAATAAAACAAAATTTTAAATATTTTTTTCATAAATATTAAAATATAACATTAATTAATTTTGAAAATCAACCTAATTACTTAAATATTAAATCATAAAATAGCTTTTATAAATAACAAAAATATATTAATAAACAAATTCCAAATTTCGCAAAAATATTTGGATTATATTTTATATAAACCAAATTTATAAATCACTACTTATTTTTAAACGACGAATAAAATAACTCTTTTATATAAATAAAAGTAATTATCACATTTGTTTGAACATGTACTTTTCCTATATAAAATAAAATTTATAATAAAAATGTTTTTCTAAAATATGTACCTCGACACATATTCGCACTCGTCGAGCAAATACGAAATACAAATCTCGTACGCTACACAAATACAACAATGCCAACTCGTATGCGACGTGCAGATACAAAGTACAAAATAGATACAAAAATATTTTTTAAAAAAATCGTAGTAAAAATTTAGGGGGTTTACATCCTATCCAACTTAAAAGAATTTTGTCCTCAAAATTTAGGAGTAATTAGGGTAGGTAGGGCGACGAGTTTATTCGAATAGATGAACGAGATCCTCTTGGGACGAGAATGCAAATAAAATATTCGACGAGGAGGCGAGCGACATTTCAATGGCAATATGTCATTTGATTGACTAGAACAGAAAAAAATTCGATGGTTTCAGTTTAGATTACGATCATGCATATGACAGCCAATCAATGACTAAGCTCGATCAATCCTAACTTTAACCTTAAAAAGGGCCAACCTCATAAGCAGGTAATAAACTTCTTAATCCTTTGATATCATCAATATTTATGTAATCTCTCTTATCATAAATCGTTCTTTCTAAGAATTACTTTCGTTCCACGTACCCTTAAAAATTTAACAAAAACAAATATGATTATAAATATACTCTAACTTCCTCTATCTCATCATAGAATTTCAAGTATTCTGAAATTTTGAATTCTATAATCTCCATTATACTAGCTCACTTATATATATCTTCCTTCTAAAATTAAAATTCCAAAACCTTCAACCAATTTGGCCCAAGTTAAAATCTTCTTACTACAAATTTGTATTTATTGGTCAATGTACAATGCATCCATAGGTACCAAAGTAAAGTCCGTCTTCGATGTTCGATAAATCTCAAAAACTAACTGTATATCTTCATAACTCAATCTTCTATCATCATAATTGAAAATTTCTCAAAATATTTATTAGTCTCGCTCGAAAATTTGAATTCAACAATTTCCTCTTTTTGATGGTAGAAATGAAGCTCATCTTAACTTCATATTCATAATCATCTTAGAACTTAATTCTCCATGCATAAAAAATGTAAATGTTTCTTTCTTCAACAATTGGTTATCCTTGAAAACTAATATCATCATAACACTATATGTTATCGAAGGCAACGTCAACATTGTCTTTATCAAAAATTTGTATCCATAAATTTAATATATAAATTTGGTTCTTAAACCACCAACATTTTAGAAAATTCTTCACCCGATATTTAGTTACCTCAAAACAAATTTTGAAATTCGAGAAGTATTTACCCTTGAGTGTTTTATCAAAACACAATATAACATTCCTTACTTCATCTATTTGGATTTATCGCACATTTTCACTTATGTCCAATCTACACCTCGTAATCTCGTAATTATCTTAACCAACTGTATTATTTATCCATGCTGTGGGGTTCTCTAATCTAACCTCTACTAACCCAAGAATGTCGTGATCAAATTTCATTTCGCATAAGGGAATCATACAAGGAACAAGGTTGCATAAACTATGGAGGAATCATAGTGAATTATAAGTAAAGAAATTTAATTGGAAGGGGGAAGGGTAAGGGTTGCAATATTGAAGAGCGAAATATGTTATGTGTCTAAGTGAATCGTGATAAGACATGAAAATAAAATAACAAGGGTTAAACAGTCAAGATAAAACACAAGGTTAAGCATTTAAGTGATTTAGTAGATCGTAATCGTATATTGGGTTGAAAGATAATAGTCGAGGTTGAGTCCCTATCTTCAGTCAAAAGTATATCAGTACCATGGCAAAGGTCGTAGTTTAGTCTTTATGACCCGAAAGTCGTACCATAAAAATAGAGTACAAGGGGACGTATTTTAGAGGGACATGATATACCTACATGAAGGTGGAGTCGTCTACGTCTTGCATATGAAATTGGTTGGAAGAAAAAGTCTAGTGTTGTGGTCCAAATATCAAAGTCACGATAGGGAATGCCAAATGATCAAAATAGAAAGTGGGCTTTTATGTGGTACTAATTAATGCACAAAAGGATCTTGTTAAAGCACGAAATAAAGATAATTAGGAAATCTTCGAAGATCAAGGTAAAATAAGTTAGAGACACAGTTTCTAGAGAGCAGATAGTCTCTTAGATAAGGGTATAGTCAAGGGAATGATTCTAATCATTTCTAAGTTTCAAACAATTAGATGGTCACGATAAAAGATCTAGATTTTAGGGAAGGTCGAGTAAGTCAAGATAAAGATATAGTTATGCAGTTTGGTTGATGACTAACTATACTTGTATATATGAAATATTATAATCATAGGTGGTATGGCAATCTAATGTGGAATACTTCTATCTCACTAGGGTGACCTTACTTGCTTCTTGGTCTTCTACCAATATATGATCTACTCTAAAATTTGAAGTTCCTCGAAAGTTTCTCAATAAAATTCCCAAGATACTCCACCAAAATTTCCAATCATCTTAGACTGTCAACTTTAATCAAAATTTTAAATCTCTAGTCAATCTCGAAACAACCCTTGTATATCGTAAATCGAATAATAATAATTATTTTTTTCCCTCAAATCTTAAACTCAACATTTAATAAGTTTATCAACCAAATTTCATACTACAAAATAAAACATTTAAATAAATTCCAAATTTAATTATATATCCTTCAAATGTGTATATCTAGCTTCCAATAAGTCACAACTACTCTTCAAAAGTAAAATTTTTTTTTACCAAAATTTAAATATCCATAATCAAGGCTTTAAACTCGAAATCTAAATAACTTTATAAATTATAGATCATATGACGTAATTTAATTCAAAAATATTTTACCAAAATTTATCAATCATCCTCAAATTTTGGTTAATCGTAAATCATACTTTAAAATTTTATGATCCTTTTCAAATCAAATTTATATCCCTCCAAAAGATTTATAGCTATAACTCAATAAATCATAAATGTTCAAAGACCTTCAAAAATCAAAACACAAAATCAAATCAATTTATTTTCTCGATCTAGCTATCCTCTTGTGTATACCACCTTATAATATCAAAATAAAATTCCAACTATCTTTTGAAAGCGGTAATATGCTACTACCCAACTTGGAATTAACTAATCCTTAAGATCATATTTCTAGTTCTTAAGTGAAGCCTCCCTTGTGGCACTTGCTCTTCTGGGTTGTGACCCAGCTGGTTTTGTATGTGTAACGCCCCAGTCCTAAAAATAGAAGGACTAGAACGTAATCATGCCAGCTGTATACATACGAAGTATAAGAAACCCTCGTATGTATACATAAGCTGTAAATGCAGTTACCAAGGCACTAAATCTCATCCACGAAAATAAATAATGATATAAAAGCAACTTTGAATTTGTCATGTATACAATCGTTGGGCGAAGACAAATCCACTACCAACTAATCTAATTAAGGAAGAATTATACAAAAAAATGATTTGGTCGAGCGAAGGAGATGACGATCCAAAAGCAACATCTCGAAGAATAGAGCGCAAGTCATGGCCTTAGCTAGAGCACCTACAGAAATCACAAGACACACCTGGAGGAATCACCAGGTCCTCAGAGGGACGTAACAAGATACAATAAACAACATGCCATATAAATACTGATATAAAATATGCCACAAACAAAAGTAAGTGACAAGACCTCAATAAGGCAACCTAACCATACTAAAGTGATCATGCAGTTAAGAACAAACCTTTTATCGCATGAGCCCTGGCTATAAATGGGATTTGGTATAGTCCCCACTTGGGCACCAGTGACCTAAGCGCATGACGTTCAAAAACGAAAGTGGCAAACCTGAGAGGCTAATCATACCCGTATCTCCAGCGGAGCTTTCGGGTTACAAGAAAAGTACAATCGAAGCCCATACGACAAGAAAATGTTCTCTCCATCCAATGTACCTATCATGTCGCATCCACGACCATGTAAAACTACTAACCATCAAGTCTTCTGAGATACAACTATTGAATGTTAGACCTAACACACGTCCTATACGCATCAGTGACCAGACAACACGCAAGTCCGGATGCTATATGCTACTCACAACTCATACATATCGTGGCACATCAGTGTCAAAGTTTATATAATACACTAAACTAGTGGTAATCCCTTAACTCTAGGTCCATATGCAATCAAAGGATAATAACAAAATACAACCAATATTACTGAGCAGGCACTAGATTAGGAACTGTAATAATGGTACAGTTATAAGAACTGGAAATAAATACACAGTGATATGTAATAAATAAAATATAGACTAATTATAAATAGTAAATTATGACAAGGTATCTTGCCTGGTGTGTCGCCTGGTTGTGCAATGTTCTGTCATGTCCCAACAGTCCAATAGCCACAATCGAGACGTAGGGGTTCGGAATCGGGAAGGAAGGATAGGATTTGTCATGATCAGCTAAAATAGTTGAAGAGAATTTGTGGAAATAAGTACATGTACTAATTTTAGAAAATTTATTTTTATAATAAGTTTACGTAATTACTTGAAACATATTTTATTAGTAAAAATAATTTTAGAGAAATACTTAAAATGTTTATTGTATAGTAATTTGGAAATTATGATTTACAAGTCAAAATTTTTATATTTAGATAAATAAAACTAAATTAAATGTTTTGTAAAAATAATTTAAAATAATAATGATACTTGGTAACTACAATACTAGTGCTAGTAATATATATATATATATATATATATATATATATATATATATATATATATATATATATATATATATACATCCGAACCACCAAAGTTCATCTCCATCGAGCTGGGCAGCCAGACCCACACCCAACAAATCCTCTACAACCATATTATGTTCTGCAACCACTGCCATTTAAGAGGTCACCTCCCAAAATATTGCCGCCGTCTCCACCCAGAACTCAAGAAAAAACTAGTTCGGAACAACTTAGTGCAAGCTGAAAGGAGGACTCCCAAATCTCCCCTTTTACCTCTTCCAAACTCACACATCCGATTCAGCTCCGACGACGGCAAGTCAGATAAGAGCGAGTCCCCTAGCAGAGCTCTGATCCCATTCACAACCCAAGCTCTCACACTCTCCAACCATTTCGGCGGTCTTGTCTCGAGGACGAGGAGCCCTCAACGGGATCTGTGCATCCCCGAGTCGATTAAGCCACCACTGAGATCCCCCACCCGGAGGACGTTGAAGTGACCACCGCCACAATCGACGCAATTCCACACTACACCAACGAGGACCCGGTTGAAGAAGCCCTGGCTATTCTAGGTCCTGACCTAGTTCAGAGAGGATATCAGGTTCAGGCCGCAGGATTCCCTCTCCAGCAAATAATACTTCTCATTGGGAGCTCCAGCGACTCCTTAGTTATTCCCCCAGAGGATCCTAGCCTAGACTCAGCTGGGGAATCGATGGGCCCTCCTCCGGACCAACGCGTGGAAACAACTCGGGTCACCCCCGCCTCGACAAAGGCAGAAGCATCAACCTCGAGCGAGGTCAATATCAAGATAGCACCCCCTGAAACCACAGCCATCCAAATAAGATCTGCCACCAAGCGGAGCAAAAAAGCCCACCACAATTTCTTTAATGCTTAACATCCTATCCTGGAATGTCTGCGGATTGGGGAACAAACCTACATTAAGGAGAATTATCAGCCTCAGGAAAATCCACAAGATTGATATCCTTATTATTCTTGAACCCAAAATGCCCCCCAAAAGGTTAAAATCTATCCAACTGTAGCTGGTCCTTCCCACGGCCATCGCCAGCAGACACGATATTTGGATCCTTTGTACTGAAGATATCAGCATTGGGAGCATCCAGGACACCACGCATGCACTCTTTTGCTTGATGGAACATCCCATGCTCCCAGAGCGCACTATCATATCCGCAGTCCACGACAGCTGCGATATTACAGAGTGGAAACAACTCTGGAACGATCTCCTTGACTTCCACCTAAACTACGTCAACCATCCTTAGCTTTGCATTGGGAACTTTAATGCGCTCACCTGCAGAGAAGAGAAAACCAGGGGTCGCCCCCACCTATCACGACCATGCAAGACTTCAACAACTTCATCTTCAATGCTCACCTAGCATCTTTCCAGTTCTCCGGCAATGCCTTCACATGGTGCAACATGCAAGAAGGCGACCGTCACCAATATTCCCGTCAAGATAGAGCCCTCACGAACGTCCAATGGCACGACATGGGGATATCCACCAACCTGACTCATCTCAACTCCTCTGAATCCGACCATGCCCCTCTGTTGATGGTCATTAAAAACAATTCTAATCCATCCAAAAAAAACTTCCGATTCCTCGACTTCTGGAACGAATGCCCCCAATTTTTGGGCATCGTCGCGGAAGCATGGAATAGCGTGAATTCTTCCAATCCCTATCCCGGGTGAGCAACAAGCTCAAGGCAACGAGGAATGCCCTATCCAATTGGAGCAAACTAGCTTACGGGGACATTTTTCAAGCAGTTCGGACCGCCGAGGACGACGTCACCCGTGCCGAAGCCAGATTTACTTCAGATCGTTCCCCGGCGGTCAGGACCGCCCTGAATCTCACCAAGGCCATGCTTAAATTCAGAGTTAAAGTGGAAACTGACTTCTAGAAACAGAAAGTGAGATTGAAATGGGACACCGACGGGGATAAAAACTCGAATTATTTCCACGCCTGTGTCAAGGGCCGCAGACAAAAGTTAGCGATTCACCATACTATTGACGACAATGGGAACATCATCATTGACCAAAAGAGCATCTAGATGGCCGCTGTGGATTTCTATTCTAAATTATTCTCCAAAGAGACGGTTCACAAAGACAACGATTTCCTGGATCAAATCCCCAGTCTCATTAACGACAGGGACAACGCCCAGTTGGAACGCCCACCCTCTGTCGAGGAGGTGAAAGATGCGATGTGGGCTCTGAACGAGCACAGTGCACCTAGGCCAGACGACTTTTTGGGGGTCTTCTTTCGCACGTGTTGGGACATTATCAAGCAGGATATCACCGAAGCTGCTATTGCTTTCTTCGATGGAGACACTTACCCCAAAGCCATTTCCAGCGCCAAGCTCATCCTTATCCCAAAAAAAACCTTGAGTTATTCTGTGACTTTCGTCCCATCAGTCTATGCACTTTCACCAACAAGATCATCTCTAAAATCATAGCTAACAGAATGGCAGAGGTCCTCCCCAAGATAATCTCCAAGGAGCAAAGCGGGTTCGTTCGAGGGAGGAACATCCAGGATAATATTATGCTGGCCCAAGAGTTAATAACCTGCATGAAGTTCCCTATAAGAGGGGGCGATATCGCTATCAAAATCGATATGGAGAAAGCTTATGACAGACTGGACTGGAAATTTATGATCTGGGTTTTCAGGGCTTTTGGTTTCTCTGAAATTTGGACCAACATCGTGTGGAGATCGATCAGTAACTCGTGATTCTCCACGGTCATAAACGGCCAAGCCGAGAGATTTTTTAAATCTACCCGTGGGGTTAGACAAGGCGACCCTCTATCATCCACTGCCTTCATCATCGCGGCTGATGCCCTCAGCAGGAACCTTAACAACATGACCAACACTCCAAACTTCCAGCATTATTATACATCCAGCAGATGTCCTTTTATTACCCATTTGGCCTTTGCCGACGATTTACTCATTTTCTCTTCTGGGGACGATGGAGCGGTGGCGGTAGTCCATAACACCCTGCAGAGGTACTCCACATGCTCCGGCCAGAAGATCAACCCTTCCAAGAGCGTCATCTATTCCCACCACAACACCAAAAGAGAGCACACAAGTAGGCTCTCCAACTTAACTTCCTTTACGGTTGACCATCCGCCATTCAACTATCTCGGGTGCCCTCTGGTGTATGATAAATCCAACGTTGGCATCTTTGAGAAATTGATCACTAGAATCAGGAATAAACTTAGTGGGTGGCATAATGCCACTTTATCACCTGGCGACAAGATGATTCTCATCAAATACGTGCTCAACTCTATCCCCATTCACACCCTGGCCGCATGCTCTTCGCCTTTGAAGGTGCTTTATTCGATCGAGCAGATCTTCTGTAATTTCTTCTGAGGACATTGCAACGGACAAGACAAGCATCACTGGGCTAGCTGGGACTCCATAGCTTATCCTACTGAGGAAGGGGGTCTGGGATTCAACAAACTCACCCACATCGTCAAAGCATTTTTGATAAAATTATGGTGGAAACTTCGCACGAGCAAGAATTTATGGACCGGGTTTATGAAAACCAGATACTTCAAACACATCCATCCTTCGGTGGCCATAGCCAACAGCAGATCCTCTGCGGCTTGGCGTCGTATCCTTAGCGGGCGAGACCTGGCTGAACCCGCGATGATACTACAATTGGGCGATGGCGAGACGGATCCATTCCTGTAGCGATGGACCAGGAATAGCTTGATCCCAAAGCTCACAGAGACCCCGAGAAATAGTAGGATCAGAGACTTGTGGAACCCCATTACTGAAGATCGAAACTGGGATAAGATCCGCGAATGGGCAGGCATCGACACGGCAGAGTGCATTCGATCGAACGGATTGAGAATCGGTAGCGATGCCGATGCACTGAAGTGGACGCTCGAGGCCTTGGGGGCATTTTCGGTAAGGTCGGCAAGAATTGCTAGCCAAGGAGTGGGTCGACCATATTATGTTAGTGCACACTATTGGCACACCTGTATCCCCAAGAAGTGGTCCTTTCTCATGTGGAGATTCATTACAAAGAAACTGCCGACCGATGAGATCCTCAACACCATTGGGATTAGCTTTGCCTCAGCCTGCAATTGTTGTGCCAACCGTCAGAGGGAGACTATTGACCACATCTTCTGTCAAGGGATACTGCCGACAAGTATCTGGAGGACCCTTAACCGGCAATACAGTATAGAGCCAGGAGGCGGTCGCTTCCACGATCTTGCGGCCTCATGGGGTACAGCTTCCCACGGCCACCAGATCGTTGCAACGGTCGCTACATGGGCGAATTGGAAAAACCGCAACAAGACGAGATACGAAGGTCACCAATACTCAGTCGACTAGCTCACTCGGGAAGTCTTTCGCCAATGCCGTAAGCGGAGCACTCTGTGCTTCCACAGTTCGATAGCATTCTGGTCTTTGCTGCAAACCTGAACCTGGGGTAATCGTTTTGCTTCCCCTTTTTGGTCCCTTTTGGTGGTATACATGTATAGGCATCTTATTAGCCTTGTATACGTTTCAGGCTTCAGCATTTTGAGCCTTGATCAATAAAAAGGGGTAGTTTTGATTATATATATATACACTTGTATTTCAAATTATAGTATGATTAATACTAATAATTATATAATTCTAATATACAATTACTATTATAGTATAACCATAAAATCAAAGTTAAAGATATATAATAATAATAATAATAATAATAATAATAATAATAATAATAATAATAATAATAATTATAACAACATATGTGCTGTTCTTCATTAGAAAGTAAGGATGAAAGAAAGAAAGGGAGTGGAGAGAGAGGGGAAGAGCGAGGGCTTTCTCACCGGCGGGCGGTGGCTCGTGAAGGCGGCGGCGCCAGCGACCGGAGGGGAAGTCGGGCTGGAGGCCTGGCACGGAAGCGGCGACCGTGAGGGCTCCCGGTGGCACGACGGCCAGGTGGAGGCGGAGAGACGCGACGGTCTCGGCGAGGCTGGATTCAGGGCTCGACGAAGAACGCGACGGCACCCGATCTGGGTCGGCGGCCAAGGGGCGTCGCGGCTCGAGTTCGACGGAGGCACGCGGAGGAGATGAAGCGGGGGGCGGACGAGCGGAAAGGGGGCGGCTTCCTTGTGCAGCAAGACGGAGGCGCTTGGCTGGAGGAGGACGCCGGCGGTCGGGCGCACGATCTAGTGCAAGCCGACGGCGGCCCAGAAAGGTTCTGGTCACAGACGGAAGGGAAGGTGATGCGGGCAGAGGTCGAGGCAGGGACGGCGGCACGCTAGACTCGGCCGGTGGACGCGACATACGTACGGCGGCTGCGAGATTATGTAAGCGGCTTTCCCCCCTTTCTTTTGTTGGTGGTGATGTTTGGTTTACTGTAGCTTTACCGGAGGTGGTCAGACGTGGGCGGTGTCGAAGTTTGGGGAAATGGAGTTGGCGACGGATGGTTGTTGAGGTGATGTGGTCATGGTGATGGTGGCGGAGGTTGCTTTGGGTGGTGGTGCTAATGGTGTTGGCGATGGTGGTTGTGATGGTGATGACGGTGGCGGTGGCCGGAGTTGGGCGGCTGCGACGGTGTGTCCGGGTGACCTGGTGCAGGTCGGGGTAATGGCATTTGTCTGACAGCGGGGAGCAGGGTCGGGGTGCTGATGATGGCGACTTCATCGGCTGAGCGATAGGGTTAGGTTTAGGATTAAGTCGTCGTGTCGGGAGTATCCGACACGGCTGGGTGGACGTCTGGGATTGTCGGACGGGAGAAAATTATTGTATTTGTAATAGGGGAAAATATAGTAGATGGGAAGAGGCACGGGCATGGCACGGACACGATGCACGTTTGTGGATGGTAAAATTTATAGATGAGTACCTCTCCTTATATAGGAGGTGGAAATTTCCAGTTGAATAAGGACTTGTAATGGTTTAAACCCCGATGGATAATTCCATCTTTTTATTTATATCGATTTAGAAATTAATCAATCAAATCCAAATCAATCTAGATAAACTTCCTTTAATTTAATGTCTATTTAAAATAAAAACTTTTCCAAATTTAAATTATCAAAATAATTCAAATATTAAATAAAATAAAATTTTAAATATCTTTTTCATAACTATTAAAATATAACATTAATTAATTTCAAAAATCAAGATAATTACTTAAATATTAAATCATAAAATAGCTTTTATAAATAACAAAAATATATTAATAAACAAATTCCAAATTTTGCAAAATATCTGGATTACATTTTATATAAGCCAAAATTTACAAATCACTACTTATTTTTAAACGACGAATAAAATAACTCTTTTATATAAATAAAAATATTTATCACATTTGTTTGAACATGTACTTTTCCTGTATAAAATAAAATTTATAATAAAAACGTTTTTCTAAAATATGTACCTCGATACATATTCGCACTCGTCGAACAAATACAAAATACAAATCTTGCACGTTGCACAAATACAACAATGCAAACTCGTATGCGACGTGCAGATACGAAGTACAAAATAAATACAATAATATTTTTTAAAAAAGTCGTAGTAGAAATTTAGGAGATTTACAGTATGGCCAGATTTCAGAGTAGCTTCCGAGGATCTACCTGTCTTCTAGCCAGATGGTGAACACCAGGCGTTACCCTGGCAACGAGTGGGTTTTCTTCTTTTGTTCCCCGTTTAACGGAGTACGGCTCCAACACCAGTCCTCACTCCAGATAGACAGTGTCATCGGCCGAGTGGTCGAACACCACCTCTATGATTTTATTGCAGTCCGGGTAGTAGTTGATGGCGCTGACGTCGAGGTACCACACATCATCATCGTGGTCGTCCTCGCAGCCCAGATGTACCTAAGCGTGCACCTCATCAAGTACAACGATGTTGGTCATGCCTACGGTGGTCTCGGCGAGTGTGTACTCCTGCGCCATCAGCAGTGCAGGCTCATCGTCGTCTGCTCGCTCGCATGAAGCAAAGGATACAAAGCGAGGCCAACTCCGACGAAGACAGAAGCAGTGGTCGCGGGCGCGACAGGTAAAGAGGCCATGCCCGCGGCAACACGAATAATGACAACGCGTCCGATGACATGCGTGACAAGAAGGGAAAGTGCCACAATTGTGGCATCAACGACCACTGGGCAGAGGACTTTCGCAAGCTGAATAAATTATTTTTTTGAGGTATTTAGCCGTCGAGCAAGTGTTAGCTCATGTTGAAACTTATTTTTGTCTGCCTAAGGGCTGTAACATGATTGATAAATCCTAGGATTGATCATGTATGACTTAAACTCTTGTTATTCTTCGTATTTTGTATAACTAGCTTCTTGATCATCTGAATATGTAATGTTTGGGATGCCTTACCTTGTATGTCTGATGATCTAACATCTTGTAACATTTACTTGCTTGCTTGAGATTGAGACACTAGACTTGTTCTTTACCATGAGAGACTGTTGGCTTGTAGATAAACCCTCATACATCTAGACAGTCATGATCGTATTGCGAGGTAGGATCCACTTCAACGTACGTAGCTGGCTGTGTCTATCCTCCGCTCTCCAGTATTTTGATTCTGAGGCATGACACGGTTTAAGTGGTAGCCCATGTAGGTCTTTTAAATCAAGATGTGTGAGGGTTTTACTAAATAGATGTCTCAATCAGCATTCGCGCTTGATCTGCACTCGTGTCTTCTAATCTTTCTGAAATCTTGACCTAATCACATGCTTATATCCTTGATCTATCTTGGTCCTTCCTTATTGTTCCCCATGTTATTTCTTTAGGGGCATTGCTCCTGGTCCTACCGCAGCAAGGTGGAGCACCTCCAGTGAACCAACAGCAAGCTGGGGACCAAGTCCAGCACTCTGGAGCAGCTTCCCGAGTCATGTATTCTGGGAACCCAGAGCCCCCGGTTCAGCCAGTCCAGCCTGTAGAGCCTGATAATAGAGTCCTGGTAGGGCTCATCTGAGAATTGCTTGCGTTACAAGATCGTCAGGGCTATGTCCTGCACCAGACAGTATAAGATGCTATGGGCAGAGTTGGTTATCAAGGGAACAACGTGGCCAACAGTTTCAAGCACCTGAACCCTCCATTCATTGACGGAAGTGATGATGCTATCGCTGCTGATGCATGGCTTCAGGATATAGAGGTTATCCTGGAGGCAGTTCGGATTCCAGAGGATGAGAAGGTGGCCGTAGTACGCCTGCAGTTATTGGACATAGCCCCCAGCTGGTGGGCGATGCAAGCAGTTGGTTGGGTGATGCCAATCTTATGGGCGGTATTCAGCGATAAGTTCCAGACCATGTACTTCGACGCAGTAGCTCGCTATGATCTCCAGACGAGATTCACCAATTTTAAGTAGATGGGAAGGACGGTCGATGGCTATGCAGCCAAAATTTCAAGACTTAATCAGTTTTCTCCTACCTTGGTGGCGACCAAATTAGACCGACCCCAGTGATTCTAGTAGGGACTCCACCTAGAGATCATTATATCAGTGGAGCAGTTTGAGCACCAGACGTTTGATGCCGTCTTGCGAGCATCGAAGAGGCATGAGTATACTTCTCAGAGGATAGTAGATCGAACCGGAGGAAGGAAGAGGTCCCATGGACAGATATCCCAGTCATCAGCACCAGTCCCGACAGCTAGGGCTCTGACTATTGGAGCTCCTAGGAGGGCGACCATAGTTTCGTCGGTTCAGCACTCGACACCGACGTATCCTGTAAAACCCCCTAAAATTTTATAAGTATTTTTTTAAATTAGGTATTTTTGTTAGAAGAGTTTGTATTATATAAATTGAGTTAAAGATATTATTTATATTAAATATCAACTATTTTATATACATGAATTTGGAAATTTCCCTTTAAAAATAAATAAATAAATGAATAAATAAACTTTTAGCTATATTAGTAATTATCAAGTTATTTTATTATTTTATTTTTAGAATTTGTTAAATTATAAAGATTCTATATTAAGAATATATAGGTGACATATGTTTTGGCCAAATTATGTACAAGGGTACATTCCCGAGAATAAATCTTGGATACTTACTAATTTGTTGCTCATATCATTATTATTATTATTGGTATTAATATGGTTATTATTATTACTGGTTTTATTATTATTAATATTCTGGTCATGTGTTAATTAATGGATAATTTTTATGCGTAAATAGGTATATCAAGATATTGTAAAAATATATGTTAAATTTTATTTTAGTAGAAATTTTTTTCAACAAAATTATTGGGATTTAGGTTATGTCTACAAGTTACTATATATATAAATAGTTTATATATGGTTAGTATATATATATATATATATTTTTTTTTAGTATATATATATATATATATATATATATATATATATATATATATATATATATATATATATATATATATATATATAATACCAATAAACCAGCTCACGAGATATTCACCAATATCTCGTGAACTTAAGAACCCAAATTCTTCCGACCGTAGGTAACTAGCAGCTTTGCTGCTTTGAATCATTCTCGTCTCTGTAAATCTTTTAAATTCTTAACTAAATCCTTTGAAACTTGATCCTCCCAAATCCTGATCCGATTCTCCACGAGATCACGCTAAACCTAATCCAATTCGGGATTAAATTCGATGGTTAATCGAATTTAAAACTTCTAGTGTAACCGAGTAGCCTCGGCCTAGAAAAGAGAAGTCTCCTAAAAACCTCTTTGTGTACCACCGCCCTCGCGACCTCCGAGCACTCCTAACACCTGCATGCACGTCCTGGTCCTTTCCAATCGCCTGCAACTGCCATCGTCTCCGGAGATCGCGAAAAATCCAAGAAACAGCCAAGAATAGAGAAGGCACTATTTCGAAGCATAGACGAAGTACCTTCCTTCACTGTCGGATTTTTTTGCGCACAATTCATAACTTTTGATTCCACAAGTTGTGGCGTAGAGCCTGCATGACCCTCTCCGAACCCTAGTAAATAGTTCTGAATGTATTGAACCCGTCTGCCAAAAAAATCAATGCAAAATCGATGAAGAACAGTCCCAAAACGGGATAGAAAACTAGCCCCAAACCCTAACTTGGATGGCCATGAATTGTCGATTCTTCGACAGTTCAGGAAATCTATTTGAACAAGATCAATGACAACACATACGAATTCGTAACCCAACTTGCAATTTTACTTTTCATTGAGCAGTTTGTGATTAAATCGATTTTAAAGTTAGGAAAAAATTAGGTTTTAAATAGTAAAAATTAATGGTTCCCACCGATACGGCGTGCGCCCCGATAAACCGTGTAACGCCCCAGTCCTAATATACGTAGGACTAGAAAATACATACATGCCAGCTGTACGTACACACAGACTACTCCAATATATGGAATCTATGTATGCACACATAAGCTGTAGTAAAAGAGCTCCAACTCATAACAATATATCACGGTCACAGGCAGTATCTATATCTCATCCACAGATAAGTAAGAGAAATAACAAACCAAATGTATCAACTAAAAAATAAAGAGAAATATCTGTCGGGCGGAAACAAATCGACTACCGAGCTACTGAAGGAAATTAACTGAAATGAATATGAAAAAGAGTATCAACTACATAAGTCCATCAACTAAGAATAGAATCAAATAGGCTCCGAAGGCGAGACCTCCTCAGCTGCAAATGGAGACTCTAGTCTAGAACCGTACTCCTCAGGATACTGCTCGTCGTCTATATCTGGAGAGATCACCAGGTCCTCAGAGGGACGTAAGAAGATACAAGAAGAACATGCTAATATGAACTGTCAGAATAATAATAATATGCAAGACTCTCTTAGACACCAATATATAAAGGGAATTCTAACCATCTATTGTACAATTTAGAGGACAACTTTCATGCGCATGGGTGGGATTTAGGCTATGTGTACGTAACTGGCATCCAGTCATCTGTATCCGTCCGTAACGTCCAAGACGTCAGAGGGCATCTGCAAATATAATCGCCACAGTTCCATCCGGAGACTGTGGTTTACCTGTTAGGATTTCCATACGCACTAGTGACTGTCCTCCCCTAATGTTCCCCACTGTCCAAGTCATGCCCATGGCTCATCCAGTTTTGTAACTGCTTGAGTATCTAAAACCCTTGTCATAGCAGTTATGATCATCTATCCATCACACGGCTTCTTACATACATATGGCCAATCAATATGCAAGCCGTGCCCCTAGCAACATGTCTCAAACCGTATAGTATAGGTTTCATAGCCAACGGAGATATAAGAATATCCTACAATAGGAAGGTAGTCCACTACAACTAAGTCGACATGCAACAAATAAAAATAAAACAAAGAAACGACTGATAAAGTCGCTTGCACCGAAGTGTGGCTTGGACGCACAGTTTATAACAAATAAGACAAAATATGAAACAAAGTAAATAAATGCTGAAAATAAATAATATGACAGTAAATATAGCAATGTATACTTGCCTGGTGGTTGGAAGGTGTTTTGACGACGTCTAGTAGATGAAATCAACAAGTGAGAAGAAGCTACAAGAGTGGAACCTCCGCAAATGTTCCCGGATGCTCAAACAAACATCAAAAATATTTCGGTGTAAAAGATATACCTAGAAAACGTCTGTCTGAAAGTTTAATTTCGGAACATGGGCAAAATCGTAATTTTGGATCAAAACGATATCCGTCGTTGGATCCGCTTTGCACCGAAATACGTGCCAGAACCTACGGTCACTAAAGTTGTCAAACTATATGTCTATAGATTTGTTTTGACGAGACGAACCCAACGATATGTCCAATTTGGATTTCGATGGGCTGTGCACAAAATCGCCTGTTGAGTTGGATCGTGGGGCTCGTAAACGGCGATCCGGTCAACGGTCTCAGAATCAGACCAAACTTGGCTCACAGGACCAAAAAAATATTTCGAGTCCAATGGCATAAGTTTCATCGCGACTTGACGAGTATGCACAAAGTAATTAAAAAATTTTGGAATAGACCGATACGTCGTTCTTCGACGGATACGGGTCAAATTCGTCGCGCACACGCAACCAATTTGAATTCCGTCAAAGCCAACACGTCCGTGAAGTCGAGACGCACCTTTTGATGCTTTCGGTTCGCGACCACGTCGCTCGGTTTGACGAAGCGCACGTCGTATCTGGCAGTTTTATTAAAATTTTTAGTTTTCGAAAACGAGTTTTTCTAGGATTTTGAAATCAAATATCCTTCCATATATTAGATGAAAAATAAATCTACAAGAAGGATCTTCATCTCCTATATGTTGTCTAAAGGTCTGTTTAGAAAGTTTTGAAAATATCTTATATGGTTGGTCAGAATACGACTTCCAATATTGGTGGTTGGGCTGTTTCACTGTTCCCAGTTTGAACAGTTTTCTCGGGGTTTTTACGTCGATTTTTAGGTCCGATGGATTGACTAACCCCAGAACTAGTAGTGGGGAAGGAGAAACATAGAAGGAAAGTCGGGTACTTGGGGTCGCCTGAGAACAGAGTGGCTGTTCTGTTCTGCGGGTTCGGGCGGCGCTGTTGTGCCGCGGTGGTCGTCGGCGGTCGTCAGTTATCGGGGGGGGGGGGGGGGGGGGGGAAGAACGGTCGAGGATTCGAAGGAAATTTGAGTCTTTATGATAGGTTCCCCGGATTTGTATCATTTATATAAAAATGATATAATCCCAATTTAAATTAGATTTAAAATCCTATTAGGATTAGATTCATGTCGATCAATAGGAGAATTTGATTAGGGATAGGCTAGAAAAGATTGGAAGGATTTGATTTAGGATTTATTGGGTTTTCAAATCCGAGAATTAAAAAAAAACTTCACTGTGTTAGGGCGCGGGCTCGGGCTCTGTGGGGAAGAGCAACAGTGCCCGCAAGGCACTGTTCACATATGTATTTTTTTATTATATATATACATATATATGTCCTTATATATATATATATATATATATATATATATATATATATATATATATATATATATATATTAAAAAAATCCCAATATTATCTATCCATATATTTAGTCTATTTAAATATATGTACATATGCATATAAATTCAGTTGGCCATAAAATCAAATAATAATAATATCTAATAATAATTATGATTATTTAATCACGAAAATCACTTAATAATAATAAAAATTTCCCAGTTTAGTGAACTTATACTACACCCTTTATTCGAGTCCAAAAAATTATACAAATATTGACGAACACCGATTTAATGATAAAATACAAATATTTGTACAACAATAAAATAATTAGAAAAATATACATCAAGTTCTAAAATAGTTTAGGAAATATTTGTACATACCTAAAATATGTCTACATGGCCGTCTTTGGTCAACTACATGCCTACATGACCTTGGAATTGTTTTGGGTCCAGTTCGGGCTGATTTGGTCCAACCGGATCACCTAAAAATTAATATATTAAGTAATAACTATTTAAATGATTTAGATAAGTCATTTCACAACTTGGTCTGGTTTTCCCAGTTCGGACATTACTATGGCTAGACCTCCCCTAGTATAACTAGTACAATAGTCAAGGCACACTGCTACCTCTTCTGTGCTATAAATCTTAGCCGTCTTGTGCTCCAAAACTCAACAATGGCTAAGGTCATATTTAAATAAAAATTAATTTAAAACTACTCATAATTTCATAAAATCAAATTTAAGGCAATTAAATAAAAAAATTCCAAAAATTCAAGGGTTTTACAAACCGGGCAACGTGGTCGCAAACCATACGTATCGAAAGGCGCGTATGGATGTTGCCGATGTGTGGGAATTGATAGAACTCAATTTCATTGCGTGTACGCGACGAAATCAGTGCGTATCCATCAGATACCCCCGTATCGACCTTTTACAAACTAGGCCATAACTTCGTGTACGTACTTCGTATCGAGACAAAACTTGCGCCAATAGGACCATATCCTTTTTCTGGTCCTGTATGCCAAGTTTGGTCCGATTCTGAGAAGGTCGATCAGAATGCCTATTTGGTGGGCCCGCGACCCGATCCAACGACAAAATTGTACACGGCCAGCGGAATCCAACTTTGGACATACGGTTGGGTTCGTCTCTTCAAATCAAAACCTAGACATGCAGTTTGACGACTTTAGAGACCGTAATACTAGCACGCATTTCGTCAAAATAGGTCCAACGCGGACATCGTTTAAGGTGATTAGAATGCCTATTTGGTGGGCCCGCGACCCGATCCAACGGACAAAATTGTACACGGCCAGCCGAAATCCAACTTTGGACATACGGTTGGGTTGTCTCTTCAAATCAAAACAGTAGACATACAGTTTGACGACTTTAGAGACCGTAGATACTAGCACGCATTTCGGAGCAAAATAGGTCCAACGCGGACATCGTTTTGACCCAAAATTATGATTTTGCCCCTGTTCCGAAATTAGACTTTTGGAAAGGCATTTCCTAGACATATTTTTTATACCAACATGTTCGTGATATTTGTTTTAGCATAAGGAGCTCTTTGTGAATTTTGACTTTCGTGCTGACGATTCTGATTGTTGGATTTTGTTGCTTCCCGCACCACCAGGCAAGATACCTTATCTTATTTTCTGTTTATAATTAGATGCATCTTTATTTATTTATTTACTGCATATTTATTATCTGTTTTCAGTTGGATCCATTACTTGCTATTTTTTGTTTACTTTATTTTGCTTTCAGTTATTTTTCCTTCTTGTTTTTTGTATGGATATGGACCTAGTCTTAGCGAACTACCTTCTATTAGTGACCTTGGGAAGGAGAAGATAGTTAAATATAGCTACCCAAATCCAAAAGCCGTAGTAACTACGTACTATGGTAGTCGTGTCACGGTGGTCAATAGCCTCGAGCTATGTGGACTGATAGGTCACGTGGGCCAATAGCCTCGAGTTATGCCGGCTGATAGTATTGGTACTTGACGTGTACGTGTTGTGAGTTGTTACCTTGTCCTGGGGGAGTCAGCCTTCACCTGTCCATACATCGAGATGTCTTCTAAATTGCCTATTAGAAAGGTTAGAAGACTTTAGCCAATTTTATGTTCCAGTCATGGCATGAAAAATTGCCTACTAGGGGTAGCCCACTATTTCGATAATGGGATATTGCCGTGTTATGGTTTGGACACTTTACTTTTATATTTATTTTATGGTGCATTTATATCCAGTTATATGGCATGTTCTTTCTGTATCTTGTTACGTCCCTCTGAGGACCTGGTGATCTCTCTAGGTATAGGCGATTTCCTGCAGGAGTATGGATCAACACTGGATCCTTCATACCTTGATGACGAGGCGTCTCCCGCTGTTATCAAGATTTATGTTATTCTTTGAGATTCATAGTGGACATCTACTTTATTTGAGATAATTTTTATAGCTGTTTGGTGTTGGCATGTCCACAGGCTATCTTTTTACTTACTCATTTATTCTATTTGGACTACTTATATCTTCTGTGTATGCTGTGGATGAGATATAGTTTTATGATGTTATATATACGTGGATTCCATATATTGGAGTATTCTTCGTATATATGCAGCTGACATGTCCACGTACTTGGTCCTAAGTATTTTGGGACCGGGGCGTTACATATTCTCAGCAACAAAAGCAGAAGCATTCTTCAGCAATGGGCTACTCTCATTGTGGGAAGCCAAGACTGTAGAGCCTAAAAATTAAAAGGCGCCACTCATTGAAGCCTTCAATCATCTGATGGTGCCAAACCAATCAAGTTGCACCGAATCATCAAGGTACGCAGCTTCAGATTGCGCCATCACTAGGTTGTACTGGAGTCAGGGTGCGCGGAGTGACACATGTAGCACTTTCTCGAGAAGCTGTAACGAAGTCGTCATTACCTGACAACTGCAGCACGGAGATTAAAGAAAATCCTTTCGAATCTCGTGCAACGCGATGCTCGAGAAGGCTTTGTCAGCATGTAATTAATGCTGACAATTGGTTGGGGCAAGTACTGAATGGCAAGGATTAATAGCACAACACAGAAGACCTAGTCAAAAGGCGCTAGTCGTTAGGTTGCACCTATGTGCAGCCTGACAAAGTGGCGCCACTTGATCAACTCTTATTTTTAAACATGGTGACGTGGTGCACAAGCCATCAACTTCGTAGAGCGCCCACTACACTGCCTATGACCACGTGCATCTCAATCAGACAATGCCACGCGTCTACAGCAGTTGCTGCAAACCGCTCGTGCAGGTTGTTGTATTGCGTCCTCGCGCAACCTGATGAAGCACGCGCAAAGTGTTTAAATGCCGTTCCAAACAGAGTGACGTGGCACACAGCCATGAACTTATAGAACGTGCCCACTATACTGCTCGACCACATACATCTCAATCAAATGATGCCACGTCCATAGAAGTTAGTGTAGCCGTTTGCACAAGTGAACAAGAGGCGCGCAACCTGAAGCGCGCACAATCCAGAATAACTACTAAACAGTTATTTCAAGAACTCTATAAATAGGGTTTTCATATTCTCAAAGCATCAAGAGTGATCATAATCTCCTGCTAAAGCTGCTGCATTCTCCAGAGGCTCGTGTCTTCGATATCACATCGTCCAAGGGATAAAGTGATCGTCTTCTGATCAGATTCCTATAGTTGTACTTTCCCAGAATCAATTTTACTTCTGTCCTCTTTTTCTTAGTTTGTAATAAAAGTTTTTATTCTTTGTAATAAAATGACGACTCTGCTGGGGGACTTTCTCCTCCGACGAGAAAGTGACAGCTCAATGTGATATTGCGTCAATCGGCAAGACGCAGAAGACTCTGGTCGTTAAAGTCGACCAGACAGCCTACGAGACTATGATCAATGCTGGGGGTGCCAATCACTTCTGCCACTATTAAGAGCAAGACCCGCTCTGTTTGGACTCCTAAGTCCTCGGTGGCGCAATCTCCTGCCTCTGCGCAACTCGTGTCCATCAATGTTTCGGCACAACCTAAGGGAAATAGCCTTTTAGCTAATCCCTCTACTTCTTCGATTCTGAAATCGAAGGAGATTCTGTCTGATAGTACTGTCCAAAACAAGGGAAAGCGCCCTTCAGCCCTCTCTTTCCTGGCGCAACCTGCGCCTGTTCCTACTTCTGCACAACTCGCACCCATCAATGTTTCGACGCAACCTAAGGAAATAGCCTTTTGGCTAATACCTCTACTTCTTCGACCCTGAAATCAAAGGAGACTCTGTCTCAACATACTGCTGTCCAAAACAAGGGAAAGAACCCTTTAGCCTTTTTTCTTCGGCATAATTTGTGTGTGTTCCTACTTCGGCACAACTTGCGCAGGTACATGCCTTGGTGCAACCTGCACGAACTTATGCACTAGCGCAATGTAAAGAGAAGCACTCTCTTCCACCAAATCAGAAGCTTAGTGAGAAATCACTAAATCAAGGAAAAGGTTTTTTAACTTTTTCTCATTCTGCTCGAGTCGTTGATTGGGTGGAAAGTACTACTCTCCTTAATAAAGATAGCCAAATCTCTATCGGGAAGATGAGTTCCATTCAGAACAAACCTTCCATGCAAAAGGGCATCAGCCTATCCAAAGAGATTAGGACAGGATCTACCAACCTTATGTATTTCAAGATCCCGACGAGGCAAACTACTAGTATCTCAAGTAGATACACAAGCAGCTCCCCTGTCAGACTTGTGCACTTATATCAACAGGTGCCAATTAGGCACAACCTCGGGAAACCACAAGATTCATCAAGTGCAACCCGCACCAGTTGCTAGCTTACACCGGAGGAAGAATGCTGAGGTGAAAGATCCTGTGACCTATGCTAACCAGCTTAGCACGTCCATGTACACTCAAGGTACATGACATCTCAGGAACAAGAACCATGTCCCGAACATCATCAAGGACTAAGTTCCTGCAACTTCTTCTCGTCCTGTTAGCGACCTCCGTAACTCTTAATACAGAAGCGAAAGGTTGTAAATCTATCCCGTCCAGCGATGGTCCAATAACAAGAACATCATTGCAACCACCATCATGAAGTTGTCATCAAATGATGCTGTCAGTCAGCCAAGCGGCCCGTCTTTGACCTTTTGAATTATGTTCAGACTCCTGAACCAATCCTAGTAGACGAAGATGAACTTCTCTATGCTTTTGTCAATATGGCATCTCGAAGCACTGGGGGTAGAAAACATCCAAGACGTAATGCGTTCCGCAATCCTAGTAAGCAATACTTAGATCAGATTCATGAATCCGGTGAAGGAGTATACCAATATACCAGATCAAAAAGCTGAGACACAATCGGTCAAAGGAATCTTCTTGGTTCAAACCAAGATTCCTTTAGTCAAAAAGATATCCCTATCACTTATTCTGGGGATAGTTCTTTATGTGACTTCGACGCTATAGTGAAAGTTCTGAAAGGACCATTCTTTCCACTATCTCATCTTCAAAGGCTAGATAAGTGACTGCTTATGCCGTCACAGAAGATCAAGATACCTCCACTTCTTCCAGTCAAGAGCATAGAATTGCTGCTTTGGAGGCTAGTTTGAAGAACATGGTTGAGATGATGGCAGGCATGCATACTATGATTATGGCACAACATACAGTTCCACCAGTCACGAATCTGATTCCGACTCAAGAACCGGTGATGACATCACTTTACCAATATTGATCTGGGGGTACAATCTTCTCACACTGCTTCCATTCCTGTACAGGCTATTCTAAGTCAATCTGGTGCAGGGGTGGTACTTATCATGCGGTACCCCCTCCTAACACAATGAATCAATCTACTACTCCGCAATCAACATGAGATACCAATGAGGCCGTAAAACTTTTAGTACTCAATTTGAAGCTTTCAAACAGAAGGATGGCCTACAAAAGCTTGGGATCAAACAATCCTATCCCATAGAATAGATAGAGGTCCAATTTCCTCCTAAATATAAGCCCCCTACTATTATGTTATTTGATGGCAGCATGTCTCAAGTCAATACCTCTATCACTTTGAAGTAATGACTGACCAACTTCAACCAAATGATGCTCATCTTACCAGAGTATTTGTTGGCTGTTTAGCTGGTGCATCATATGTCTGGTATCGTAGCTTACCAGATAGGTGCATAACCTCTTTCGCAGGCTTTAAACAAATGTTTTTGGAGCAATTTTATGAGGGAAACAACGACATGACTATATCTGCTCTCATCAAAATCAACAACGACATAATGAAATGACTGAACGTTTTATTGAATGGTCCCCCGTGAAGCACTCAAAATGCCTCTCGAACTCCATATGCTTTAACTATAGACACAAATCAAACTTGTTGCCTATAATTAGCATGTGGACAGGATCAACACAGTTCCAGGATTGGCCTTTTTCATAATGAATGCCAAACCGCAGAAGAAAGCGTTGACAAATTCAAGCAATTAGGCATTCAAATGCCTAATCTTGATAAAGAGGAACGTGCTACACCAAATAATAATGGCCGTCAGAACAATCACAAGAGCAAGAAGACTTTGGCCATTAACCTTAAAGACAAAGAAGGCCTAGCCATCAATGTAAATCAGCCAACATCTACCTCTTCAGCACCACCACAACGGGCACCTCGTCCAAAAGAAGAATACTTTTTCGATGAAGATGACATCATAAGTATCTTTGATTGCCTCATCAAGAGCAACAAACTCCAACTGCTAGAACCTAAAAAGCCAGATGAAGTTGGTAAGACTGACCATCCTAAATATTGTGTTTACCACTGGTTTATTGGACATCCGACTCGAGCGTGCTATGTGCTCAAGGGTAAAATTAAGAGATGGTCAATTCTGGTGCAATCACTCTCCAGCAAGACAAAAAAACTGTAACGGCTAATGTCGTCTCCTTACAGTTTGGAGATTTTTTAGCTCAACTTGTACAAGACGATGTTGTCCCCATCCCGAGAACTACTCTGGAGATTGTCAATCTTCCACCAGCACGGACATATGGTCTTGTTCCTCTGTCTACTGATAAAGGGAAGATCATATTGATACATCCTGATTTAGTGGCGGACTTTGAAACACCATCTTCTTCTACCAAGTCCAAAAAGGCTACTAAAAATAAATCATGTCACATGATTTTATTTGGTGAGCCATGTCTTCCACCTCTAACTGCTACCTTCCCCGCAGCAGATAATTCTTCTTCTTCCACTGATAAGACAATATTGTCAAAATCAGAAGCCAAATACCAACCAGCTTTCCATCTGTACAGTACAATCTCGTGAACTCATGACGAAGATGGGATATGATCTACAAGAGGCCTCTGGTTTGAATCATGGAAAGGGGTCTCCTGTACCTCTTTCTCTATTGCTTTAACGCAACCAATCTCGGGTTGGTTTGGGTTACTGGCAAACGCTCCCTCTCACCGCAAGAAATCTTCAGAAACAAGATCCAGGCAAAGAACTACAATATGGTGTCCTTTGAGCCTATATCCGAGGAAGAAGACTTGACTGGTACCAGGTCTGGGAAGCCTTACCTAAGAGACTACTCAGAAGGTCAAGAAGACCCTGCTCCATCTCTGGAGGCAACTCTTCCCAAACCGACGACAGCCGACAAAGGAAAATAGCCTGTCCGTTTCGACAAAGTGTTGAAGAAGACTCCAACTTTGGGACTTGAGAAGCCATATAACTTTGATATACTGGCTAGGCTGGCCAATACTCCGACAAGATTGTCAATATTTGAGCTACTCCGTTTTTCAAGGAAGACTCGTGAAACATTGAGTGAAGCTTTAACGCAAGCCGATACTTGTCTAGCACTTCTCAAGAAACCAGAGGATAAGCCTATAACAAGACTTCATTGTCATAGTGTGATCGAACTGATGCTAAACATCACCTTCACACAAGACGATGCTGTTAGAAGATAATCGTCATGATGACCTCTCTACTTTATGGGATATGATGATACCATGAAGGTTGATCGTATCCTGATCGATCCTGGGTCTGCACTCAACATCATTCCAAAGACTCTACTAGAGCATTGAAGATTCGTACACAATCTTTCAACAACCATCACGACAATCCTGGGATTCAATTGTGGAAGAAGTGAACCTTTGGAAAAGATTCGTCTGAAATTCAAATAGGTAATCTTCGTACGAAGGTTACTTTCTACGTGATCGACAATCACGGCTCTTAAAATGCTTTTGGGAAGACCCTTTCTGCATGAACATAACATTGTACCATCCACTTTACATCAATGCTTCAAATATGTGGATGACAATGGAGAAGTTCAAAAAAAAGTAGCCGACCTGAATCCTTTCAGGGGTTGAAGCATCTTTTACGGACTCTCGGATGTACAAAGAGGAGTTCATGAAAGTTGTATTGGCAATGGATAGTGAGAGGATCAGAAACATGCTTCAAAAGATGTTCTCGTGATCCCCATCAAAGGACATGCTATTTGTCCTTCTTCTTCTCATATATTGACTGTGCATCTTTCCTCTCATAACAAACTGCCTCCTGCTGTGGAAAAGGAACAAAGGGAGCTCACCTCTTTTGAGCCATCTTTTATCGACCTCCGTTGTAATAAACCTCCTCATTCTCCTTCTCCTCCTCTGGTTATCAACCTTACTAAGCCTTCTATGAAGGCTAAGAATATGTTGTAAATGATGATGTACAAATCAATAAAGTAGCATCTCCTTTACAGTATATGTATTTATTATACTCGATATTATTTAAAAATGTTAGATAACTTCGAACCACTTGCCATAAGAGCAGTTAAAGCTTCTCGAAATGAAGTATTGCTCGAGCCAATGCATGACTCCTTCTTCTAAGTTCCTTCCAGGAAGAAAGATAAACTTCCTATAATTTTAGTAAAGGAACAGAATAGAAGATCACGCCCGATAGCGAAGAAAAATCAAGATAACGGAAGACTTCAACTACGTCGTTATAGTCAACAGTCAAAAGATATCGTTCAAAAGATGGCTATAATTTTAAAGTTGGTCTCAATAGCGACAAAGGAAGGCGAACTCCTATTCGTATTCCTGCTCCGAAAGGAAAATCACAACAACACTATGGTAAAACGAAGCGGGGATTAGGTTATACTTCACCAACTGACTCCAGAAGCCTCCGAATCCGAGGAAGAAAAGCGATCTAACTCTTCTGACTCTATCTCATGGGATTCAGACACCAGTATAGGGCACATCCGTCGCGTGACTCTATCTTCCAATATGGTGACTGTCGAGTTCTCGGAAGATGATAAAGACTTTGCTGAAGCTTCTGAATCTGATCCTTGGGCACAAAGGATATATACTCAATGAGAGCTTTGCTTCAAACAACGTGAGCCACCTACTGAAGATCAGCTGGTTCAAGTCAATATTGGAGACGAAGTTTCTCCAAAACTGATATTTATTAGCAAAAGCCTCCCTGAAGCGGATAAACAAGAACTAATCTAACTCATTAGGAAATATATTGATGTATTCGCTTGGAGATATAAAACATGCCGGGGTTGGATCCTCATATCGCTACCCACAAGCTCAATTCTGCCAAATGCGAAGCCAGTCAAACAGCAACAACGTCGATTTTGACTTGACATGATGGATGCCATAGAAGCTAAGGTTAAGAAACTCATTGTCTGTAGTTTCATCATAGAAGAACAACATTCGGATTGGGTGGGTATGTGTCCCAGTTTTGAAGAAGAAAAGGAAAGTTCGGGTCTGCATCGACTTCAGAGACCTTAACAAGCTTGTCCCAAAGATGAATTCCTCTCCCAATCACTGATGTCATGATTGACAATACTTGCAGATTTTAACATATTTCCTTTATGGATGGATTTTCAGGATACAATCAAATCAAGATGCATCCAGAAAATAAGAAGCATACATCTTTTCGTACCCCACTTGGAGTCTATTGCTGCACTGTCATGCCATTCGGTCTTAAGAATGCTGGTTCACCATATCAGCGGGCCATGAGTACCATCTTTCGTGATATTTACGAAAAACTATTGAATGTTATGTTGACGACATTGCTGTCAAAAGTCGTTTAAAAGAAGACCATATTCAAGATTTGAGAACTATTTTTGACCTAATGTGCCAGCACCAACTCAAGATGATCCCACCAAGTCATTCCTGGGAGTCTCTAGTGGCAAATTTCTTGGATTCGTTATTACCTCTAAAGGTATACACGTTGACCCTGAGAAAATCAAAGCCATTCAAGAGATGCATCCTCCACGCAACCTAAAAGAGCAACGCAGATTACAGGGACGACTTGCGTACATCAGGAGATTCATCTCAAATCTCTCTGGACGCTGTAGACCATTCACTCAACTCATGAAGAAATGTGTATCTTTTATTTGGACTGAAGAATGTCAACAAGCATTTGAAGACATAAAAAGGTACTTGATGAACCCTCCAGTTCTAGTGCCTCCAGT
Organism: Iris pallida; assembly: GCA_029216955.1. Classification (NCBI taxonomy): domain Eukaryota; kingdom Viridiplantae; phylum Streptophyta; class Magnoliopsida; order Asparagales; family Iridaceae; genus Iris; species Iris pallida. The sequence continues at coordinate 13,154,415 of JANAVB010009198.1, read as the reverse complement.
GTCAGGAATACCTTTCCTAATGTATGTTCGAGCAATGGACTCTCTTAGGTGCTTTATTGGCTCAGAAGAATAAAGAGGTCATGAGCAGGCTATCTACTACCTTAGCCGCATGATGATTGGAGCTGAGCACCGATACACTCCAGTAGAAAAATAATGTCTAGCTTTGATGTTTGCTGTTCAATAGATGAGACATTATATTACTGGCCAAACTATCATGTTATTTCTAGAGTTAACCCTCTCAGGGTCCAGATGAAGAAACCTAGTACCCTCAATTCTAGGCTTGCAACATGGGCTATATTGTTAGCACAATGATATGGTTTATATTCCTCAAAAGTCTGTTAAAGGTCAAGCTCTTGCTGACTTTCTAGCAGCTCATCCAGTTTTTGAAACATCTAAACTCTATGATGAAATTCCAGATGAAACCTTGGAATCCAACATGATCTCAGAGAAAATTCTTATTTGGCGTCTATTCTTTGATTGTGTATCCAGAATTGGACCAAAAGGTGCTATTGTTGCTGGAGTTGGAGTCGTTTTGTCTCACCAAGGATTAGCTATCCAAAGATCTTATTCTTTAGAAGAGTCATGTTCGAACAATGTGGCTGAATATAACGCTCTACTCATCAGTCTCTAATTAGCTAAACAATTAGATATTGATTATCTTGAAGTTTACGGAGACTCCATACTGATTGTCAATCAAGTTAGAGGCACATACGAAGTTCGACATCAAGATTTGGTTTCATATAATGATGCGGCGATCAGGATGGCTACTTCATTCAAAGGCTTCTTCATCGAGCATGTACGCGAGCATGTAACACAGAAGCTGATGCTCTTGCCAATCTTGCAGCAGTACTAACAATTCTCGTCAGAAGGCAATAAATGATCGTCATCACTAATAGAGAATTGTTTTGTGTCCAGAATAACTTAAATATGGAAGTTAAAACCCCAAACATGGAATTAACAATTCGGTTGAAATTTGTACCATCAATGAAGAATGGAGGACTCCTTTCATAGACTTCGTGGTCCATGATATCCTACCTGAAGACTAAGGAGGCCACAACAATTCGGCGACGGACACTCAGATTTTACTACAATCATACTACAAAGACACTTTACCGACGAACGTACGATGGCTTACTCCAACATTGTCTTGCTGGGGAAGAAGCAAAACAAATACTTCATGAAGCTCATGACGGTGTTTGTGGTGCACATCAACCTGGTCCTAAATTACAGGATCGTATTCACCGAATGGGTTATTATTGGCCCTGATAGTATCTGATGCAATCGAGTATGCAAGAAAGTACCGAGCATGTCAAATCACGCTGACTTCATTCATCAACCGTCAGAATTCCTTCACCCGACGACAGCATCTTGGCCCTTTGAAGCTTGGGGAATGGATGTCATCGGTCCTATCAACCCTCACTCATCTCGAGGACATCGGTTCATATTAGCCATAACTGATTACTTCTCAAAATGGGCTGAAGCTATACCTCTAGCTGAGGTCAAGACAAACAACGTCATCAACTTTATCAAACATCATGTGATTTATAGGTTCGATGTTCCTCGACGAATCATTCACGATAATGGGCCATAATTATCAGTCAAAAATTCACTTAATTATACGATGCCAACATGATCAATGATATTGCCTCTACAGATTAAATCCTGCAGCTAACATGACCATCATTAAACTCCTCAAGAAGTTTGTTTCTACCAACAAACGGAACTGGAGTGAGAAGCTTGGAGAATGTCTATGGGATTACCGTACTAATACGCACTCCTACAGGCTGCACACCTTTCTCTTTGATATACGGATGCGAGGCTGTCTTACTATTGGAAATCCAGATCCCTTTCCTAAGGATTGCCATTGCCAATGAACTAACAACCGAAAACAATGATCGCCTGAGACTTCAGGATCTTGAAGCGCTTGACGAGAAACGCTCCTAGCTCAACAACATATTGAGTTATACCAAGCTCGTCTATCAAAAGCCTTCAACCGTAAAGTCAAAGCCTGATCATTTAAAAAGGAGAACTAGTTCTAACCGTCAGATGTCCTATGACTATGACGCACATGTGCGAAGGCAAATTCGAAGCAAAGTAGGAAGGACCTTATGTTGTAAGTAAGTTTTCTCCAACAGAGCTTATCAATTAACTGGTATGGATGGTCGAGTCGCCATGATGCCCATTAGTGGCAAATTTCTCAAGAAATATTATGTTTGAAGAATGTAAATAAAATTCCTTATTTGTATAAATTTAGACAGAAGGAAATACATCAAATTAACGAGGACCGGAGCCCTCTTGATTGAAAATGTATTTCGCAAGAAGCTCGAAGACATTATTTCCCGATGACACTATCAGTTCGCAGGCGGCTTTCCTTAAAGCTTCTTCAGCAGTACTCCCAGGCTCCACTAGTTCGATAAGAATGTCCCGCTTCTGTCCAGAAACAGTCAAACTTTCTCCGACCTCTGGCTGAATAGGCGGTGGAGGCTCATCGGAAGGAGTGTTGAGGACAGATTCGATCTTTGGGATAACTCCCGTCTTCCTAGGCATTTCTTTTGAAGACATTTACAAAGAAAAAAAAAAGGTGAATGATGCTCTCAAAAAAGTTCCACACTATTTATAGACATAAAAGCCAAACATTCTGTCTCATGAATCGAAACAACCTTTCCTCGAAAAGGCATGTTCGTTCATTTTGTGAAGAGATCTTCATTTTAAAGCGACCTTTCTTTGAAAAGGCATGCTGATTCATCCGTCTTTTCATCTCTACTTCATTGCAGGAATAGGCCTACATTTATAATAAATCTCTGTGAAGTCTATCCAAATCATCAATTCGTCTTTTAAAACCCAGCTGTTTAAAAGATATCTTTTCTTTATGATAAATCCAGATATTGTCTTTTTAGACACAATATTCTGTCTTTAAGTTCCAGCAGACTTGAAGATCGTTTATAGAAAATTGAATTCACGTCCACATTACCTCCGGATTCTATTTTCTATATCATCACGTCAAATTAAATCATAAAGAAGAGAAAATCATTCTTTATTCCTTCTTCAAAATCATAGTTACATCTTAATGGAAATCTATTACATCTCTTATTTTTATTCTAGATACATCTTAATGGAAATCTATTACATCTCTAATTTTCATTCTAACAAAAGAAGGTTCATTATATTTGGATCTTCTTGTTAATGCCAGTTCCTTTTGTCTTGACCTGAAGCAATGAGCCAGACAATAGAATTAACTCTGGTCTTCTCTCTCAGAAAGACGAGAGAAGAACCCCAGAGTACAATAGCTCAATGATAAGCTACTTTCAATACAACTGGTGGAGAAGAGACGACCCGTCATGAGAATTAGGAATAAGATAACCCTTGTGATACGATTCCTAATTTGTCTCTCCACCGTCCAACTCTCATGTATAAAGGCCCTTCCTACTATCTGAGGAAGACCCTTCTGGAACATGGAGAGTCCTTAGCTGTCTAATTTGAGCGTCAGAATCACATGAGCTGCCTGATGTGAGTGTCAGAAGAATGCTCCCCACAGTATCCAAGTCGCCAATGCCAGTTCTGAAGAAGCTTGCCAACCAGATTTCTGCAAATATCAAGAAAGAAAGAAAATTATCAAAATCTATCAAACTGTGCGCCTTTGATCAACAGACGCACATCATCAGAGTCAGCCTATAGGCGCCTATGATAAAACATGCACCCCTGACCGAAGTCAGGCATTGGATTGCAGTGCGCATCTCTTCTCAGAATTTCAGGCGTACGTCTACAACATGTGCCTCTGATCGAAGTCGGGCACTGGATTGCAGTGCGCGCTTCTTCGTAGAAATTCAATCGCATGTCTACAATATGTGCCTTATTTCTACAAACCAGCGCCTGTCTTTAAAATAGTCTTAGCATAAAGCGGCACAAGTTAAACACATTCATGAATGGCGCTCATGTATAGGAACCATCGGGTCTTTGTTGGAACTTACTATCAAAACCAGCTATGTTTTGGCGAAGATTGTCGATGATGTAAAGCGCAGCAAACCAATATCCGACGCGGTGTGCAGAAGAATAACATCGAATTTTGGTGGCGCAAGAAGGTTCACGAGTCTTGAACTCTTGACCGCCGAAGGGTTTCTGCAAAGAACCATTGCCATCAACAGAAAGAAGAAATGAAAAGAAAAAGTTCATGAACATTTCTTTTTGATTTCTCTTATCAACTATTTAAAGAGTTTAAAAGATATGAACGGGCGCGTCATTCTAGGAACCTATCTCGGGAAAGACCTAAACAAAAGGTGCTCAACCCACACAAAAGCTGCCACGTGTTCTTTAGAAAGTAGCAAATGTTTGAGTTGGTCAACAGGGTGCATTGGCATGCGCCACTAAACAGATCACATGAAAAGATTTGCAGAAAGAAATAAAATTTTATTTATTACATAGAGGAAAACAAGCCCCTACAAAGTAAGTTGCGCAAAAGACAAAAGAAAAAGTAGCGCCCCTACAGAAACCATTACTCTTTTGTCTTCTTTACCAGCTTGGCGAAGAGAAGCGCCTAACTCGTGCATATCACGAATCCCTGAAAGATGCAACAGACGAAGAAATTCGTCTGCGTCACCGCGCTCTTCAGAAGAGGCCGAAGGACCACTGTTCGGACGATCGAAGACTGCTGGGGTCAATCTAAAGCATTTTAAGAGATTATTTGCCTGCAGCAATTGGTCAGCCTCGGACAAGACTATATGCACGGTGTCAGGCCTTGTCTCCTGAACTTTACTTCGGCGTTAACACCGGTCGCCATCTCCTTCTTCATGGGTGCCATAGAAGTACAAACGTGAGGAATGAGTACAAAGAAATTTTTCTCTCTCTCTCTATATATAACCAACCAACGCTTTGTATTCCCATGGGAAAAACATCATCAATGCAACTCGGGAAGACGAAGAGGTGATCGAATGTTTCCGAGAAGAAATTTATTATGATGAGCATTGACTGGCGCTATCCAAACAAAACTAGAATGATTCAAAGTATTTCAAAACTTTGAAGTATTTTCAAGTTTTGAAAACTTTGAAGGGGGTCTTGTAGAGCCTAAAAATTAAAAGGCGCCACTAATTAAAGCCTTTAATCATCTGATGGCGCCAAACCAATCAAGTTGCGCCGAATCATCAAGGTGCTCAGCTTTAGATTGTACCATCACTAGGTTGCGCTGGAGTCAGGATGCACGAAGTGACACGTGGCGCACTTCCTCGAGAAGCTGTAATGACGTCATCATTACCTGACAACTGACAACACGAAGATTAAGGAAAATCCTTTCGATTCCGTACAACACGACGCTCGAGAAGACTTTGTCAGCATGTAAGTAATGCTGACAGCTGGTTGGCACAAGTCACTGAATGGTGCAATGATTAATCAACACAACACAGAAGACCTAGTCAAAAGGCGTTAGTCGTTAAGTTGCGCCTATGCGTAGCCTGTCAAAGTGGCGCCACTTGATCAACTTTATTTTTAAACAGGGTGATGTGGCGCACAAGCCATCAACTTCACAGAGCGAGTCCACTACACTGCCCATGACTATGCGTATCTCAATCAAACGATACCACGTGTCTATAGCAGTTGGTGCAAACGCTTGTGCAGGTTTTGCATTGGCCCCTCGGCAACCTAATGAAGCACGCACAAAGTGTTCAAATGGCATTCCAGACAGAGTGACGTGGCACACAATCTACTAACTTTGTAGAACGTGCCTACTATACTGCTCACGACCACGCACATCTCAATTAAACGATACCACACGTCCACAGCAGTTAGTGTAACCATTTGCGTAAGTGAACATGAGGCGCGCAACCTGAAGCACGCGCAATCCAGAATAACTACTAAACAGTTATTTCAAGAACTCTATAAATAGGATTTCAAATCATTCTCAAAGCATCAAGAGTGATCATAATCTCCTGCTAAAGTGCTGCTGCATTCTCCTGAGACTCGTGTCTTCGATATCACATCGTCCAAGAGATAAAGTGATCGTCTTCTGATCAAATTCCTATAGTTGTACTTTTCCAGAAATCAATTGTACTTTTGTACTCTTTTTATAGTTTGTAATAAAATTTTTGTTCTTTACAAACAAAGACACGTAGTTTCGGAGTGTCGTTGAGCACAGGGATTGTGCTTGGCATTTGGGGCACCGGACCATATGATTGGGACCTGTCCATAGAGCCAGTTCATCTTCATCAATCCTAACCAGTCCATCGGTTAGGGGACCAGCACAGTGCAGCAGCAGTACCAGCCTCGAGGCCCTTGCTGCCTCAGGCTCAAGCATTCCAGCAGAGGACTCAACCGTATGCTCAGGTCCAGGTTCAGAACAGACAGAGAGGTTACCAGCAGAGGGGACCAGCACCAAGAGGACAAGGTTAGGCTATGGCTCTGACTGTGGCAGAAGAATTGGCATCGAGTGAGGTGGTGGCAGGTACCATTCTGTCAACATTTTTCCACCATCAGTATTATTTGATTCGGGTTCATCGCACTCATTTATGTCTACACGATTCGCGATACGGATATGAATGGAGTTCGAGTCATTATTAGTAAGGCTCAATATACTTACTGGTAATGGTCTTGTTGGAGTAGATAGAGTCTTTTTCTCGTGTCGAATCGTAGTTAGCGGTAGAGAGTTTTTTGCTAGATTGATAGAATTTTCGATGGCCGACTATGATGTGGTCTTAGGAATGGATTGGTTGAAGGATGAATACGCAAGAATAGACTGCTATATTGGCAGGATTATTTTTGGTATTCTCGACGAGGCAGAGTTTTATTTTTTCGAGACGAAGTAGAACCTTCTCCACCAGTCTTGCGGGTGGCAATAGTAGTAGCAGTTCAGTTTTCCGGAGTAGTAGAAGAGTTTTCTGATGTATTTTTCGAAAAGCTTCCAAGCATGACCCCAGAGAGAGAGAGATAGAGTTCACCCTTGATTTGCTTCCAGGGACGGCACCAGTGTCAGAGAGAGTCTACAGAATGGCACCTTCAGAATTGGAGATCTTGTACAAGATGATTGAAGAACTCAAAACCAAGAGGTTCATTCGTGCTAGTGGATCACCTTGGAGAGCCCCGATGCTTCTTGTGAAAAAGAAGTATGGTACGTTAAGATTATGTGTTGATTATCGTACCTTTAACTATGTAATAATCAAGAATAAATATCCCCTACCAAGGATAGATGATTTATTCGATCAACTCAGAGGAGAGGCAGTATTCTCGAAGATTGACTTGCGGTCGGGGTACCATCAGATCAGAGTTAGATAGCAAGACATCCCGAAGACATCATTCAGATCAATGTATGGACATTAGGAGTTCCTCGTTATGCCATTTGGAGCGACCAATACGCCAACCGTATTCATGGACCTCATGAATCGTATCTTCATGCCCTATTTGGAACAGTTCATGATAGTGTTTATAGACGGCATCTTAGTCTATAGCAAGAATGAGGCAGAGCATGAGCAGCATCTCCGTGTAATTCTTCAGATTTTCAGGGAGCACTAGTTGTACGCGAAGTTCAGTAAGTGCAATTTTTGGCTAGATAGCATTTCGTACTTAAGTCACATCATCACGAGAGGTGGAATGGAAGTCAACCCCCATAAGATAGTGGCTATAAAGATATGGCCAGTACCCAGTAGCGTCGTAGCAGTTCAGAGTTTTCTAGGATTGGCCGGCTATTACCGACGGTTTGTATCAAACTTCGTCCGAATTTCAGCACCCCTGACGCAGTTGACCCATAAAGATGTGCAGTTTGCTTGGACAGCAGAGTGTCAGAGTTCATTTGAGAAGTTGAAGCAAGGATTGATGGCGACACCCATTCTTACGTTTCCAGATGGGACTGAAGGTTTTTGATTTATTGTGACGCCTCCGGTAGAGGATTGGGATGCATCTTGATGCAGCATGGCAAGGTAGTAGCTTATGCATCACGTCAGCTTCATGATCATGAGAGGAATTACCTAACCCATGACTTGGAGTTAGCAGCGGTGGTTTTCGTACTTAAGCTTTAGAGGCATTACTTGTATAGAGATCGAGTGGAGATTTTCACCAACCATAAGAGCCTTAAGTATATGTTTACCCAGAAGGATCTTAACATGCATCAGAGGAGATGCCTAGAGCTACTTTTGGATTACGACATCAACCTGCAGTATCATCCTGGGAAGGCCAACGTTGTTGCAGATGCAATGAGCAGAAGAGCCGGAGTTTATTTTCTAACAGCACAGCCAGAGTTGTTAGCAGATCTTCAGAAGATGGGTATTAAAGTTGTTCTTCCCACCAATGTAGCATTGATGGCCAGTATGCAAGTTCAGTCCAGTATAGTTGAGAGGATTAAGTTAGCTCAGTCAAGGAATTCTAAGCTTCAACGGCTTAGGGCAGAATGTATAGCATGACGAAGAGCAGAGTTATGTATTCATGAGGATGGTACACTTCGACATGAGAGGCGTCTTTGTGTTCTAGTGGTGACATCAGGTAAGAGATCATGGCAGAAGCTCATAGTTCACAGTATTCGATTCATCCTGGTGGTACGAAGATGTATCGTGATATCCGTTAACATTTCTGGTAGAATGGAATGAAGAGGGAGATAGCCCGGTTTGTCTCTCGTTGTTTGGTTTATCAGCAAGTCAAGGCTGAACATCAGAGACCAGCTGGACTTCTTCAACCCTTACCGATCCCAGAGTGGAAGTGGGAGTATATTACTATGGATTTTATAACAGGGTTACCTAAATTCCCAGCTGGAAGAGATGCTATCTGGGTTATAGTTGACAGACTCATCAAGGTAGCTCATTTTCTCCCCTTCAGAATTGGCCAGTCGACGGATCAGCTAGCAGAGATGTACTTCAGGCAGATAGTCAGGTTGCATGGAGTACCAGTCAGTATTCTATCGAACAGAGATTCAAGATATATATCACACTTTTGGCGGAGTCTTCATGGAGCTTGGGGACTCCTCTCAAGTTCAGTTCAGCTTATCATCCGCAGACAGATGGTCAGTCAGAATGCACGATCCAGACTCTTGAAGATATGTTGCGGTCTTATACGCTTGACTTCGGTAGTTCGTGGGAAGATTACATGCATCTAGTAGAGTTCTCCTATAACAACAGTTCCCAGGCCAGTATCCAAATGGCACCATTTGAGGTATTATATGGCAAAAAGTGCAGATCTCCCGTTAGCATGGAATGATATAGGCGAGAGGCAGATGCTTGGTCCTAAGATGGTTACGCAGACTATCGAGGTGGTTAGACAAGTTAGAGATCATCTTCGAGTTACACAAGATCGCCAACATCATTGGGCCAATTCTCATCGGCGTCCCCTTGAATTTTCTTTCGGTGAGCATGTTTTCCTTAGGATCTCGCCTACCCTTGGCGTCATTCGATTCGACATTCGGGAAAAGCTCAGTCCTAGGTATATAGGGCCGTTCGATATTCTCGAGCGAGTAGGTGATGTGTTCTATCGTCTCGCTCTTCCGCCGTCGTTACGTGAGGTACATGATGTCTTCCATGTATCTTAATTGCGACGGTATATCCCGAATTCGAGTCATGTCCTTGATCATTCAGAATTGGTTGTTGGTACCAACCTTTCATATGAGGAAAGACCTGTATCCATATTGGACCGGAGAGAGAAGATACTCAATAATAATACTATTAGACTAGTCCATGTTGCTTGGGGTCATCACTCTTTGGGTGAGTCAACGTGGGCGCGTGAGTATGATATCCGATCGTGATATCCACACCTGTTTGACTCATAAGCTATAATGTCTTTCTTATGCCTTACGCTTTTAATTCCTTGCTTGTATGAATGATTGCTTGATTGACTGCTAGTCGTAGATTGCTTGTGATTAGTATAGCTTGTCCTGACATCTCTAGTCTCTTGATTAAATTTCGAGGACAAAATTCTTTTAAGGTGGGTAGAGTTGTCACTCCCGTTTTCTATTATACGTATTTTTAGTATACGTGTACGAAATTCTGACCCGTATCTTAACTTGTCTATCATGGCTTGGCTTGGTTTGGTCTTGTTTTAGCTTGGTTTGATTTATTTTGGTTTAGTTTAGATTTTGGTTGGAAATGGAAAGGGTTGATATAAGTATCAACTTTCCTCTCTCTCTCCTCATTACTTCTTTATTTACTCCGCTTCCTCCATTAAACCTCTCCACCCACCTTAGGCAAGTACAACTTGCTTCAAGGAGGAACTCCATTTTTATTATTCCATTGTGTTTTCTACGAATTTTTAAGACTCTTTAGCACTTAGCATTTTTTATTTTGGTGGATAATTTCTTGTAGATTTAAGTTTACTCAAATCTTGGTTTTTTGGGTTTTGATCTACCAAACTTCATTATTTTCAAGTTTTGATTGTTCCATGTTGTAGAGAATTTGATTTTACTTCAAATAGACTGTTGAAAACCCGGATTTCGATTTGTTTTGAGTGATTTATGAACTTGGGAAGTTCATGGGTTCCATGAACTCATGTTCTCGGATTGGAGAAGATGAGCAGTGCTGGGCGCATAGCCATTAATATGTGCCCAAGCCACACTTCTTCCTGCTTAGGGCACATAGCTCTTATTATGCGCCCAAGGCCTTCCCCGCTTAGGCTCATAGGCTTTGGCATGAGTCTAAGGCCCAAAGCCTCCCCTGCCTAGGCGCATAGCCATTATATGCGGCCAAGTGCACCCTGTTTCCCCAGCTTGGACGCATAGCCCTTATTATGCGCCCATTTGCCATAGAAGATAGTCTACTGGTTTCTTTCCAAGTACACCCTGTCTCCCTCTTGCAGGCGCATACATGTGGGCACATAGCCCTGGGCACATGTAGCCCTGGGTGCATGTCTTTTCTAATCCTGACTCTCCATGATACGATTAGCCATAGGCGCATGCCCTTAGGTGCATAGCCTTAAGCGCATAGCCCTAGGCGCATAGTCTTGGGCGCATGCTATTCCCTGTGTGTTTTAACCTTAGGCGCATGCTCTCCTTGGACCATGTTGACCTTGGGCACATGCTATCCATGACACCCCATTTGACCCTTGGCGCTATTTCGGGCCAGGATAATTCTTTTTGCATTATCTATGCTTGTCTTTATGGTCCACAGTATAAGTTGTGACCCTTGAGCATGATGGCATACCCCTATGATAGCCTTGTAAAATGTTATTATCTATGCCACGTGCGTGCTTTAAGCTTAAACACGATCTCAACATGGCATGTACCCTATCTGATAACTCCTTTAGTGGCCCGTCGTAGTGCACTCTTGACCAAGTAAATTCTTGGTATACAAGTACCCTTAACATGAATACGACATGACAACATGGCTTTACATGATAACTCTTGATAGTGATCCGTCGCAGTGCACTCTTGACAAGTAACTTGACATGATAATTCTTGATGGTCCGTCGTGACGCACCCTTGACATGATAAGTAATAACATGACATGGATAATCTTGATAGTGGTCCGCCGTGGTGCACTCTTGACAAGTAATCTTAATAAGTAACCTAACATGATAACCTTGAAAGGCTGTTGCGACAACTACCTTGACTTGCTAAGTAACACTTGTCTTGACACCAGTGGTGATTTTCCTGAGTGTGATTGTACAAGCTACCTGCCTCGTCTTGCATCATGTTTAGGACATGGATTCCTAGTTACCACGGTCAGGGATTCATAATGAATATGACTAGGTTAAATGACTAGATTGATCAAGTAGTTCATATAGAGAGATTTTTTCAGTTACAGGCGATCCCATTATCCCGGCCACACCTGAGTAGACTTGTAGCCTGCCGACGAGTAGGGTACATTTCTAGGCCAGTGTTATGTGGGGCACTTCTTGAAATCATAAGTACTATAGCACACTGCCATGTGTTGCACTCCAAGTCACCTAATAATTTTCTAACTCATGGTAACTCTAAGCAACCTCGCCTGGATAACCTGGATAGCAGCAGGGCTTGTGACTGTTGGAACATCTCATTACATCTTGTAGTAATTAGGCTTGTGATAACCCTAGTTAGTTAAAGCATCAAGCCGTACTCATTGCTTGGTCATGATTGATGGAGGGAAGTCCAGTCTAGTCTTGTCTAGACAGTAGCCAGTCTATGATTACTTCGGTACATTACTATTATGCTTTACTCTTATCGATAAGTGATTGGAGACTAAGCTCTATTTAGGTGAAGGGTCACAACGCTGGTTCCTTGTTTGGTTTACGGATTGTAACTTGGTTACCGTAATAGTCCTTTAGTTATCTTATCATTTATCACCCGACTTTTCTCTAACTCATGTCTTTCGTTATCATTTATGTCTTTATGTGTTAATATGCTGGTTTTAGTTCTTAAGTGAAGCCTCCTTTGTGGCACTTGCTCTTCTGGGTTCTGACCCAGCTAGTTTTGTATGGCCAGATTTCGGAGTAACTCCCGAAGATCTACCTGTCTTCCAACCAGATGGTGAACACCAGGCGTAACCCTGGCAACGAGTGGGTTTTCTTTTTTTTTGTTCTCCACTCTATTGTAAATTATTCTTTTGAGGTGTTTAGCCGACAAACAAGTGTTAGCTCGTATTGAAACTTACTTTTGTCTGCCTAAGGGACGTAACATGATTGAAAAATCCTAGGGTTGATCATGTTTGACTTAAATACTTGCTAGTCTTCATATTTTGTATGAGTAGCTTCATGATCATCTGAATATGTAATGTTTGGGACGCCTTACCTTATATGTCTAATGATCTAATATCTTGTGACATTTACTTGCTTGCTTGAGATTGAGACACTAGGCTTGTTCTTGACCATAATAGACTGTTGGCTTGTAGATAAAACCTCATGTATCTAGACAGCCGTGACCGTATTACGAGGATAGGATCCACTTCAACGTACGTAGCTGGCTATGTCTGTCCCTCGCTCTCCAGTATTCTAGTTCTGGGGCGTGACAGAATGAACCTACGAGGAGGGTTCAACAGGACGGAGTGCTATGGCACGGCAAAGAAAGTCGTGAGGGACCATACCATTTAGGTATAGCCCATTTGGTTCTCTTGGTAGAAGGAGAACTCGCCTCTGAAGCAGCTCAACATTTCAACGGGTTACTCAAGGGCGCTTCGTCCTCTCTTCTTTTTCGAGAGGTACTAGAACTGTCCGAGGATCTACTATCTAACGATACGAGCTCTCGAAGATGTGCAAGAACCGACTGAGCACGTCCAACTTCGTCCCCTCGATCAAACTTTATCCTCGATCATAGTTCGATAAGAAGTTATTGGCAATGCAGTAGGAACTTCATGGTGGAGTACATGATATGCGTCTCTCGGTGCTTTGTAGGGATCATGAACTTCATTCTAGTGCACCCGATATTATAATAATACCATGCCCGGGCGCTGTCCAACAAACTTCCCTTATAACCAAGAGAAGAGCCTGGATTGCCCATCATCGTCTGGCTATAGCCGAGCTGTCGGGCAAACTGACTCGACAAATAGGGCTCCAGATATATCCGATTCTGATTTCGGTACACAAAGTGGGAGTAACAAATGGATTATAGCCAACGAAAAGCACCAAGAGCCAGATCACTATCCCTTTTATCTTGGTCTATTAGTTCATCATCTGCAAGATAACCCCTGTAAGAGGGCGAAACCCTATTGAAGTCGTTAGCCATCTAAACGGCTCAGCATCCACCTACAGATGGGGAAGCCCTGGTGGAGCCATTTTGCCCAAAGATAGTTGCACAGCGTCGCATCCCCCTCCTCATAAGCATTAATGGTGTTAGGGACTATCAAACATGGGCGGTGAAATACTATCCAGGCCATCAAATAGTGATACAAGAGCTCGACCCGAGGGAATGCACCTATCTCCCCTATGACGCTCTATTATTTTTGTCGAGAGCTCCTACAGGCCTCGTAGGATATCGCACACTATAGCAGAAAGCAAAGCCAATAGATATCGAAAAGCTAGTTTCACAGTCGACAGAATAAGTTCCCGAATGATCTACCCCACAGATCAAAGAACCCCAAGGAACTACGGCCTCTCGTAGCTATATCATCAGGAAAGTCGCCTAGCGTCGCTTTCGGGCTCATAGCAGTCAGTTTTTGACAAAAATAGTTATGAACGATAGAAGTAGAATTTCCCTCAGCATCTATTGAAGGAGCGAACACCTCCGCTTTGTCCATCATAGCTTCCACTTCGTTAGTCGTATATGCTCTGTGCATGGTGAAGTGGATCATCCCCAAGTGCGATGAATGTTGATCGAAGATATAGTCCTTCCAAGCATTAATGTGGGGTTGAGTCTTTGCAGAGTCCTGGCGCACACACACTTGATGGTGACAAAGCAATTCTTTATATAATGCTATCATTTCCGGGTACTTGTTCTCCAATCCCCAAAACTTCTTTTTTCTAGGAGTATATTCCTCGTACGGTTCCTCACCCTAGGATAGCTTCGAGATGGCGTACATCTCACGGAGGGCCAGCTCCATCTCTCCGTGTGGAGTGTAGAATGTCCCGGTATCATGATTATATATCTCCAACAAATTCGTGAATAGGGCCTGATAGATGTCTATGCCACGTTCAGTAGCTCTGATGGCACGATGCAAGTCGGTACTACTCAGCTCTATTCTGAACCTACCTAATGCCTACTGGGTTAATTCATACCATTTAGCTTAAGGATGGATCCAGCCTTCGACCCAGAAGGTTACTTTCGGATATGTGCATCCCATCTCTAGAAGCCGATTAGCAAAAAGAGAAGCCCTGAACGGATGTACGACTGTATTAAAATCACTGAGCCGGTGGCCAGGGAGCAATACGCACAAAGTGTATGATGCACCATCACGTACACTCTTGAAAGTGTTCATTCTTTTAGAATGCCTGTCCACTTGGAAATGGCCTATCATGCAAACCCCCCTCCTGGGGTCAGGTCCCATTTCATGTGACGTTTCTCGACAAAACAAAAGAAAACTGAGAGCGGGAGGTGCCGATTGGTTGACGAAACATACAAAGAGAGACCTTCATTCTCGAAGTACCAATTCTCCTTTATCTCCAGGAGGTCGGTCTATTTTAAAACCAGCTGATCACCAAAAAGGAACCGGGGTTTCCGCATCTCGTCAGTATCTGAAGGGAGAGACAGCTTGCCTCGATCTATCAAAAGATGGAAGTAGATATGTTGTTTATCTCGTACCATGGCTAGACCCTCTTTCGAATGACATTGAGTGATCAACTTCTTGGCACGATTAACGAGCACCTCATCAACATTTATGCCCAAGGTGCAGACTGCCGAGTCAAAAATGATATCCCCAAAAAGAAGTATGGACAAGGGAACTGTATATGAACAAAATATATCAGGAAAATGGTATTTTCTACAAAGAACAAAAGTGCAGACTCTAACTAGGGGGTTGCTCCTCAATAAGCAAGCAGCCGTACAGGCATTACAAAAAGTTGTATTGTATGTTAGCAAGCAAGAATCTACGTAGGCATTACAAAAAGTTGTGCTGCATGTTAGCAAGCAAGCATCCATGCAGGCATTACCAAAAGTTGTACTGGGTGTCAGCAAGCAAGCACCCGTGCAGGCACTACAAAAGTTGTACTACTTATCAGCAAGAAGACATCCGCGCAGGCAGGTACTACTAAAGTTGTACAGCGTGTCAGCAAGCAGACATCCATGCAGGCACTACAAAAGTTTAACCTGTACGTCAGAAAGCGAGTGTTTGTACAGGTACTTCGTAAATTTTACTGCACGTAGACATTGCTGTCGACTCTGCAGCGTCAGCAAAAATCTCAGCATAAGCTTACAGTCGTTGCTTCGTTAATGTAACGACCATACGCATCGTTTGATGAAGCTTAAGCACATCTTCAGTTTGCCACTCCGAGGAAGTGGGGCCCAGGCACATCAGCAAAAAAAAGCTTTAACACATCTTCGAGACGTTACTCCGGGGAGTGAACGCTC